>OZ020193.1:33539023-34139023 GCA_963971165.1 Philopedon plagiatum | reverse complement strand
GGGGGAAACTCCAGTCATCCGTCTCGAAGAACATAAAATTTATTACCACATTAAAAAATTAATAATACTTATCTTAGATGTTTGTGTTTATTTTTTTATTATTAATAATAATTTAGCCCTAAAATTTGCCTAGAAATGCCTTCATTAGGTTGTTTTTCATACTATTCTAAGTTTATTTCTGCATTAGTCGTATTCCTGGTTAGTTATTTCAAATAAAAAATGTTTATTTTGAAGGGGATGTCTTATTTTTCCATCAGAAAGAATATATTTTATTATAAATCACATAGACATATTTCAAAATTCAGATACATTTTGTTCTCACAAATAGTCGTATCTGGTTGTTTTTTTTTAACTCAATGTAAAAAAATTATATCACATAATCTATCATTAAACTACAAAATAAACTCCTGAAACTATAAAACAAAACCTTTTAAATATAATTTAGCAAAGGATTTTTAACTATTATCTAAAGGCAAAGATGGCGAAAACCTTTAAACCTACGTCCTGGAAATTAACAAAAAATGAGATACGACACTTTGTGAAATTAACGACGATATCCGAAATTAAACAGGACCAAATATGAGAAAAATTGTTGGAAAGTCCTCAAGACGAGGGCAAAATATTTTTAAAAATCTTTTTGATTATAATCTTGAATAGAATATATTTAGTAGAAACCATTTAACCATAATTTTTTTTTTAACAAGAGAATAAATGATCGGTTACACCCTCGAAGTTGCTAAAGTCAAATACGTGTAATAAAAGGGGTGATCGGTTTCACCCCCTAGTCCGGGGTGAAACCGATCAACCTTTAAAAATATATATAAAAAAACTACTGTGGTTATTTTGACAGTATTGACAGTTATAAATGAGCGAAACTTCAAGCTTTAACATTTTTTTGGATTTTTATTTTTGTAAAAATACCGAATAAAACGCAAAAACAGCAAATTTTGACCGGCTTCACCCCGTTTGACGATACGCGACGCTTTAATTAACTGTGGCGAGCATGGATCAGTGAAAATAAAGAATGTAGCCCGACTAAAAATTGGACACCTCAAATGTAATATATCTGCGTGGAATTAAATGTACATAGCTTATTAGTCATGATTGAAAAACATAGAACAAGTCCTGAGCATATTCTTCCCTGGTGGTGCAGTGGCCAACCATGCGAAAAAAAAATTCGTCAGAGATGTTCAATGACGTCGACTTGCTCAACTGTGGTTAACTATGACATGTTAGATCTACTACAAAGAAGACATCGAATACAGGCTATAGACGATATTATTAGTGATTCAGGTAAGTAACAAAATATGCCTATTTACAGAAATATGGAATTAAAAAGTTTTGCACAATCCTTATCACTAAATGGTTAAGTAACTTTTTTGGCATATTTTAATAATTATTAATAATTGGAATAAGTTCTATTTTATAAACCTGTTTAAGTTGTTTACATAGGGGTTTACAAGTTTTAGAAAAGTGTATAAATAAAAATATGTGATAAAGAATAATAATAATATAAGATAAAAAAGGTTGTCGGCATATCGGACTAGAACAACTTATGGTAGAAGGTTTTTCTCTCATATTAAAGGTACGGGGAGTCCAACGTCTAATGGACATCCCCGGGCGGGGCAATATCAATGTCAGACCAGGACGCGTTTCGGACGTGTACGACGTTCTGTGCAATAATGATAATAATAATACTTCACGCTCTTGCATCTATGCAAGAAACGTACTTGGTCAGGTGATATGATTAAAAAAGGATACTTATAAAGGTATTTCAAAAAATAGTTCTTAATCTTAAATATTATTATTATTAATATTTTAACTGTTTTAGGACAAACATTTGTCTTCCAGAGGGAAAAGGATAATAGACGACTAGGTACTAAAACGACAGAAGCAGTTACATATATTCCCAGCACTGATGAATTAAAACACACACCAAGCAAAAGAAAATGTCATTTAAGGAAGCTGAAAGTTTGGGAATAAGTTTCACGGGAAAACAGTGTGAGAAATTCTTAAAAGATGTTTGTATCCCTTACTCAAACATAACAGAACCGCAAGCAGAAACAAATTCGGATACAGAAATACAGGATCAGCTTCAGGATGAATCTGAAATAAATGAAGAGGACCAAGTTGAAATTAATAATCCTATTCGCAATCCTATAATTTTCTGCGCAATCGCTGAAAACTTCGAGCAATAATGGGTATTGCTGCGAAATCTTAGCAAAATTAGCGAAATCATTCAAAGCTCCAAGGAAACCGCAGGAAATCATTAAAAATTGCACAATTTTCGCAATCTTGTCACGTTTTTGGGTCTAGTGATTAACCCCTCGGAAAAAACACTGACCTTTTTTTCAATTTTTGATGCATAATTTCATAACATTGACAAACATAAATAATATGTAATTGTAATTTCAAGCAAATCTACGGTATTTTTTTCCCAAAAATAAACTAATATGTAAAAATAGGGTGCCATCATATCCACACTTCCCATATGCGTAAAACTTCAGTGTCATTTTAAAATAAATTTAAATGTAAAAATACATGTTTGGATCACGATTTGTAAAATAAAATAAAACCGGGCACAAAGGGTTCAATAAGTTTTTTTAACCTTTTCTGTCCCGATTGACCCCATTGCAGGGGTAAATCGAGCATTTTCACGAAAATAGATGGCTCGTCCCTATTGACCACATTTGCGGGGTCAATCGGGACACCTACTAATTTTTTTTAAATCACCTGTCAAAGTAACAGGTGTGGTTAATATATCATTTTAAAGCTCTAACAGGAACCTGCCTTTTCGCAGTGGTTCGAAACCTCGATCTTTTTTTATAAAAAGTTATTTTGTAAAATATCTTAAAATCGTCCTGTTTCGCCCCATTTGACGGTACAAAGAGCATATATTTTATCTTCCCAAATTGTCCAGATACGAGTGAAGTGGACGATAAAGTACGGATGGTTACAATAAATAGAAGAGTTGAAAAATTGACTGATAAGCCAAATATGACCTAGCAGTAGTTTATCGTTTTACATAAAATGAATAGGTTGTACATTATTACAATTGGTAAATGAAAAAAATGCGAAATTCATTCGACCATGTTCGTATGCGAAACTAATTAGTGTAATCTCGAAAATATGGGTCTAGAACTAGAACAATATCATACATAATACAGTAGCTCTGTCTAAATCTGGCAGGTCTACCATAAAAAAAAAGAAACCAACAGTTTTTCTTCAGATTGAGTATTCAGGTTTGCTGTTTTCTTGCAAACTGCTAGAGGAAACATATGTATTAGTACAGAACTAGACAATATCAACAATACAGCAGCGGTCTCTAAAGTTGACTAGTCGACTATAGAAATATATGAAACCTATAATTTTTCTTGAGAACCGCAAACCGCTACAGGAAGCATACAGTACAGAACTGGAATAATATCAACACAAAATAATACAGTAGCTGTCTTTAAATCTGGCAGGTCTACCTAAAAACATTTAAAAAAAAAACAATAGTTTTTCTTCAGATTCAGTAAACAGGCTTTAGGTTTCTTGCAAACCGCTAAAGGAAGCAGAACTATAACAATATCATCTGATAAATAATACAGCAGATGTCTATTAATTCGACAGGTTTACGATAAAAATATTAGAAACCAAAAGTTTTTCTTCAGATTAAATATGCAGGTTGCTCAAATTTCTTGCAAAGCGCTAAAGAAAGTGTAAGTACAGAACTAGAACAATATCAACATATTACAGGTTTATGAAACAAATGGTTCTTCAGATTTAATAACCAGGCTTGCTCAGGTATGCAAACCGCTAAAGAAAGCATATAACTAAGACAATATCAACATACACACGTCTACTATGAAAATATAAAAAACAAAGTTTTTCTTCAGGTTTAATAATCAGATTCAATCAAATGACTTATGGTATTACGGAATAAACTGCACTCGAGAGTCTTCAGGTATGACAATGAAGTTATTACCTATATGCCTGATATTTGCTAATGCACAATAAGGGACTAGATGATTCTCAGAATACAAAAAGTACTTTCCATATTGTTGTAGAGATACATAATACCAATGTGCGCCCTTTTCTAAAGATATCTGTTCATCATTCAATGCAATAATGTCGGCGACCAAGCTTCAAAGATCTACCTCAGTAACGACAAATGAGTCAAAAAATCATCTTACTAATTGAAGTAACAAGACAGACACTTTCTAATATTAACATTATAATTTTATAGCAACACTACAAAATTTGAAACTTTAACGACGTGCTGTTTGCAAATCATAAAGAAAAATATGATTGTTAGCATGAGTGCAAATATAAAAAATAGGTAGTTATTTTTGCATCCTATAACTCATTTCAGATTCTCGTTTCTTACAGATTACTTCAAGTACAGAAAAAAAGTTTGGTTCCCATTTGATTTGATGCTTTTCTGTTTGGACACTGTCATATTTTTCACATTTTGGCGAGGTTTCTGATCTATACAAGGGACTTCATCGATTGTGACTATCTTTTATTGAAACTTCTGGATATACATCTACGTGGACACTTTCTTGACTCCGTAGACCAGTGATTATCGGCCGCTATGCGGCGTCGATCATCTTCCTGGCCTTTGTCGGAGAGTGCCCAGGCTTCCCTCTAACGAGGGCTTCAACGTTGCACCACCAATAGATTACGATTCTTCTAACAATTCGGGTGTGATACGTTGAGCACTTAGTTCCATCATAATATTATTTTTGCACTCCTGTCCACAACAGATTGACAATTTAGTCGCCATAATTATCCCGATGAGATTGTGATGAGAATCCAGTTAATTCGCGAAAACAGTGGAGATTTTAAGTGAAGCACAAAAATTCGGTCCCAATACTAAAAGTGTGTTGATCCTTTTGTAAGTCTGTTTCCGTTTCTCGGGATTAATGAAGAATTCCTAAGGCTGCTAATGCCACAATCACAACTTGTAATATTAATTTACTGAAATGGTCTTGAGAACTCCACATTCACTAATTACATACCTAAAAACAGAATAGAGATGCTACTTAACAAATACCCACGTAGTTTGGAGTTCAGACAGCTGCATATTTGTACAAATGTAAAAGAACTTCAGCTTAAAACTATACCGATTTAGTGAAGCCATAAATCAGCGTAAATTCACCCTATTTTACAATTTATTATATTCAAAATTACAAAAAAACAGCAAAAAGAGTTTGTTTCAGCCACCTCTGGCACTAAACATCAACGCCATGAAGCCTCACATTCACGGACTCACCTACATAAGCACACAGGCGTAAACCACGGAATGCAATCCTACCTTTAGCTGTTTCTGTGCTAACTGCACTGCTTGTAACTTCCTGCTGAGTAATAATCGATTAATCGGAATACCAGTTAGTCGCTTTGTACCTATAGTTAGATTTTACGATTAATCGACTGATCTTACAATTAATAAATGATATTTTAATTATCTACGTAATCAAGATAGAGATTGCTGAACGTAGTCAGTTATTTTGGATAAAGCAAACCTAATGCAGCCTAGACTGTTTGCTGCAACATTGTACTGATAAACAGTAACTTTTTCGAAGTGTGTTAATTTTATCGCTAAGAAAACAAAACTATTTTCATTGGCCGAAATGCGAAATAATCTTTATTAAAGCCACAGTGTGCCCTCGTGTAATCAAATCCCAAAAACAATGATTTGTACTATAAATTTACATATAAAGTTTCTTCTTGAACGTTTTTCTTCATAATTAATACAATTAAAATAATTCTGCCAATACATCCGACTGCAAAAATCTATTTGGATGCAACTTTATAACACAAAGCAGTCAAAACAACTGTTTTTGATTTTGACAAAATATGGTTTCATTTTTAAATAAAGGAATTGGTCTTCAAGAGTTTATTTAATACGGACCTGTATCGTGTTGGACCTTTTCTTTGAAATTTTGAAACATGGTCCACTTTTGCACGATACCTAATAATTTCGGGAAATCTTAACATTAAAAAACATAAATGAAATAATTGTTTTACTTAGAAGCAATTTTACAATATAACCCTGGATATAAAAGAAATAAATTAGGGTTTGGCGATTTCAACAACACCTGAAAATATCAAGCTTTAAAATTGCTTTTTAAATACTTTTCTAAAATGGATATTTTTACGAAAAGAAAAAAAAAATATGACTTTATTTAAAAAAACTTCGACTTGAATGTTTTAGACTAGGGGTGGGCAAAATAATCGATTAAAATCGACTAATCGATTGAACGATTACAAAGAAATTTAAAATCGATTAATCGATTTTTCGATTAATCAATTTTTCGATTTTCTCGATTCTTTTTTATAGTCATAGCTCGACTATGAAACACGTATTCAACGAAATAATTTGAATGCTTTTCGATCCGCGCTCCTTTAATTTTTAAGGGTCTAAAATTTAAATCGCCCGCCGGAATTGTGTTCAAGATACGCAAGTGGTAAGCGCTGGAGTCGCTTTCATTATGTCATTAGTAATGACATAATTTCGACTAGTTCAATAATCGATTTTGACGATTAATCGATATTTCAATTAATCGATTTTTCGATTAATCGGAAATAATCGATTATTTCAAATAATCAAAAATCGATTATCTTTTTCGATAATCGCCCAGCCCTAGTTTAGACAACATACCAACACTGAAATTGAAACAAGTTATTTTGTAAGCTTGTAGTGCTCCTATCACATAACATTTAAAATTTTAATTTGATCGAAAGCATAAATACATTTCTCATATCATAAAAAATAATTACTATTATTTCAATTGTTTTATTGGGCGGACTCTCTAAAGCAGCGGTTCCCAACCTCTGGTACATGTACCACCGGCAGTACATGCAATTATATTCGGTGGTACGCTAAAGACATAAAACAAGACAAAATAAACAAGAACCAGACAAACTAAAATCATCCAAAAAAAAAACCGCGACAAATCTTGTAAATATATTGAAGAAAAAAAGGAAAGATGGCAACATTAGCAACACTGATTGTGAAAACTAAGGTAAAATAAAAAATATTTTTAATACTTATTGTTCAAATTTTATTTTATCCCTTGGTAAAAATTTACCAGAATTACCTAGACTAACCTAGATAGGTATTCTAATTAGGTGGTATCTAAAATTACGAAACGTTTTTGGTGGTACACCGTTAAAAAGGTTGCGAACCGCTGCTAAACGAAATGATAAATACGTTGAAATGATCAAATGAAAACTACTCGACCCATTTTGACTAGTGATATATATTATTTATACCGTTAACGGAAATAAATTTGAATAATTCGAGCATTTATCCCAATCTAAGTAGATACCTTTAATTTTAAGAATCCGTTGTTAAAATTACCCTATTTGAAAAATATCAAGAAAAGAAATTAAATAGGTTTCAGTTGGGAAATCTGAAATTTATATTTCAGTTAAATACTTAAAACAACTTTTATAAATTGGATCTAGAAAGCATTAACCTTCACCAAGAAGAAAATTTTCTGAGAAATAAGTAACGAGTTTCCTATAGGTGCTGCAATAATGACGGATATACTGCCCTCATTGGTTAAAACGTCCTAACTGATAAATTGTTATAACTAAGATAACAGAGATTTTGTAAAATCCATTACGCAATCCATAATTGTTGCAAAATATCTACTATTTTTTCAAAACATTAGGATATCGAGAATTTATTCGATTCTATCAAAGCAAAAGGTAAATGTTTATGTTTTGAGAAATATGAAAAAAGTAGCAGTTAGGACGATTTAACTTGGTAACGCACGATAAACAAAGCACATATTAAATTTTTTAGTTAAAGGTTAAAGAAGAAATAAAATAATTATAGGTTTTCTGCATTTAACATTCTGTCTAAATTATATTATTCAAAATAACGATTGGTTTCGTAAATACTAAATATGGAAGAGGAAGGGAGATAGATATAAATAATTTATCTGTTTTGAACTGAGATTCCTGATCTGACTCATAGTCAAGATCAACGTCGGTTTGAGAAACAGCTATTTCTTCTAATATGCGCGTTTTCCTTGCAGACGAAGGTTCCTCAAACAATTGTCGTTTTCTAAAATTTCCTTTTGTGGTATAATTTTTAGTGTTCCGTGAAACGGAATACTTATGAAGGATTCACTGAAAGCTTATTGAAGCACGAATTGAACGATATATATGATTATTTTTTACTGCATTTTTAAACATTTTTCGGAAAAACACTTAAAAATTGTCGTTCCCCACCCTTTTCACCAGAAAGATCGCTCAGAAAAATCTGAAAAAATCATGAACATTGAGAATTAGGTGTAGATTGAGCGAAAATTATCCGAAAAATTCTAGCACGGTCAATTCTTATAAACAATTTAATTGTTTATTTCCTTATAACTGCTGAACCATTGGTTTTAGAGAAAAAGTTTTTCGACAAAAAATATTTCTGACGGTGTAAGGAACAACTTTTGTCTTACACGTTTTTTAAAATTTTTAATTTGGTCCACTCAGCTCCGCGCATACGCGATATGATACGGCGTTAGTACCGTCGCGGCGGGTAGTACGGCAGATGGACGGAGATCGGGCGGCCGAAGTTTTCTCAGATTAAGTGCGAGGTTGATGGCACGGAACACTAATTGTGCAAAGATAGCTTGCACTTGACCGACTTTTTTGTGTTTTCTAAATCTTCTTGAACCTTGTTTAACATATCTGACAAAATCGATCTAATCACATCTTTATTTCTTTCACATTGTTATTTCTCAACATCAGGCTTGTTATTACTTATTATACAGTGAGCTCAAAAAGAATGGAATAAATTCATTAAAAAATCAGGGAATTATTTTTCAGGTAATACGTCAATTTTTATGTTTAGTTGCACATTTTTTAAACTAATTTTCATGTATACAGGGTGGTTCAAAAAAGCAGGACGTACGTCTACTTTATTTTTTAAATAGAACACATTGTATATTTTTACATTTTCGGATTCTACGGTCGATTCTAGGCATATTCTATGTAACACCCTGACCCAAATTTTAGTTTCTGAGATACTGATTGCTAAAAATTAGCATTTTGCTTTTTCTTGGCAGGCTTTAACATCTAAAAGGGGAATCTTAGAGAAAAACGGCTTACATCTCCCTTAGTTGTTTATTGTCTACAGAAAAATGTTAACCTCCGGTTTAACCGGAAATATATTATCCGATTTTCGGTCACTTCCGGTTAAACCGGAAGTTGACATTTTTCTGTAGACAATAAAAAACTAAGATAGGGAGATGTAAGCCGTTTTGCTCTAAGGTGCACCGTTTGGATGTTAAAGCCTGTCAAAGTGGAAAAATGCCAATTTTTAGCTGTCAATATCTCAGAAACTAATTAGTTTAAGTACAGGGCATGTCACACAGAATATGTCTAGAATCGACCAGAGCATCCTAAAATGTAAAGATATGCGGGGTGTTCCATTTAAAAAAATAAAGTTGACGTACGTCCTGCTTTTTTCAGCCACCCTGTATACATGAAAATTAGTTTAAAAAATGTGCAATTAAAAATAAAAATTCACGTGTACGAGCACTTACCTGAAAAATAATAACCTGACTTTTCAATCAATTTATTCCAACCTTTTTGAGCTCACTGTATGTATCCTAAGGGCCTTTGTACACGCACCATACTGATCGGATGTCGGAGTCGGTGTAGGTGCTCAGGCAATCGTCTGTAGTATATATGGCGTCCGATTTTTCTTGGAGATTTTCCTATGCCATTTGCATTTGTAAATGATATCGGTCCGGTTTAGCGGACCATCCGACTATTCAAGATGTCGAATGGCATTTTTGTCGGATCCGATAACATCGGACTATCGTGTGCAAGCTACCAATATAAAACAATGTAATTTGGAAGTGTCCGACTGCAACATCCGATAATTATCGGTGTGTGTACAAACGCCCTAAGTCTAGAAATATTAGGAAGTAAATAAACTAATTTTGGTAGAGGTAAAATGCAGTTAGGACGTTCTAGTTTGGAAGAATAGATGAATATGGTATCAGACTAACAATATATGCATATAAGCCGAAAATTAAAAAATGTAGTTAGGACGTTTTATCTAAGGATGGCAGTTACACCGTGTCTATTAAATGGAGTACCTATATTATAAGAACATTTGATTTTATGAAGTGTTAACAGAAGTGTTGGGTTTTGAGCACTCGCCAATAGTGATTCTAAACATTTCAAATTATTGGTTGTATTGGCCATCAAGCAAGTTTAAAGGATGGCGATTAGTATTCTTCTTCTTGAAGTCTTTAATCATGAGATTGGTTGGGCGCAATTCTCCATCTTTGACGATTTTGTGGTAAATCCTTCGTTTGTCTATGGATGTAACCTTATTTATGTTTTTGACTATTTGATTTAAATAACTGAAGCTAGGCCCACCTCTGCCATTCCCTCCACAATCCACTGTGTTCGACCACCATGTCTCAGAATGCGTCCAATCATTTTGTCTCTTCTTTTCTGTAATATACGATTAATGGTCAATTATCATTAAGATATAACAATTTTATTAAATTAATCGCTGTATAGAGGCCAACCAACAAGTCGCTAAAGCAAAGTAATATGAGAAAAAACAAGGTTTGTCATAGACTAAAGGTAACAGTGTGTACTACCCAACTGAAGATACATCATCAAACAATTCTTAAAATCTGCAACTATATTATATTGTCTGCTCTAGTTGGGAGAAACTGTAACAAATGAATTTTAATTTAACAAATACATTTTGTACCCAACCTGAGCAAAAGAATCAATACTTTTATTATTTAATGATTAAAACAGCCTTAAGGTCGGTGCACATTATCATGCACGTATCGTTTCCGGCACGTAGCGTTTCGATTCCGAAAAATAATATATGATTTTACCATGAAATTATTCACACTGTCAGACACGGATCGTATCAGGCACCTAACGTTTTCATTCAGTATTCGCGGAGACAATATTTGTCGGATGCCGGTACGTGCGGAAGCTGTTGGAAGTTTGCTGTACGGATAATGTGAATTACTATCAGTTGATTTCCAACGAAAAATATTTAAGTATATACTAATATTATTCAAAATCAAAATCAAATATATTTCGAGTTAGTATATATATATATATATATATATATATATATATATATATATATATATATATATATATATATATATATATATATATATTATTAGAAAAGTAGGAATCATAAATTTGTCATAGTATACCAAAAAATACTAAAAACAGTACCAACAATTTTTAGGCAAGGGTGTTATTTTATTTACAATATATTCAAACTGCATCCTATTCATTCTAAAATATCCATAATATTGTGCATCGTCATTAATCAATTATTTGTTTAAAGTCCAGTATTAACCTTCATCTTTTCTTTCTTTTAACATTGGGTGTACTGCAAATTTTCTTACCGAATTCTGTTTGGTTTCTTCATCCAGTAGAAGTGCAATTGCACATAATTTTTAACGAGGAAGGAAAAACATCAGTTCCCTGAACCAAACTGAAAGGCTTCCTCTATGATAATGTGAACGCACAGTCCGGTTGCTGGAATCTAAACGCCACGTGCCGGAAACGATACGTGCATGATAAAGTGCACCGACCTAAGAACTTGGGATCGACTTATTTAAGGAATTTAAGCAAACATGAAAATGATTCAATTCTTTTACACACTAAGGGAAATTTGCGTTGCCTAGTAGCCGATCCCAGCTGAGATTAAAGGCCACCGAGTGTTAAACGGTACCAAAAAGTGAAACAAATAGTACACACGGTGCTATAATTAAGTGCAACGGTACACTTTTAAGGTGGATAATTCTAGTGGTGCCACTGGGCTTTTACAAGTTTACACTTCAATTTTTTTGTTAATTCCGGGCAAGCATAATAACATAACATCATTTAGAATGGGTCTTACTAATATGGCAAAATGTGTCAAGAGTAAACCATTTCTCGCAAAGCCTGTCATAATTATTAAATTATAATTCTGATGCAAAGCAAAGTTTCTAATAACACACTAGGACTTATAAATTGATATCAGCGAAAGAATGGCCTAACCCACAAAAAGCAAATTTTTGGTATATTGGCCAATCCGAAAGCTTAATGTATAATCTGTCAAATGCAAAGCGGCGTACTATTGTCTAAAAGATGGCGCATCTAAAAGAATCGTTTTGCATTTTAACCAATTTTACCTTGTATAAGATGCACATCGGCCTAAGACACACGCTCTGTGGGATAAGCCGCTTAGGACTGTCGCTTATAACTATGAGCTCATCATCAGAAAATACTGGTCAGTTTTTAAGTAATAAGTATTTCCTGTTGTAACCTCTAAAAAACATAATAAAATCATAATAAAACGTTTAAAGTTAGTTTTTGCTTACCTACTTTGGCTGCGAAAAAAATATTGTAATTTTGTCAATTAATATAAATTCCGACAAGTCATACATGCTCATTTACATTATATTAAAAAAGTGACTCTCTATTTTAGATCCAGATTCTGGTTTTGCATATTCACCATAAAGTAGTAAGTAGGGTTGCGTCCCGATTTTATCGGGACAGTCCCGATTTCAACGGGTATGTCCCGCGTTCCGCCACACTTCAAATCGGGACGCGATTTGTCCCGATTTTTAAAATTTTCTAAAGAACATAGTACTTTTATAGGCACATGGCATATAGGTACCATATTTTTTACGTTTGACTTCATAAAAGTTTATATTTTTGCTTATTGTGAGTATTTTCTGTTTATTTATTAAATACTGCTAGTGCAAAATAGCATCCCGATTTTTTTGCCCCAGGTCTCGATTTCGAAGCAGCTTTCAAACGCTGACACCCGATTTTGAAGATGTTGGATCTGGCAAACCTAGGAGTGAGTCAGAAAATAACGATTATGAGTAATCTCTTAAGTAAAAAAAAAACATGTTTGAAATACAAAAAACTTGAAAAGAAACAAAGCAAAAGTAAAAAGATTAAGAGGAATCGCGTTTGTAAATTCAGTGGGTTCTGCTTTTTACCATTCCCCAAAAACCATAAATACTCCATCTGATGATGAATTTATTGAAGTTAAAGAACATCAAGATTAACTTTATATATATATATATATATATATATATATATATATATATATATATATATATATATATATATATATATATATATATATATATATATATATATATATTAGTTTTATACTTAATTTTGTTTAAATAAAGACGTTTCGTAACAAAAACGTATATCTTTATATCAATATTTACTTTGGGCCTAACGTTTTTTTAAATAAAATTCTTGCAGTAAAACATGGTAAAAAGGTCTAACCCACATTTTTTTCACTGGCTTATTTTTATAGAAAAAAGTATCTCAATTTAAATTTATTTGCCCTCTACAACATTTCTGTAATAAAAAAAAGAAATTAATACTTCAATTAAGAAAAAAAACAGCACCGATTTTGTCATATTTTTCTTTGTTAAATTACTTAGAACTTAAATTTTGGGGTTGGGCCATTCTTCCTCTGATAGCCTCAATTATACATAAAATTTTTAAAACTCTTATGGGCCGAGACATTTCATAAAATGTTTAATTTCGGATTTTTAAAAAAGTGTAGTTTATAAAATTTTATTATAAAGTTATTTTTGGATATTAATAACAGCAGTAAACAAATTTACCATAGTGTTCACACATCTAATTTGTTTTTCTTTAAACAAGAGTGATGCGTATTGCGCATGCTTCACTTGACTGGCAAACATTTTTAGACATTTGTGGCATTACAGGAACTAGCGCAAGCCCTACAAATCTGAATTGTTCAAAGCATACGAGAGAAGTTATCAAGATCGAGAAACTCAAATGAATAGGGCATGTATGACGAACACATAAGAGATCTACCATAAAAGTGGAATAGTAATGACAGTGAAGAAAAGAGAGCACCAATCTACGTTTTCTGGATCACATAGAGATTGATACTAGAGTTCTTAAATTTCCGCTCTATTGCATTCGCATCGTACTTGAAGAGCGGAAGGATACAAGAGATCTTTCAGGTTTTCAATATGTTAGAGTTTAACGTGATGTCTTTATCTTGTGAATTCTAG
Source organism: Philopedon plagiatum (assembly GCA_963971165.1). Classification (NCBI taxonomy): domain Eukaryota; kingdom Metazoa; phylum Arthropoda; class Insecta; order Coleoptera; family Curculionidae; genus Philopedon; species Philopedon plagiatum. Next base: position 34,124,963 of record OZ020193.1, on the reverse strand, counting down.
CAAAAAGTGACAAGAAGAACATTTACGCATTTCCATGAATGAAAATGCTAAAACAGTTTCTACACGACAGTAGCATTTTATACTATGTAATTAGAATGTTCCGAATACACGTCACACGTGAAAAGAAATAAAAATTATGATCAACAAATGTTCCCCTAAATACTTTTAGTTGTTAAACAAAATGTTAATATATCTTATATTTTGTGGACTTTTTACTCCTTGTGCTTTTTTTTAATATGGGCCATTGTCTAACATGACTTTTTTTCTTTGTAACTTGTTTCTAATATTACTTTTAGCCATAGTTTTTAGGGGTACATGTTCTAATTATATTACTTTTATCAACAAGGTATTCTCTTAGGTAATAAAGCTTATTGTTGACTTTTAACAACCTGTATTTTAAAAAAGTGAAGAAATTTTGGGCTTATGATATGGCGTTTTTATCAAGAAATTAACCAAAAAATTATTTTGAGGTTATCTCTAAACTTAATATAGACACTATAGGTATATTATTTAGATCACCTTTGAGGTTGAGCTACTAAATCCTAGTGTTATGGGCTGCTGGACTACATGGTTCTTGATTAGTGTAGGTTTGGTGAGGTTTCATGTGAGTGGGAAAATTTGCATTCTCCACTATGATAACTGTGTGGTCCCTTGTATACCATATGGTTAATTCTGACAAGTTTCTTAAGAGCCACTCATTATCATAGTCCGTCTACATATTTTTATGGGATAAAATTACATCAGCAAACTGGCCTCATCTGAAAAGTTAACAAATACAGGGTGATTCACGGTCGATGGTAGGTTAGACGTTTATGGAGAACGGAACGCGGGATTTTTTTGAAAATTTGGCAACGTGGGTAATTAGCTATGCTCTGTCCATCTAAAATATTTTCAGCATTGCGACGTTGCCGCTTCTATCAAAAAGTCCTAGCAACTTTATTTTTTTAAATGGAACACCCCATATATTAATAAATTTTTAGAATCGCTCTTTTATTACAATACTTTTTTGTTAATATTACCCTATACCTATCTCTATCGGTTTTCGAGATAAAAATTAGTTTGTGTTAAATATGGTCCAAAACATGGCCCTAATTACACGTAAGTAAATTAGTGCTCTCAATTCATGGAAAGTTGATATTTTGGCGGTAGTTTAGACAGACCCGATGTATTTATTTTTCACCATGAAATCGACTCCATATCATACAGGGCGTGCTAAGATTACTATTATTTCCGTTGTTCATAAAAGGGGTCAAATGTTCGTTTTTTTAAATGAAACCCCCTGTATATTAATCAATAAATTGAAAGACGAAGAAAAACGCTTTAAGATGGTACATCATATTCCTATACCTAAATCATCAAGTTTTCTTAATAAAAGCGCTTTTTTGTGAAAAAAAAAATAAAGACTTTAATTTTAAGTAACCATGGATATCAAACATCAAAATATCAAACTTACGACATTTTGACGACTGTGTTTAAAAAAATCTCCCAAAATGAACGCAGATAATCATTATTCAAACGAAGTTCTTATGAAATTATTTATTTTACACGGACAATGTGATCAAATCATTGCCAGAACTTGCAGAAAATTTAACCAAATGTATCCTGAATTGACACAAATGAACGAAAGGAAGTTTGTAAGATTACAAAATAATTTCATTAACATGTGAAAATAAATTAAATAACAAAATTAGGAAGGTTCAAAAAACAAAACTGTAAACAAAATAAGAAATTTTTACAATAAATGCTGGAAATGTTGTCCATTACATTCTAAACATTTTAGTATGTGCTTTTGTACGCGACTCGTAGTTGCTTTTTCAATTTCATGGGGATCCAGATCTTCAATACACCGAACTATTCGCCGTCGCAGTTCTTCTTTGGTAGGCACTGGAGTACTGTACACTCTTTCTTTTAAAACACCCCATAAATAAAAGTCAAGCGGCGTGAGATCGGGGGATCTCGGTGGCCAATCCCACGGCCCTAAGCGCCTAAACCAACGATCGTCAAATATTTCATAAAGTACCCTGGAAACTTCCTGGGTGCAATGAGCTGGCGCTCCGTCCAGTTGAAACCACGAATTCCTATAATCCTCTAAAGATAAATTTTCGACGAAATCGGTAACAGTCGTCCTTAGTATTTCGAGATATCTCTCAGCATTTAAAGTGGCATCATAAATAAAAAAGCTAATTTTGTGCTTTTTTAAAATACAAAAAACATTTAGGTCAAATTTTTCTTGAAATCCCATTTCTTTTGTCACGTGAGGATTATGATCAGCCCAAAAATGCTTATTTCTTCTATTAAAAATCCCATCCCTTGTAAATTTTGCTTCGTCGCTCCAAATGATTTTTGACAAAAACTCCGGATCCTCTTGTATACGTATTAAAAGGGTTTCGCAAAAATGCACTCTACGTTCAAAGTCTTCTGCTTTGAGGGCTTGCACTTTAGTAAATTTAAACGGATGCATTTCGTGATTTCCCAAAATTCGTTGTATTGAAGCATATGATACACCCAAATCTTTTTCTGCACTACGAATGGAAGCCTCTGGATATGCATAAAAATATGCCAAAACGTTGACAATATTATCTTCATTTGAAGTAACAGGTTTTGGTAATGTTAGAGGCGCTTTTAAATTTGAGCCATAGTTAATGAAATTATTTTGTAATCTTACAAACTTCCTTTCGTTCATTTGTGTCAATTCAGGATACATTTGGTTAAATTTTCTGCAAGTTCTGGCAATGATTTGATCACATTGTCCGTGTAAAATAAATAATTTCATAAGAACTTCGTTTGAATAATGATTATCTGCGTTCATTTTGGGAGATTTTTTTAAACACAGTCGTCAAAATGTCGTAAGTTTGATATTTTGATGTTTGATATCCATGGTTACTTAAAATTAAAGTCTTTATTTTTTTTTTCACAAAAAAGCGCTTTTATTAAGAAAACTTGATGATTTAGGTATAGGAATATGATGTACCATCTTAAAGCGTTTTTCTTCGTCTTTCAATTTATTGATTAATATACAGGGGGTTTCATTTAAAAAAACGAACATTTGACCCCTTTTATGAACAACGGAAATAATAGTAATCTTAGCACGCCCTGTATGATATGGAGTCGATTTCATGGTGAAAAATAAATACATCGGGTCTGTCTAAACTACCGCCAAAATATCAACTTTCCATGAATTGAGAGCACTAATTTACTTACGTGTAATTAGGGCCATGTTTTGGACCATATTTAACACAAACTAATTTTTATCTCGAAAACCGATAGAGATAGGTATAGGGTAATATTAACAAAAAAGTATTGTAATAAAAGAGCGATTCTAAAAATTTATTAATATATGGGGTGTTCCATTTAAAAAAATAAAGTTGCTAGGACTTTTTGATAGAAGCGGCAACGTCGCAATGCTGAAAATATTTTAGATGGACAGAGCATAGCTAATTACCCACGTTGCCAAATTTTCAAAAAAATCCCGCGTTCCGTTCTCCATAAACGTCTAACCTACCATCGACCGTGAATCACCCTGTATATTAAGAGTTAACTTCAAAATGCTATCCAAAATACGTAGAAAAGAAACGTTACTCAAAAATAAATCAGTACCCGTTAGTAGAGTTAAAACGTTCCAAGGTCGTCCGCTCCCCAGACCGATATTTGCCCATACGAAGACTTTTCGGACACTGTATACATATACAGGGTGATTCAAAAGTACTTTGACAAACTTCAGGAGGTGATTGCTGGCATTATTTTAAGGCGAAAAGTTCATACAAACAATGGTCCTTGGCGGCTTCGTTACAGAGATACAGGGTGTTGAAAATTTTAAAAAAAAATAAGAATTTTTAAGTAGCTTCTAAACGTTTTGAGCTTGTGTTATGAAATTCGGTGGATGAGATAAGCACCTAAGGACACTCCTTTTAAAAGTATATCGCGTTCTTAAATTTAACCAGTGGCGTCCGTACGAAACTTTCATATACAATTTTTTGTGAAAACTATGCTACGCCACCGACTTATTTTATTTTAACTACCATTTTGTGAGTCCTTGCTTTATTTGCAACAAAAAAAGTCTCTTGCGTTTTTTTCATACGGGGAACGGTTTAAAGGTAAATCATTATTTTATTTGGCTATACAAATGTATTAAAAAATTTATTTTAAATTGATCAAAAAAATTTATTTTAAATTAATCAAACATTCAGACATTATTAAAATAACAACTAATTTATTTAAATAAATAAGTAAGTTATAAAATTGCATTAAATAAATTGTTGGAAATGTCCACCCTCAGCCAAGATGGAGGCATCTAATTTTTCAACACCCTGTATCTCCGTAACTAAGCCGCTAAGGACCATTGTTTATATGAATTTTTCGCCTTAAAATAATGTCAGCAATCACCTCCTGAAGTTTGTCAAAGTACTTTTGAATCACCCTGTATACAATGAAATAGAAATATATTTACGATTTGCTAGAAATCCGACTCAATTAAGTTTATGTTCGTATTAATAGTAAAGATATTTACATATACTAAGACTTTTCGGACACCTTGTATACAAACACCTACATATAGAAATATAAATAATATAAACGATTTGCGTGAAATCAGACTCAATTAAGTTTATCTTCTGGTTATATTTAAATACGTCCCTGATTGTAATGCACTCCGCATACTTCCAAAAGGAATAAAACCTACAATAAACATCTGTTGCCACGCTTACACACCATGCGCTTGGTTTGCAAAGTTTTCAGTTAAGCGCAGAATTCGAGCCGTACTCATCTGGCAAAGCTGCTTCACTGCTTCGGTGAAGTTTTGGGACCTGTACAAGGGAAATTTTAAAAAATTTTAAATTTTGCCCGTCAGCGATGCAAATAAACCTAATTATTTATAAGTGAAACGACAAAATAAGCGATTTAAATCATTGGGAGGTATTCTTAGATATTCAGCGCATGTAATGAAGGCAGAAAGAACCACTTAATTAGAAAATTAGTATTTAATAATGCCGGTTGAAAGTAGGATTTGTTAGAAAAAATCAAAAATAAGTTTTACCCCCTAAATACGCTCCTGGATTACCCATTCGAGATTAATTTTAAAGCCTGATTATCCCTCTATAAGATGGCGTTGAAAAATTTGCAAAAAATTAGATAGGAAAAAATACAGTGATTCAAATGTACCGATGCCGAGGGCAAAAAATGGATCGTCGATTGCTCCCTTCCTATAAAGAATGAAAATACTAGAAAATATGGATTTCACGTATTTTGACGAGCTCTTTCCGATCAGGTATATGGGATTTTGATTTGGATCCATTTTGACCAACAAAAAATTCAAAACCATGAACAATTTGGGTTTGCTTGGGAAAAACCTAAATTTCCAGTTCTCCTCAAATAAATCCATTTTCCAGGCATTTTAGGTATAGGTAAATGTATTGCAAAAAAAGTATTTGAGTTTTTAAAGTTTTTCGTATGAATGCGTTTTTTGTCCGTTGGTTTTCGAGTTATTAAGTAGACCAAAGAGGGATCAGCAAATGGAAATTCTTGACAGAAAAATTCAGAATTACTTCCCATTTTCTGATCCTCCCCAGTTTCAATAGGGTTCTGAAGCTCCCGGTACTCTACAACTTCCGAAAATTTAAATCGATTTAATTCACTTTTGCGACCTGTAATCGATATCCTACGAAATCGCGGAAATTTCGACTTTGACATTTAATAACTCCGAAACGATACACCCTGGATAACTGAATTTTTTTATCGAAGCTAGATGCACTATCCCTCTATTAACCCAAAAAATTTGATTGCTCCCCTCTGATCGTTTTTGAGAAAAAAAATTGAAAAAGTGAAAATGTCGAAACGGACGACAACATATACATTTTAGTCGCCAACGGCTCGGTATATAGACCGCCGGTAGGTGGTCTATAAAAATCTTTAAAATAAAGGTATTTTATTTTTAATTGAATATAACAACAGTGCGAGCCCTATCAGAAGTGTGCTGGTTTGTAAAGTAACAAAATAAAAATTCACTTACCCACAGTTCAGGGAGTCCAGAATGCAGCTTACGTAGGTTCAAACATTTGTTCAGTTTGTGCAAATGCATGCATCATTAAAATACCTTCTAAAGTTGTCTCTTTTAAACGCGTACGTTTATCTGTAAAGACTGCATTATATTGTGAAAAGGAACGTTCTACCTCCAGTGATGTAATGTTTGCGTACCTATAATACTCAAACTTAGTTGTGGAAGCGGCATTTAAACACTGTTTGATATAGCGTAATCGCGCGAAGTCCGGATTTTTCGCTAAAACCGAAGTATATTTTCGTGCAGCCTCAACACCAGGTACATCTGTTAAAGGTTGTAGAGCCGTATTTCTATTATCAACTACTTCAAAAGATTGCATTAAAGACAAAGATCTATGTTGTAGCTGGCCGATTGCATCCACTAATGTACTATAGTTTTCTTGTATTGTGCGTAAATCTGACTGCACTTGTGGCTTATTAAACTGCCGTTGACTTTCTATAATCGCTTTCGCTTCTTGTGGATTTAATTTAGAAACTACAGATTTCACAGCTTCGAAATGTCTGCTGTAATATAAAGCAGCTTTCAACCACGTACCGCATCTTAGCACAGGCTCTGGAAGTAGAGGAATGCCTGGGCACGACTGATGGAATTCTTTAACACGTTGTGGAGATTTTATAAAGATCTGTTTCGTAGCACCGATTAAATGGTCAACGTCTGGATAACTACTTCGAATTTTTTCTACTACGAGGTGAAATGCATGAAGTACACAAGTTGTATGCAATAAATTTGGGCATATTTTTTTAAGTGCTGCGCCTGCTTTAATCATGTATGTCGCCCCATCCGTTACTAGCAACAAAACGTTATTTGTATTAATTCTAAATTTTTCAAAGGTTTGCAACACAAGTTGCTCAATAGCTTCAGCAGTAGTTATTTGTATTCTTCTGCTCGCAAGTAAATATGGCATCATAACTTTTTCGGGTGTTAAAATGCGAACTACAATATTTGCAATTTTGTTCTTTTTTTTATCTGTGACTTCATCTACAGTTACCCAAAGGTTTTTATTATGTACCTTCCCTCGAATGCTGTCTTCAATTTGGTGTTTGACACGAGGAATGTGACGACCTAGTGCTTGTTGTGTCGGTAGTGCCCAGTTACGTACATAGTAGTTGTTTCTTATTTAAAACGGCATAGGGAATATGGCAAACACTTAACATAAAAATTAAATCGTGAAGAAACACCCAGCGTGGTATCTTCAGCTGACGATTTCTAATGTGATCTTTACTCTGAACGTGTCTTTTACAATTAAAATAATGCCATGCCGCTAAATGTCTATCACAAACAGAACACTTTATGCGTTTACCGTCAAAACTTAATTCCGGGAAACGAAAAATAAATTTCCGAACTATGTGTGCACCCGGTAACGATTTGGGTTTGTCCGCCATTGTAAAATTACGTCTACACAAGAGTATTACCAGAGAAATAGGCACCAACGATCCCGACTTTACGTCTCTGCTCGCAACGCGGAGTACATACTAAAAGGTGGTTAAATCTTAGAAGAGCGGATGGTCTCTGAATAGGTCGCGTCGGAGTCGAGGCGCTGGCACACGCCGGTACAGAATTCCCTGTGTCGCCGCCAATTGCCACACTCGCCGCGTCGCAACTCTACTTGGTAGTATTCCTTGAGATATTGGTTAAATAATTCACATCCTTGTCATGTAATAATACTTGTTTGCAACAGCTACAACTATGTGAAAATAAAAATATTCTCGACCATGGGTCTTGCATACACTGAAAAAAAAAACAATCCATATTATTAAATGTCAAAATAGGAAATAAATATTTTATACAAGACAAGATAAAATAAAGTGTCATATTAATAACGTATCCTTCGGTTCATACGGGGTGTCACATACAAATAAAACATGACCATGAAAATTTATCTTTTATATATTCCTTTTTACAGCAAATCAGAACTTGGACTCTTGACAGAATATGTTTGTCCGCAGAACTGATTTCAAGAATGAAAAAAGGTGCCTGATGAACTTTTGAGTATACAAATTGGTAGTAACTTGAAAATTAAAATCATTTATTCATCATAAATGAAACAAAACTTTGTATTAAGTGCAAAAATTTAATTAATTAGCAGAGCGTTTTCAACCCTATAGGTTTATCAGATCTCACACCATCAAAAATGTGACCGTTTGAGCGGAATTTAAAGTTGTTTTGTAAAATGATTTTTTGATTTTAATTGTAATGTAAAAATATTTTAATATGTTTAACTGTTGTTCGTTCAAATGGATTTCTGACTGAGTGTGGGTGCACTGTATCTTCTGTCTTCATGGTTATAGTCTTGCATTTTTCGAATTTGTCGTAAGTTATTTGGTAAATCAATAAAACAATTGTTAAATATTTCTGCCTTTTCTCTGTCACCACTAACTTGAATTCCATTTAGGTCCGTAATATTATAATTAATTATCTGTAACACCTCCTTTGGTGGTACCTGTTGATTTATTAACTGTTCCAATTTTTTTACAGTCTTTACCTGCCTGACTTAACATAAATGTCAAACATATTCGTTTTTTCATTATTTTCGTTCAAGCGCGGATCCAGGGGGGGTCATGACCCTCCCCCGAAATTATCAATAATACATAAATATATTAAGTATAACTATTTAAATGTAAATATAAAAAAGTAAAAAATATATTGTTTCCCCCCAACACGAAGTTCTAGATCCGCGCCTGATTTGGTTAATAAATTTCTATATTATTTATACCTAATACCTATATATTTAAATCACCTGAAATTGTTTTTATTAGGTCCTTCATCTTGTCTCTACCCTTTATAGAAATTATTATACCACTTCTTATCCAAGGACTTCTTTTTCTCCTTGCAGCCAGTGTTTTTTAGTTTAGTGTTTTTAGTATCAGTATCTTTGTGAATATATTTTAAAAGCTTCTGTAATAAAACAGAGTAATAGTGGCTTTGCTATTAGATTCGGATCTAGCCGTATCACAGTGGGACAACTGGAAATGATGAAATGTCATATTTTAGTGTCAACAGAGCGTATTGATTTGTATTTCTTATAAATCGAAGTTAATTTGCATGTTAAAATGGGAAAATATAAGTCAATAGGCAAGGCGAATAGAAAAATTACACAAACATATAGAAGAAAATAAACTTGTAAAATATATTTCTTAAGGTAAGTACTCGGGTAAGTCCTAGTATGAAACCCTTGAATCACAAAATACTGCATACTGTTGGTATAGCCAGCAACATTTTTATAAGTCTTCTATTAATTTTTAAAATCGACGTTAAAAATGCTTTGCATAAAAAAATTTGCTGTTCTTCAGCGACATTAAGCACTATCCTCTTATTATCCATTTATGTGCTTGTTTTAGGTACATTGAAGTAGGATTGTATTATTTTTAAAGAACATGAATTTCTAACTTCAAAAATTAGACTTTGGATGAAAGATAAAGCACAAAACTATCATAAACATACTTCTTTAGATCTGGAAAACCTGCATGTAAGGAATCGAGTCCTAAATGAATGTTTTTTGAGAGATTATCCTAGCCACAATATTCAGTGAAATACCTTACTGCCATGGGAAAAATCTGATTAGGTAAAAAACTGTCATTAATATCTTAGTCAAATATTTGTCTTATAAATTTTGGAATATAGTAGTACTATTTTCCTCGAGTTCTATATTTATACTCGTAATAACTAATATGCACGCTATATAATTTATGTCCAGTGCAGCTAACAATACATTTTTGTGTGGTTAAGTATCCTGGTCAAATCATTAACCTAATTGCTGGTAGTAATTATCACAAATAGGATAATTTTTGTATCCATGGGTCAAGCTTAAACTGTAAAGTCAAATCAAATCAAATCAAATCAAATCAAATATATTTCGAGCCAGTAATCACAATAATTTTACTCATGTCATACAATGTCATATATAAAATAAAAAACTTACTCTCTAACCAGAACTAAACAGATTAAAAATCTTGTATACTAACAAACCTTACAGTTACCAACGTACTAAACTTACAATACAAATCTCACTTCAAAATACACATTAACACTCTCTTATGTCCAATCCTAAACTTCGAAATTCCACTGCAGAAATTCGTCGATGCTATAGAAGGCTCTTTCAAGTAATAGTTTCTTGATAGTGATCCTAAAACCTTTTTCGGGCAAAGTGTTCATTGAATCCACCACAAATTCGTTCAAAACTAAATTCAAAGTAAAATACTGTTGTTTCTCATTTAATAAACTTTTTGGTTGTGATTACAGACTCAGATATTGAATTTCAACTTTAAATTTTTTATGACATATCCTAACTACCATTTTATTATGGATCACATTGCTACTATATAGAATAAAATATCTATGAACAAGTTATTTACTTGGGTTATACATCATAGAGCTTTAATTAAGCTTACTATTTAATCATGTACTTTTACATGGTATTATCTGTTATATAGCCATTCGAGTTATCAATGACCCAGTCCTCACGAGAAAACTCCCTTCTCTCGCTCATCGTCGCGCTGTAGGGGATTTATCCCTTTTCTACCGCTACTTCCACAGATTTTGCTCTGAAGAACTAGCCGGTATTATTCCCCCCTTGAAAGTCCCTAACAGAACAACAAGAGACGCGTTACGTATGCATCCCTTTACTGTCCAGCTACAAAACCCTAGAACAGACCACTTCTCTCGCTCATTCATACCTAGGGTCTCCAGATTATGGAACAAATTGCCTACGGATGTTTTCCCTTCCCGTCCCAACCTCCAATTCTTCAAATCCCGTATCAATAGACTACATTTCCCTTCTCTTCAGACACCCACGGTACGTTAGTACTTAGGCTTCAAGTCTACGTGGGATGTCTCAGATAAAAAAAAATTGAAGCACGAATTCAACAATATACAGTGTGTCCGCTTAAGTTCTGTACATATGGGAAAATTTTTTATTATTAATTTTACGAAAAAAAGTTACTCTTTATAAAAAGTTCTGCTTCCTGAGAAAATAATATTAAACTATTCAAACTTGAAATAGTATGTACAGGATAGTCAAAAATTAAAAAAATCAAAATTGGCCCAAGAGAGAAGTACCCTTAATTTTAATTTTAGAGCAAAATGGAATAACAAAATGTTGCTTGGCATTAAAAATTATATATGTTTATACTCTTAGTATACCATTACTAGAGTTGCAATTGTCTCTCTAATTACCCTCTCTAAATGGTCAACACTTTAAAATGGCCTTTGTAGGTATACATTCTGTTTTAAGCCCCACAAGAAATAATCTAGGGGGCTCAAGTGCGGAGACCTAGCGGGCCAAGGTCAGAATATCTATCGACAAATTTTCCATTAAAAAGGGTATTTAAGTATTGTCTTACATCCCTCGTACTGTGGCATGGTGCATTGGTGCACCATCTTATTGGTACCATATCCGTAGCCTATCGGGTATGTGAAGTTCATGAATAAAATTAAACAAATAATTATTTAAAAAAAAAAACAGGTAACGTTCACCATTTAAATTTTGTCGAAGAAAAAGGTCCTATTATTGTATTTTTGTAAATTCCGCACCACACATTTGTTTTAAATGAGTACTGATCACGTGCACGTATAGTGAAATTTAGATTAACGTACTTGTCTCTTAGGCCAATTTTGATTTTTTAAATTTTTGACTATCCTGTACATACTATCTCAAGTTTGAATAGTTTAATATTATTTTCTCAGGAAGCAGAACTTTTTATAAAGAGTAACTTTTTATCGTAAAATTAATAATAAAAAAGTTTCCCATATGTACAGAACTTAAGCGGACACACTGTATATGATGTATGCATTTTTTTAAACATTTTTTGGGAAACTTAAAAATTGCTGTCCCCCACCCTAATCACCAGAAGGATCGTTCAGAAAAATCTGAAAAAAAAATCATGCTCATTAAGAATCAGGTGTAGAGTGAACGAAAATTATCAGCATTGAAAAATTTTAGGGCCATCAATTGTTATAAGCAATTGAATTGCTTATTTCCTTATATCTGCTGAACCACTGGTTTCAGAGAAGTTTTTTGACAAAAAATATCTCTCACGATGTAAGGAACAACTTTTGTCCTTACACGTTTTTCAAAATTTTTAATTTGGCCTACTCAGCTCCGCGCGATGTGATACGGCGTTGGTGCCGTAGGCGGCGGGTAGCGCGGCAGATGGACGGCCGAGGTTTGCTCAGGTTAAGTGGGGGGCTGATGGCACGGAACACTAATTGTACAAGTATAGCTTGCACTTGACCGATTTTTTTGTTAGTGAATTCGGCCACATTGAAAAATTAAACCATGCAGAGGTTTAAAGAGCTTAGTGCCGGTTCAGTGACGTTTTAATTTAGTCCACCAGAGGGGTCTAAATATCTTTAGAGTAATTTTTTTTTTGCAATAAATCCGAGTCATTTAGGTACTTTATCACAGTAGCGAAGGAAAAACTGATGTTGGTTTTGATGTACTTAATTAAAAAAAAGGATTTTGGTAAAATACCTTTTTTATTTTCTGCCTCAAGCTGTCACTTTTCTGACATTTTTAAAATAATCGGAATGCTGCCGATAGTTTTTTGTCACTTTAAACCGAATATTAGTGAATATAGGCTAAATCTTAAACCAGTCAGCGGTTTAAGAACAGTTTAAATCTATTTAAAATTTAGAACCATTGTTTTTTTTTATCTGAGACAACCCAGACGTAGTAGACTTCAAGCCTTTCATCCTACAAAAAAGACTTATTAGACCGATTTACTCCCTGAGTCCTCTGAACTCCTGTAGACCTTTGTTCCTTCAGCATAAGATACTCACGCTCCCATCCATACTGATACTGCACGAAGTTCTCTTCGTGAAAAAACAGAAAACCAGATTTTTCCAATCCTCAACAATTCACAATCATTCTACAAGAAACAACTCTAACATATACATACATTCCCCTTAACAATACTACCACCTATCAAAAGAGTCCATACTGCTTTTGCGCAAATATGTTTAAAAATCTTCCAGCCGGTCTCAAAGAGATACCCTCATATATTAAATTTAGAAAACGTGTAAAGATCTACCTTTTAAATGAATGTTTTTATAATGTTAATGACTATTTTAAAATTTTAGTTTAGTATTGTTTTTGCAGAATTACTCTAATTATTGTTCTCTAGTTTATTTAAGTATTTTTAGAATTTTGTTTGTATTTGACGTTGTCATATCATTGGATATGTAGACATAAAGTGGATAAATAAATAAATAAGTACAAAAGTACCCTGGGCATCTGAAGAAAAGAGAAATCTAATCTACTGACACAAGATTTGTTAGTGAATTTGGCTGTACATGTTTCAGGCCATAATAAACCATGAGGGAAAACCCTACAGCAAAGATCAGGATATGGTCGACATTTTTGGTAAACACTTTAAGGAAACTTTTAAAATTAGTAATGATCCAATGTTTGATGAAAACCACTGAAGATTCATTAATTCATACGCAAGGGACTTTTTCAACAACGCACAAGCTTTTCCAGAACAATCACCTATAGACGAAGATGAATACTTTCAGGCATTAATAAAAGGACGCAACTCAACCCCGGGATCAGACAACATTCCCAGCAAAGAAAATAAAAGGGTTTGAGAAAAGACGCAACTAGTGATGGAAAATTCTCGAGAATAAAAAAATGGAGAATATTCTCGAGAATATTCTCGATTATGAGAATTTTCTGAGAACGATCTACCAAAACCAACTCTAATTTAATGAGAGTGACATCTAAAACTCGAGCGGCATATTGAATACATTTTCTAACAACTCTCATCAGCAACAACAAAAATACTATGATTTACATTGTTTTTATCATGTAACGAGTTAAAAACGACAGTGTTCACCAGTGAGCGCTCTTAGTTGTAAACGATTGCTGACGAAAATCAGTTTTGAAACTCATCGGTTTAAATAAACTTTAAAGATTTATTTATGATGAAGCATAAACAATAACAAAATAAAACCATTTATGTTCCGTTTTCGACGTCAAATCAAAAAACATAAAATATAATTCTCAAAAGCATAAAGAATGTAAAATAAAATCTTAAACAGAGTAACAAAATAAAATTAAGTTTAAAAAAATAAATCATTTGGAGTCAGAAAAATTGTCCACATCACCTCTGACGAGTCCGACTCCGACCCATCACTCCCGTCAGACTCCGACCCATCACTCCCGTCAGACTCCAACCCATCACTCCCGTCAGACTCCAATATCATTTCCACTGCCTCTGTTTCTCCAAGACCACCCTGTGACTGGTCGTGCGAAGTAGACTGGTTCTCTTCATGTTCTTTATACTTGGAGGGCTTGGACATCGCTGATACCTGCTCCTGGTCCAATAGTTTCATATTATGAGCTATAAAAGTAACTTTACCGGCTCGCTCAGCAGTCAGTCGGTTTCTTTTTGAGGAGTGAATGAAACCATATGTGCTAAAGCTCCTTTCTGTAGCAGCGCTAGTTGCAGGCATTCCTAAAATTTGAACCGCTAATTTACTTAGTTTTGTCCCAAAACAGGTTCCTTTCCACCAAATCTCGGGTTCTAGTGTATTGACAGACCTTAAAACGTATGGTTTTGCAAAAAATCCTTCTTTAGATCTATAGTACGCCAATTCCGCCATTAAATTTGCCGAGTCATCTGGGTATTTTGAGGTAGCTAAATAATCAATAAACTCTGTACCCTGAATTTGCTCCTCGTTGCTCAAATGAACACCATTGAAACGCGGGTCTAAGATATTAGCTGCCAAATGTATAGGGTGCATGGCAGTATGCTTTCTTTTCGCTAAAAATTCCTGGACATTTTGCTCTTCCTGCTTCGTAAGGGGACTCGAAAGTAACGCCGTTTCAAAATGTTTTTCTAGGGTATAAAAACATTCTACTACTTCACTTAGCTTGGGCTTATCTGACTCTAGTTTGGTTATATATTCAACAATGGGGTTAATCAAATTGAACAACTTCAACACTCGTACCCAGAATATATCTTCATCTAAAATTAATTTTCGTACTCGCTTGCTCAATATATTATCTACAGTCTCACATACTGCTAAAGCTTTAAGGGCATATTTGGTATCAAGCAGACTTTTTAAGCAGTAAATAATTGATCCCCAACGAGTTTTGACGGGTAACTTCAAAGATATTGGCACAGTTGCCTCCTTTTTTTCAGTCTGGATTTTTTTAAAAGTGGCCAGTAAAAGATGAGAGTTATTAATTTCTTTAACGATAGCTTTAGCATCGTCCTCTATCGAAGCCATCGTTCGCATTTTTGAGATGTCTCCTATCAATAAGTTAAGTGTATGGGCGACGCAACCGTAACCAGATATATGTTTATACTTTTCATGAATGATACTTCTAGCTTTGACCATTGCACTGGCGTTGTCTGTCACTAGAGCAATAAAATTTTCTGGTCCTATTTCTATTAGAACTTCTTCTATTTTTTCTGCCATGTACTCTGCAGTATGTCGATTTGTATCAGTAGTGAAAGTTTTAAAAAACACAGGTGTAGGAGTGGTGATAATAAAATTAATAATGGCCTCGTTTCTTCTGTTGCTCCAACCATCGCACTGCAGACCCAGAGCATTGGCTTCACATATTTTAACTTTTATGTTGGCTGCGATTGTTTCGTATTCTGATTCTAGAAGTTTATTAGACAAAGAATGTCGTGAAGGCATTTTAAAAGTTGGCCTTAATTTTTGAAAGAATAACTGCCAATGTTTATTTTCCGAGATTGCAAATGGTGTTCCAGAAGCATAAATTGCTCTTGCAAACAGTTGTTCCAACTGTGCTTGCTCTTCTCTATTTGAGAAATCCATAAACCTACGTAATGTGAAACTAGAAGTTGATGCGCTACCTGTTATGCTGACAGTTGTCGAAGTTGAAGCCTCGTCCACTTCACCCTGATCTGAAAATAAATGTTTTGTTATGAGTATGACTTGAATTGAATTCAACTTCAGCAAAAAAGCCCCTTTCACCCTCCGTGTAATAAGGCTTTAATTTTTAAATTTTGCCCTCCTCCCCTTTAACTCACATCCTTTAAAGTAAACCCATCACTATTTATTTTTAAATAAAATATCCATTCAGGCAATAAATACACAAACTTATTATACCCCTTCAGCTACTTTTTTTAAATGCTCTTGGAGATAAATATATAGCTTACCATACATCATACTCTCTACTAAATATTTACATACCTTTCAAGGATGAATCTGCAGTACTCATCGCAGAGGCAATGGATACATTTCGACTTTCCCCTATTTTAAAGGGTTTTTTAATATCACTGGGACATTTCAGACACTTCAACAAGTGTTTTGTCATTCTTGTTGCATTTGGAACATATTCACTTGCACAAAATTTGCAAACATAAACCGTTTTTCCCTCAAGTTTTTTTATATTATAGTAATTCCACACATTACTTTTTGGTTTGGTTGTTATTTTATTACCCCTTATCCTATTCATTTCGCCGATTTATGTGTCAATAAAAGAAAATAATTCTTATACTGTCTTTTGTTTGCACCTTATGACACGAAGAATTACAAATACATGACTGGGATTCCCCGCGGTCCGTTTTGCGCGGTAAAAATCGATATCCGATGGCAACGCTCGGTCGCGTTTACACCGTGGCCCTTAAAGCATTATGAGAAAATTACCGTTGAGAATTTTCTACCCGAGAATATTCCCGAGAATATTCTCGTTCTCGAGAATATTCTCGCCTCACATCACTAGACGCAACAGTGTATTTCCGTCGAAACACGAATATCAGCTGTTTTCAAGTGGGCTGAATTGCAACACTGTTTATTAACCAAAATGACAGATCTGTGACAGATCCTTGTGTCAAAAACTGTTGGCAAAACAGCTAACCTCTTTACCGACTGAGATAACTTTGCGCGGGAAACCCATTCAAAATTTTTTAAAAATTTACCAAAGGTACCGCTTAAGCAACGCACAAAAAAATAGTATTGTTCTCAAAAGTTGTATTGTGTTCTAAAGACCTACTTAAACATTTGACTTATTCATAGTAATCTATACCAGGGATAATTAGCAAGTAGTTTGACTTACCCGATAAAACAATTTCCCAAAGTTAAGAGAAAAATAGGTAATGTTTATTTTTGTCAATGTTTTTCCTACTTATACCTGTTATTCAGTAACATACAATGAGTAATACATTTAAAAGGCCTTTAGAACTCATTAAGAATTTCGAGAACCACACTAAATTTCAGTACGATGCTTAAAGCGTTACCTTACATTTAATTTAGAATCTTTTCAGCTTAACATTTTGAACGATGTTTCAACCCTAATTATTACATTTTAACGTTAATTAAACATATGACTTAATTAAAAATCTTGATCTGTAACATGTTTCTCAAAATTTTTAATCCAGTACTAAATTTAATTGACGTTTAGGCAGCGACATCAACATGAGTGCTGTCACATTAGTCTAATTACTTTAATTCTTGATCAAATTGTCTGTGCAACTGAACTAAGACTCTTTAAATGAAGAAAGGGCAAATAAAATCCAAAAGTTCTAAAAAAGTAAAATTTATTTAAAACAAGCTAAAATTGGAAATCATAAACAAAAATCCAATTGAATAATAATAATAAATGCTTTTGTTTTTGGTAACAATTAACTACATATACATTTTGTTTTCGATAAGTACCAAATATTAATATTATATCTATACGAGTACATATTTTGCGCAGCAGCATCTTCAAGTGGCCTTTTTTCATCTTTAGTAGTTCTTCAAATTTTTGGTTACGTGGTACAAAATTATAAAAAATTGGTACAATACAGTGCTAAATAATAAAATATTGCTCTCAAATTCAAAAACTAGTTTCCTTCATCCCAATAGCAATTTAAATACAACAAATAATGCTAACCTCAAACTCCACATAATATGAAATAATAAGTTTGGTAATTTTATGCCAAAAATTAGTTTTCTAAAAAAATTTCTTACCTTAAGGCACAAATTATGAATATGAGGTTTTTAGGTTATTTCTATTCGACCCTTAGAACACTACAGCTTGCTAACACACAATAAATGCAAATTTTAAAATGTCAATAATTCACATGTGCAGAAAAACCACCTCGTGTGGGTAAAACAAAAGTTGTTTCTTTTATTACTTACATAAAACATAAACATTTTTTTCTACTTCTAAAATAAAGTCGTACAGGGTCTCGACTAAAAATATTTGAATATTAAAATCTTACTTGTACCATTAAAATATCAATTAGGTACATTTTATCACTTTTTAAATAATTCTATGTTAAGAAATTTTTCAAATAATGTGGTGCCCCACTTGTCTACCAGTTTATTTACCACTATTAATATTCCACTTGTATGTTTCAGGTACAAAACTTTAAAAATGGCAGCAACTCAGTGTGAAAAAACAAATATTAGCCCCATTATCAGAATCCTCATTGATTGAAAAGTCTCTAACCCGAACAATTTTAAATAATAATATGTTCATAAAACAATGGAATTATACTGAAAAAATTCACATTCATAACCTGCATCTCAAAGAGGATTACATTAAAAAAAATCATTGTTTGATGTATACTCGATTTGAAATTGGTTGATAGTAATAAATCATTAAAATCCGTCAAACACGTACACAGAGTGGTCCACCTAAATTGCCAAGTTTTAAATAGTATATACATTGAAAGTCTAGACCCTTTTGCATTTATTAAACTTTCCATTCCTATAGATCTGATAAGGGCGTCGAATACAAAGCTTAACCCGAGGCTCGAACAATAAGCGGTAGTATTCTACCTGTGATGTTTTGCACTCATGCACGTGCTTTCGGGTGGGTTTAAGTTTATATTAAACACAATAATTATATAATTTAGTGAACATTCGGATGTGTGGCATAATTTGTTACCCTTGTATTTGAATAAATATAATACTAATAACAATAAAGCAACTAATAAACAAGTAAATTTGGAAAAATGTTTCTATTTGAAATTCTATAAAATTTATAGTAAGTCATTACAGTTCTTCGCTTTAAATTAATCATCATCAGAAAATGAAATATCTGAGGGACTGTCTTCTTCCCCTAAATTGATAATAAGTGGTTCGACCGTTTTCTCCAGTAAACTATCCAATTGCCACATTTTTTCCTCCTCCTTTAGTACATGCTCTATACATCTTTGCCACTTCCCCGCGTTGACTTCTTGAAGCGCTTCTTCAAAGAGTTTTTGAACATCACTCATTTTATAAGTGGTATTTTTTCTAGCCACATAACCTTTCACATGAGCCCATACCAGTTCGATCGGATTTAATTCGCAATGGTAGGGGGGGAGCCGAAGCACTATTATATTTTGTTTTTTGGCCATTTCGTCAACAACATATTTTTGAAACCGATGTTTATGGGTGTTTACAATTGATAGCAACTCCTTTTTAACCATATTGTCCTCAAATTGTATTTGTTTCTCCACAAGCCACTCGATAATTTTTGCTTTTCGCCAAGCAGTTGTAGGCATCTTCTCCAATCTTCTGGAGTGATACGGAGCGTTATCTAACACAATGACGGAGCCAGGTGGAATCAGCTCTATCATTTGTTCGAAATACTCCTCAAAAACATCAGCATTCATATCCTCGTGGTTCGTCCAAATAGAAAATTGTTTTGTTTTCATTGCGAAATTTTCTTATTTTTCTCAAATAATTACGTCTCCAACATACTATTTCATCTTTTTCGAGCAAATGAGACTTCCGACTATGTTTTTCCCATCTAAAATTCATTTCTCTTAGAACTTTCCATAGTTTATCTCTCTTGATTGCAGGAAAGTCTTCTTTTACTGCCCCTAAAACTCTATCCAAAGTAGGGATCTCCTTATTGAAATAGAATGAATGCACCTTTCGTCTTATGATGGCCTTTTCGTCCTCATCGATCGGTATTGTTCGCCTTCCTGGAGATGGTTTTGGTGGCGTCACGGTTCCTGTCTTTTCTTCCCGCATCAGCCTGTAGATGGTTGCTTTTCCAATACCTGTCATCTTTGAACAAAGTTCCACTGCAGAATCGATACTTATTGCACTTTTTTGATATCTAAGTGCATTAAATACATTAAGCACAATAATCTTTTCACTAATGCTTAGCGCTGATTTCGCAGCTCGCTTAACTGGAATAAATCCTGAAAGACTCTCCATTTTCAAAAATTACCCAAATGTGTGTCCTAGAATACTCGCATTAGGTTTGTTCGCTCTTAAAATGACTCACAGTTTTATACCAATAAGTAGAGGTACCTAATTTTTCGTAACTACCTGAAAAGTAACATTGTGTATTAATTGTTCCCGGAATTCTCGGCATAATTATTTTTACCTGTTATGACAATAATGATTACTAAATTATTCGGATAAGTAAATAGGGTTCAAACCGGCACGTCAGGTAGGTGCGCCTATGGAATCGGCTGCTAAAAATGATTTATTACTATCAACCAATTTCAAATCGAGTATAGGTATTCCAAAAAATTTTACCAATCTTTTTGTTTAGGAAAGCTCGATATACCTATACAAGATTTAATAATATACAACGTTCAACGTAAAAACTTGAAATGATGGAACTCTATCTCTGAAAATTCTCAATAATTGATGATCAAACCCAAGTAATAAATTCACAATTTACACTTATATTACCTGCCTGCAGTCCTCCCTCACGAAATCCTTAACCAAAACGAAGGCCCGCGTGGAGGTGGACTAAATTTTCAACTTCTAGGATAAAATCAAATTCCAGTCAAACAAATGTGTTATCAATTATTATCTAACTTACCTGATGGATAGGAAGAATCCCTTTTAACTTTAAAAAGGCCAAAGAAATTTTAAAGATTCACGAAAAAGCACTACGAATTAAACATTAAAATGAACAATGGCGGTTTGACAGCGTTTGAGATGGTCTCAAGTGGGAGCAGTGCCACCAAGATTAAAACTTCTTTGAAAATATCGACATAATTTTGATATTTCAAACAATTTCTTAATTAATAAAATTAGTATCCTGACGTTAAAATTTGTACAAGTGTTTTTAAAAATTGAATAAACCCAATTAAACTTTTAAACTTAGTCCGAAAAGAAAAACCCCAAAAATCTAGTGTCAAATAGGCGGGTTTGGATATTCATCAGCGAGCGTCTAGATGACACTAATGACAGCCGGTCATGTGATTACTTATCAAATGATTGGTAGTAATCCACGTGACCATATCTGGATAGTGTCATCCAAACGCTCTCTGATGAGTTTACCGAACTGGCATAATCTCAAGTGGGCGACGTTGACAGCTTGTGCGATTTTTCTGGGTTTTCGTGTTGCCATTTTCCCCATTTAACTGACATGGCCCTGATTCCCAGAAAACTATTCCAAGAACTGTGGCAAACCTTTTTGAAGTCATACTAAAACAAAGGCTAAACTCATCGATTGGACATATTATACTAGGTTACAGGGCCGTAGCCTGCGGGGGGGTTAGTGGGTTAGAACCCACCCCCCCCTCCCAAATGTCTATTCATCGTGACATAGACCTATCAACAGAGAAAATTATCGATATGTTTGCTGCGAAAAATCGAAAGATAGATTTTGTTTTGTAATTTTTAACGATAATATATATTTTAAAAAATTGTCAATTTTTTTCAAAAAAGTAAATTACTCCCACCCCCCCCCCCCCCCCCCCCCCCTTCCCTTCATCCATAGCGACGTGTGGTTGACAATGTGCTGAATTCGGATTGATTTTTATTCAGTAATCGTGATTTTATTTTGAAAATCTAGTAATGTTGTGATTGCTTACACTTTTCTCTTTGTTTTTAACATATTATTGTCGGAATATACAGGGTGGTGCAACCAAGATGGGGTGGACGATTGTGCGTAAACGGTGAGGAATTTCGAAAAATTTTTTTTTGGACATTATAGATAGTCAAACCCGCTATATTTTAAAATTATAGCCATAATACAGGGTGGTCCGAAAAACTCGTGGCGAACCAAACTTGTGTTTTTTTTAATGGGACACCCTGTATATAATTGCTCCAATTGATTCTCCTGTTCGTTACGATCATTTTGATATAGGGTTTATTGGGTCTAAAACTTATAGTAAGGGAATGGGACGCAGTTAAAGTTGAAAAAATGCTCACAGTTCGGCCATTTTTTAAAAAAATTTGAAACAGGTATGGAAAAACCAAATATTCCATAAAACGTTACATATCCTTGAATACATTAATCGCTTGCAATTTGTTTAAAATTATTCACTGTTATACAGGGTGGTCAAGTTTTGCAAATACGCCCTGGACTCATTTCTTTTAAATGGAACGCCCTGTATATTTTATTTTCATCTTAAAGATAACATTGCTAGCTTTCAAAAAATACCATATATGATGCCTTTCTGACCAACAGTTTTTTAGTAAACTAGCCGTGAAGCCAAGGTTTCTTCATTCTAATACGATTATACTGAATGTACGTTGTTTATTATTAAATATCTAATATTAGGAGGCCATGACACTATCATAAATGAAACAGGATTGACGAACTTGTCAAAGCTACTGCCGTACAATCCATTATTTACAAGTTAAGTGTAGGTGGCCCAATAACTATGAGGTAAGAAGACTGAGACCCGAAAATTTTACATGTTTATTAGAGATATTTCAAAAAACAGAAAATATTGTTTTTAGGAAATGTAAAGTAATTAATAAACCAGTTACAAACAAATTTTTTGAGAAACGAGTTGCCAGTATTGCTTGAAGATTTACGTTTAATGGTAAGGGGATCCTTATGGTTTGAACATGATGGAGCAGGGCTGCCAATTTGTGAGTAATTCCTCACATTTGTGAGTAATTTGCTGGTCTGTGAGTAATTTTGTGAGTAAGTGGCAATTGTGAGTAAATTGTGAGTAATCGAGAGATCAACGTATATTCACGTAGTACCTATATTCTTGGTAGTTATGCAGATTTCTAATCTGATAATTTATTAAAAATTTAATTTTAAAAATCTAAATTTAGGCATAATTTTAGGCGCTCTAGCAGTAATTACAATTTTGCAGTTTTTAGATTTGCACTGCTTTTAGCGACCTCTCTTGCTTAGCCAAAACAAAAATATAGGAGGATAAGTAAGGTAGCTAGTGATTCGTCTGTTTGATACTGCAACACTGCAACTTGAAACACTAGGTGTCGCAGCGTCTCGGGTATTCCCCTCCTGTATCTTGTGTGATTTACACAAACATATTCCTTTCAAAATGGTGAAAGCGCTCCTACTTTAGCTTTCTTCCTAGTTGGCAACCCTAGCAACACCAGTGGCGCACCGAGAAATTCGACCTAGGGGGGGTTTTACCACCAAAATTCGAGCTAGGGGGGGTTTTAGCACCAAAAATTTTCTTGGCATATAAAGCGCCGTAGGCAATGCGGCGTAGGCGACAAATTTTTCTCGTATTTTTTTAATAATAACGGTATTTTTTGTAGGACAAATTATGAATTATGGCAAATTAGTACAGATTTTAATAGAACCGGAAATTCTAAGCTGAGGGCTGAGGAGAATATAAAAAAATTAAATTAATAAGAAACATTTTATTCAAAAATAATAAATACTTAAAAGCAGATTACAGAACAGAATTATGTCTCTGGGGGGGGGGGGTTTAACCCCCAAAACCGCCCCCCTCGGTGCGCCACTGAGCAACACTCAACACCAGCTTTTGATGTTTAGCAACATTACACAGTAGTAAAATAAAAACAAAAGCGCCATCAGTTGCCACTTATTAGTATTAACAAATATACCTACGGTGTGTTATGGTTTATACAGAAAAAAGGTGTCTTGATATTGATATGTTGAGGTTGTGAGTAATTGTGAGTAATCCAGGAAAGTTTTGAGAGTAAATCAGTAAAGGTCAGTTGGCAGCCCTGTGATGGAGCGCCCCCGCATTGCCATAGGAATGTAAGATATTTTGTCGATAAATTGGAAGACAGATCGTTGGATTGGGCGAGGTGGACCAGGTAAGTGGTCAGCCAGACCACCCGACTTAACACCACTAGATTTTTTCTATGGGGGCATGTTAAAGAAGAAGTCTATAAAGAGGTTCCAACCACAGTGAAAGATATGAAGACGAGAATAAGAAACAGTTTTCGCAACGTTGACTTTGACTTTGAGGCAGACTTTGAGAAAAGTGAAACTTTCATTTATGGATAGACTCGAAATGTGCCTTCAGCAAAATGGTGGTTTAGTTGAACACCTTATATGAGCTTTGTTAATTGTTTATATTAAATTAGGTTTACAAGTAAGTACCTACATACCGAAGTAATTTTAAAAGATGTTCTGTTTTTGCTTAATTAATTTTTTAAACTATTAATAATACTGATAACTGATTATCTTTGTTTATAACTGGTTTACTAATTACTTTACATTTCCTAAAAACAATATTTTCTGTTTTTTGAAATATCTCTAATAAACATGTAAAAGTTTCGGGTCTCAGTCTTCTAACCTCATAATTATTGGGCCACCTACACTTAACTTGTAAATAATGGATTGTGCGGCAGTAGCTTTGACAAGTTCGTCAATCCTGTTTCATTTATGATAGTGTCATGGCCTCCTAATATTAGATATTTAATAATAAACAACGTAAATTCAGTATAATCGTATTAGAATGAAGAAACCTTGGATTCACGGCTAGTTTACTAAAAAACTGTTGATCAGAAAGGCATCATGTATGGTATTTTTTGAAAGCTAGCAATGTTATCTTTAAGATGAAAATAAAATATACAGGGTGTTCCATTTAAAAAAAATGAGTATTTGCAAAACTTGACCACCCTGTATAACAGTGAATAATTTTAAACAAATTGCAAGCGATTAATGTATTCAAGGATATGTAACGTTTTATGGAATATTTGGTTTTTCCATACCTGCTTCAATTTTGTTTTAAAAATGGCCGAACTGCGAGCATTTTGTCAACTTTAACCGCGTCCCATTCCCTTACTATAAGTTTTGGACCCAATAAACCCTATATCAAAATGATCGTAACGAACAGGAGAATCAATTGGAACAATTATATACAGGGTGTCCCATTTAAAAAAACACAAGTTTGGTTCGCCACGAGTTTTTCGGACCACCCTGTATTATGGCTATAATTTTAAAACATAGCGAGTTTGACTATCTATATCCAAAAAAAATTTTTTCGAAATTCCTCACCGTTAACTCACAATCGTCCACCCCATCTTGGTTGCACCACCCTGTATGTGAATTTCGTGTGATAATCGTGAAATTAAATAAATAACAATCTCGCAAAAGTGAGGTTAAGTTCATTTCACTCTCTTCATTTATCCACTTGACAACCTTTCATCCAAAATATTCCAGTGGCGGAGGGAGAAATTTTTAGCATGATGACTTGCAAAAAGTGTCAAGCTGAGGAAAGTGACTCATATGCACTCGCAAAATGTGATAAGTGCAAATCCCCTCTGTGTGTTAATTGCTCTGGAATTACTGCTTCTGAGCATAAGGGCGTGTCTGTTAAAAGGCGTTCTCCAGGAGTAACATTTAATTGCAAGGAATGTTTGCAGTCCAACATAGCTGCTGTAACGGGTTATGAGAAAAACTCTGCAGCAATAACAAAAATGGTGCAAAAGGGTTTCGATGAAATCAAAAATCTTCTTGTAAAAAATGATAAGGCAGTGGAGAAGGCTATAAGATCCATTGAGTCCACAAACAAAAACTTAAGTTCTCTTAGCTCCGAACAGAAAGTAATGGAATCCAAGATCGAAAGTGCACTCATTAATATAGCTAATATGAATCACACTTCTACTGAAGTCAACGAAGTTACTGGAGCTACTAAAACTGTAAAATCCATGAATGAACAAGAGCAGCCGCATCTTCTTAAAGCTGCCTATGATGAATTAAAAAATAAATATGATGCCCAGCAAGCTGAAATCGTGTGCCTCAAGAATGACTTGGCTAAAATCAGTGCCAGATTGAATGATCAGGGAAGGTCCCCTCTCAGTTCCTCTGTGGATACACCTGTTCCCGGTCTGAGTAAACTCCTGCCTAACAAACAATCTGTGAATTCTTCTGATCAGAAGGACTCCAAAAGAGGGCAAATATGCACTGGTCCCCAACGACCTCAATTACAAACTGCAAATCCAAACATAGGCGAACGTCATACAAAGCTTTCTTGGATATACTTGGCCAATTTAGAAGTAAATACTTCCCCAGAAGCAATTACTGAAATTCTCAATCCTGAATATAAAAACATTTACATCTGCGAAAAACTACCTTCAAAATTTGATAATCCCAAGAGTGCAACTTTCAAGCTGGGAGTACCTGAACAAATTGTAGAAGAGTATCTCTCGCCTACTTTCTGGCCTGATGGAATATATGTTGACTATTATAAAGCGAGAACTGGACCGGGAACTCGAACACCAAGGCAGTATGACCCATCATCCAGGAATAGAACATCCTCTGGGCCATTCAGGGCTGCGGGAGGGAATTTTCGGGAACGTCGACAGGGGCGTCGTTACAAGTGACTCACAAGCCACCTCTTAACACCAGACAGGTAGACGAAGGATGCAGTCTCCAAATTCTGCACCTAAATTTTTAATAAGATGGCGGGACGTGCTAAATTACCGTGTGGCTCGTGCTCGAAGATTATTGCAAAATCCCTATTTAAAGTGAGTTGTGTAAGTTGTGGAAAGTGGTTTCACATAGATTGTGCGGCATTAAATGAAGAGCAAGTAAGATATCTCATCATGGAAAGGGGATCTGCGGTATTTTCCTGTTCAAAGTGCACGACATCAGGCAAAAGTGAGGTTACAAATAAAAATAAAAGAAAAACTCCCGCCAACAGAAGCTCCACCCAGTCTTCAACAGGAACACCTCTATCAAGGGCACCAGCAACAGAGGCTGAATGCAGCACGCCGACGGACCAAATAGCAACGTATTATGGTTCGGATTCTAATGTAGCTGTCGCCAAAGAGATTGAAGAGTTAAAGAAGATTGTTGCAACATTACGAAACGACGTCATCGAACTAAAATCGTCAATGGATTTTATCAGTCAAACATACGAAGAAAAGGAAAAAAACAAAATCATGGACGGCATTTTAAAAACGGTAAACTCAGAAAACACAGAAATGAAGGAGGAAATAAACATCCTTAAGAAAGTTTCAAATAGTAATGAGGCCCAAAAATCGAGAAGAAAACTTTTATTTACGGGAACTTGCACCAATATCAAGGAAGACACAAAACTAGTTAAAAATAAAATCTGCAAAATCCTAGACCATATTGGATGCTCAACAAAAGAAGAAAATCTGGAAATCAGGAAAATTCCGATAAAGGATAAACAGCCTCTAGTACTGGTTCACCTGGAATCAGAGGATGTAAAAAAAGAAATTATTGCAAAGAGAAAAACCAAGGGCAATCTGACGGCGGCGGCTTGCGGTATCGGTGGCAGTGAGACAAGAGTATATATAAATGAGGAGCTTACACAAGCAGAGTACAAACTATTTAAAAAAGCTCAAACACTGAAAAACCACAACTTTAAATTCATTTGGCATAAAAATGGTATTGTTTATGCTAGAAAGGACGAGACCAGTGATGCAGTAATAATTAAAAATGAAAATCAGGTTAATAACCTGAAAAACCAATAATGACTTCACTCCCAAGGATAAGTAAATACATAAAAAGAATGTTTTTTTCCCTTGAAAATGGCTCGGTACAGGGAACTAAACAGTTCAAATCAATCAAATCAAATCAAATAAGCTTTATTATCAAAAAACCAAAGTTTTGCCGACAAAGCCAGAGCAGTTTAACAGTACAAAACAAAATAAAAACAAAACATTTTCTACTTGTATAAAAAAAATTATAAATAAATAATACTAAAACTAAGAAAATCACACAAACCATAATCAAAAAACAATAAAAGGTACAGAAAAGTTGTAAAATACATGAGCAAAAGACAGACATAATTAAGCAGAAAAAAAAGTAAAACCAGAATCAATAAATTAAAACTTAAAAAACTTAGAAAACTAGGGGTTGACTGTTAAAATTAAAAATAACATACAACTAAACAAGTCAAAATCTGTCAGTATAAAATTCGCCCAGTTCATAATAGGCTCTACCAGCTAACATCCTCTGAAGTTGTTTTTTAAATAACCTCTTAGTGGGAAGCTCCCTAATACCGCGAGGCAGATGATTGAACATCTTTATACCTTCATAATAAATAGAATTCCTCACCAAACTGGAAGTTGGGATAGGCAGCTGCAAGTCAAGACCCTGACGGGTATCATATCTTGGATTAACCGAAATAAATTTTGTTCGGTTTTCATATATGAGACAAACAGTCTCT
This sequence comes from Philopedon plagiatum, assembly GCA_963971165.1. Classification (NCBI taxonomy): domain Eukaryota; kingdom Metazoa; phylum Arthropoda; class Insecta; order Coleoptera; family Curculionidae; genus Philopedon; species Philopedon plagiatum. The sequence continues at coordinate 34,096,655 of OZ020193.1, read as the reverse complement.
AGTATATATAAACATGTTAGAGTCAGAATCTTCTCTCCCACAAACAACGGCCTGCATGAGTCTCTTGCACGAGCGCCACAAATAGATCTCACTGCACGCTTCTGAATTACAAAAACCGCAGCAGTAAGATAATGGCTGGCCGCACCCCAGAAGGATATGCCATATCGAAGTCGGGATTCCACCAAAGCATAATAAACTGCCTTTGCAAACTCTTTACCCAACTCCTGTGCAGCAATTTTAACAGCAAAACATGCTGAAGATACCTTTTTGCTGAGTAAAACTATGTGATCCTGAAATCTAAGACCCTTATCTATTGTTAAACCTAGGAATTTGGTTTTGACCTCAACTGGCAAAGGCGCACTACCCACACTTACGCCCTCCACACTACACCTGAAACACATCATACAGGTTTTCTCAACATTCAATGACAATAAATTGGATTCACACCATGATTTTATTTTTATCAGGTCCAATGATACGGTAGCGGTCAAACTATCTACATCCGAACAGTGCCACAGTATTGTAGTGTCGTCAGCAAACATTGTAAACTGGCCACTGACATCGAGAATTGAAAGATCATTGATATAGATGAGGAAAAGTAGTGGCCCCAATACAGATCCTTGTGGCACACCCCATCCAACCCTGTGACATTCAGATATATCAGATCCCAAAACAACGCCCTGTTCTCTCTCTGACAGGTAGGACGCAAACCAGGACAGTGTCACTCCTCTAAAGCCATATTTGTGAAGTTTCCGCAGCAGAACTCCATGACTGACACAGTCAAATGCCTTAGACAAATCACAGAAGACCGCTGCGGCAACACTACCACTATTAATGTGACAATAAACACTCTCCAACAACTTATACATAGCATCGTTCGTGCTATTGTTGCTTCGGAAACCAAACTGACAGTCACCAATAATATTATTTCGATCAAAAAACGATGTCATACGGACCTTAACCAATTTCTCTATTATTTTTGAAAGCGTGGAGAGTAAGGAAATTGGTCGGTAGTTAGCCGGGTCACCTGTATCACCGCTCTTATGGAGCGGAATAACCTTAGCCGATTTTAAAGCAGGAGAAAAATAGCCCATCTCCCAAGACAAGTTTATAGCCTGAGCAAGCACATCCAAAGCTGAATCAGGCATATTCAAGAAAATTTGTGCAGATATACCATCATCACCAGAGGTGATTTTATTTTTTATTGATCTTATAGTCAGCTTTAATTCATTTAGATCTGCAGGTAAAAAATAAAATGAATTGGACCTAAGTAGCAACTTAGATTGCTCGGTTATAGAAAATGCCTTTGAGAATCCTTCTTTGTTTGACATACCTAAGACTGTTACTGTGATATCACTTAATATTAGAAGTTTGAGAAGAAATTTCGACGAATTTATTATCTACCTTAACTGCTTACATAAAAAACCAGACGTTATAGTCTTGACGGAAATATGGATAAATAATTGAGACCGATATGTACAAAATTGACAAATACCATGGATTTTACAAGTGCAACAATGACAGAAGATCATCTGGAGTGGTAGTCTTTGTCGGAGACCATATTCATGCTGAAGAAATTATTTTAGAGACTGATATTGAAAGCTGTGATAATATAATTGTTAAATGTAATAATGAATTTAATCATTTTTTAATTTTAGGTTTATATCGTTATCATGACCACTGTGTAAACTTCTTCAACCAAGAGTTAAAAAATTTGTTGCAGCAAATTGATGTAAGATCAACTTTGATTGTGGGGGATATAAATATTGATTTATTGGACAGCTCGGTGGATACTGATGAATATAAACAAATCTTGTCTTTGAAGGGGTTTAAATCAGGAATAAATTCTGTAACAAGACCAAATGACACTGGGGGAACAATAATAGATCACATCTTTATGGGTGCTAAATTTAATGAGAATAATATAAAAACAAGCATTATTAAAACAACAGTAACTGATCACTACACTGTAAGTATAACCTTTCCACATGTAGCTAGCAAAATAACTAATATTAAAAAAATTAAAAAAATTGATATTGAACAATTGCATGAAACACTAACCAATAACAACTGGGGCACTGTCTATTCAGAAATCGATGTCGATAGAGCTACTGAAATATTCCTTAGCTCTGTCGAATCATGCATTCAACAATCAACAGAAACAATTGAATTAAAAGGTAAGGTCAGATGTTTAAAGGCCTGGATGACTCCAGGACTCCTGACTAGCATCAGAAAGAGGGACACTTTGTTCAAAAAACAGAAAAGGCAGCCCCATCACATAAGGCTAAATTTGCAGTATTTGGGTTACAGAAATTACTTACGGAGATTAATTAAAGCTACAAAAAGGGCATATTATGCTAGTCTACTGGAAACTAACAAGTGTAACATTAGGAAGGTGTGGGAGACTATTAATGACGTAACTGGTAATACAAAACTTAGTAACAACACAATTACTTTGCGGACCTCTCCAGACACTGTGGTGGAGGAACCCTCGACTGTGGCTGGGATACTGAATGAATATTTTGCATGTGTAGCAGGAAAGGTGGGTGAGGAGGTTGATAGAGAGAAAAGTAATGCTAACATTGATAGTGCAGAGTTTGTTATGTTCCAGGCACGGGATTCCTTCCTGCTTCCACCGATTGATTCTAGTGCAGTTATCAATATAATAAATTGCTTACCTGAGAAAAAAGGAAGTGGACTTGATGGAGTGACTGCAAGTACTGTAAAAAACGCAAAACATATACTATCTCCAATCATATCACATTTGTTCAATCTGTCGGTGGAGCAGGGGACATTCCCTAAGGCCTTTAAGAGGGCTGTGTTGGTACCAATCTTTAAGGGTGGTGATAAAAAATCAGAAGGAAATTACAGACCCATAGCATTATTATCAATATTCTCGAAAATATTTGAAAAATTAATGACAAAATATCTAATGAATTACCTAAAAGCAATCAATTTCTTTTCTTGCAATCAGTATGGGTTTTTGGAGGGACGGGGGACAGACCTTGCATTGTTCAACTTTACAAACGAGGTTTGTGAGAGTTTGAACAAAAATAAAATAACAACCGGGTTATTTCTAGATATAAGTAAGGCGTTTGACACAGTCTCCTACTCAGTATTAATGGAAAAGCTAGAGAATCTGGGAGTCCGGGGGCCCTTGCGAGATTGGTTCAGAACTTATCTTGCGGATCGCAGCCAGGTTGTCAGAGTGGAGGGAATGCTCAGTAGTGAAAGAATAATAAACTCAGGGGTACCCCAAGGGTCAGTGCTGGGACCCATACTGTTTTTGATATATGTTAACGACCTTTGTGAGGCCAACCTGAGGGGAAAAGTGTTTAGTTTTGCTGACGATACAGTCCTGTTATATAATGGGGAAACAGCACAACAAAATTACAGCAACTTAGAATCTGATTTAGTTTTCTTAAGAAAATGGTTCTCTTACAACAGAATGCAGGTGAATGTCAGCAAGACTGGATACTTAAATTTCGGGTTGAGAGGGAATTGGGATTATTCTGATGATATAAAATATCACAATTTGGGATGTGATAGAAACCTGTGTGCATGCCGGGTGATCCGAAAAGCTAACAAAGTTAAGTATCTGGGACTAACAGTAGACGAAAACATGAATTGGAAAGCCCATGTGGAAACTATTAAGGGTAAATTATTATATGTCCTAGCCAAGATCAGATACGCAGCTAACTTCTTGCCGCAGTATTCACTGAGGCTTCTCTACTACTCTTTGGCACATTCTGTACTGTGTTATGGTGTGCTAGTGTGGGGAGGGACGTACAAAACAAATTTAATACCATTAATAGTTTTACAAAAATTCTTTATTAGAGCACTATGTCTCAAACCTTATAATTATCCCACTGAGGACCTATTTAAGGAACAAAAAATTTTAACTTTAAGAAATCAGTACTGTGTTAACATTATTTTTACAATCTTCAAGAATTTCAAAGTTCTAAACTATTCATTTTCTGAAAATATGGCTTGTACTAGACTAAATAAAGAAATTCAACTAAAAATCCCCTTTACCACCAAAACCTCAATTTTAAGATCATCATATGTACTGGGGCCGAGGTTGTTTAATAGTATTCCTAACAACGTAAAAGTAAATATAAAATTACACCTAGACAAAAAAACTTTAACAGGGATAAAGAATAAAATTAAGTCAATGTTTATGTCTCCGCATAACCACTGCCTCACTAACTTGGAATGAAGTGGCATGACAAGATTTATAATGTGATACTCTTGTATTGTTTTAATTGTGACAGCGTAGACGTTAAGTTAAGCATAGGTAACGATCATCATTGTATAGTGAGATGTGTGGGAACGGCTCTCTAGTCAATGGGCTTTGCCATTCCCACACATGTATTAGCATTACATACATACTTTGTATTGAATGATGTGAAATAAATAAATAAATAAATAAATAAATATACAATCTCTAAATGGCAAATTTAATGAACTGGATGCTTTTCTGTCTGATAATAGAACTGTTGACGCACTGTGTCTTTCTGAAACCTGGTTGAAATCGGAGCAATTGGGTATACACCAGTTCTCTGGTTTCTCACTGGGAAGTGCTTTTTGTCGCCAAAACTCTGAACACGGGGGAACTGCCATTTTCTTGAAAAATAACATTAACTATTGTCCCTACAATGAAGTAGAAAGCATTTCTTGTGAGAGACACTGTGAGATTACTGGTGTAAGAATAAAGAACCCGGATATGTTTTTGGTGTGTATTTATAGAAGCACCTCGGGTAACTTTGAAACTTTTTTAAATATCTTTAACTCTCTCCTAGAACTTTTAACTAAGACCACGTTTCCAACGTAAAATGTCGATCCGATGGAACCGATCGGATGGAAGTTGTTAAAAACGAACCCCGTATTTATCGTCTATTTTTACAGCGGATCGACTAATCCAGATTTCAGTTCTCTAAAATTAAATAGGGAAAGAGCATAAAAAGAAAGAAATAAATATATTCTTATTTACCTTTAAAGCAACCGAAAATCGCGACAGTAATCAACAACATTCTTTCACGAGATAACAAGTGAATTTAGGTTTGATACTTACATTTCCAATTATATACAAAAAAAATTGAAATACTAAATACAACAAATTTAAAGGTTATGTTTATCCACAAAAAGAACATCTGCTGAAGGGTTAACTGTCAGTTGAATCCATTATTTATTCCAATTCCGTTCCTATCGCCAAAAATAATATTCCATCCACTTCAGTCAACTCAAATCATAAAAGTTATAGAATTGACTTGAACCACCGCATCCGATCGAAAATTCAATTCTACCCGTTTATAACGCAATTTTCGAGTGGATGCGGTTCCATCCGATGCGTTCGATCGCATCGAAACGTCCCGTTGGAAACGTGGTCTAAGAACAAGAACAAAAAATCTATAATTTGTGGCGATTTTAACATTGATTTTAAATTACAAAATAATACTACACTTACACTGACAAATATACTAACATCCTATGGTTTTTTCACTACAATTGATGAATACACTAGAGTTACATTTACCCATAAATCCTGTATTGACAACATAATCTGCAACTTAGAGCCTGATGAATTCCATTCAAACGTTTTGACTCTTAACATTTCAGACCATTATGGTCAAGTGCTTGAGCTTAGAATGAATAATGAGGTGAATCCACCTTTGATAAAAATAACAAGACCAATTACATTAAGAGGTAAGCAACATTTTTTCGACTTATTATATAATCTAGACTGGCAGTCCATTTTCTCTGGAGATATTAATACAGATACCTCTGTTTTTTTACAAAATATGCAGTCTTGCTATGAGGTGGCGTTTCCAGAGAGGCCTACTAAATTTTTGAATGACAGAACTCCTAAAGTAATCTGGTTTACGGATGAGCTTAGGATATTACGAGACCGACTCCATTTACTATATGAATTAGGCAAAATATCAAACAATCACTCTTTAAAAAATGATATAAAAAATACTCGAAAAATATACAAAAAAGAGATTCAGTTGGCAAAAATTAATGCTAATAATGAATTTCTTGCAAGAAGTGGTAACAAAAACAAGGCAGCATGGCTAATAATAAAACAAAGCACTAAAGCAAATAAAACTGTATGTAGTTCTAGTTCTCTTTCCCCTGAGGATTATAATAAATATTTCTCAAATATTGCACACTCGATTATAGAAAGCTGTCCCCCATCTGAAAAATCACCTCTTGAATATGTTCAGTCTATACAAGTAAACAGAGAGATAAATATGGAGTTCTTTCATCCAGTGAGTCCGGAGGAGATTGTTGACATAGTTGATGACATGAAAAACTCATCATCGCAGGATATGTTCGGCATTAGCAATTCTTTAATGAAGTTTGTAATAAAGCCTATTTTGGAGCCACTCGTTTATATTACTAATCTCTGTTTTGAGACTGGCCGGTACCCTGAATCAATTAAATGCTCTAAGGTCATACCAATTCATAAGAAGGGTCCCACTGATGACGCCTCTAATTACCGCCCCATTTCCCTTACACCCATTGTCTCGAAAATAATCGAATCAGCTATAAAAAGGCGAATACTCTCATACTTCCAACTGCATGATCTATTTGTAGATTCGCAGTTTGGTTTTCGACCGGGTTCGTCAACAACTCTGGCTCTGGTTGATGTAATGAATACACTGAACACTGCATTGGAGGAGGGTAAGCTTGCCTCGGTCACATTATGTGACTTGAGCGAAGCTTTTGATTGTGTTGTACACGATTATCTCCTACAGAAATTGGAACATTACCATATCATGGGAAAAGCTTTGTCTTTGATAAAGTCCTATCTGTCTGATCGCTACCAATTTGTTGAATTGGATGGTCGAAGATCATCACTGAGATCTATGAAGTGTGGCATCCCCCAAGGTTCTATCTTGGGACCTATGTTGTTTATAATATATGCTAATGACCTCCCTTATAATCTCCCAAATTGTAGAGCCTGTCTCTTTGCTGACGATACTACTCTGATTTCAACGTCTGATAATCCAGTTCTGCTGGACTTGACGACTCGGAGTGCTATACTTTCGGCGGAGAGATGGTTCTCAAGTAATAAACTCAAACTGAATGAAGACAAGACACAACACCTGACAGTTTCTCTAAAGCCTGATACTTTACCTACGGGACCAGTAAAGCTACTTGGCTTTTACATAGACTTCAAACTCACTTGGTCATCTCACCTAGAACATATCTCAAAAAGACTATCTTCCAGCTTATATCTCATGAGACAACTAAAAAATACAGTCTCGGCCGAGATGGTACGCATGGCATATTTTGCATTCTTCCAGACTCATTTGCAATATGGTATATTAGTATGGGGCCACTGTGGCAATCAGCTCTCCATTTTTAGAATGCAGAAAGCAGCTGTCCGAGCAATAGCAGGAGTAAGCTGCAGAACCCATTGCAAACCCTTGTTTGTGATAAATAAAATACTTACTATTACCTCCCTCTATATTCTGGAATGCCTCATGTATGTAAAAGCTAACATACACAAATTTAATGCACATTCAGACACTCATTGTTACCCAACTCGCCACAATAACAATATTGACCTAAATTATCTAAGACTAACGAAATCCATGAATGGAGTTAATTTCTATGGACCTAAGTTCTACAATAAATTACCAATACAAATAAGGAACCTAGAAATGAAAAAATTTAAAAGTAAGGTCCAGAAATTTTTGATTGCTAAAGCCTACTATCAAGTATCCGAGTTCTTTGAGGACAACATAACTAATGATTTTTAATATGTTTACTTTTCTCAGCTGTTGTCAATTTCTTTTTGTTTAGTACCGACATTATAATATTGTCCTTTATATGTATTGTATGTTACTTGCATTGTATTTGTTGCTAAAATGTATTTTTAAATATTCTTAACTAAGTTTGTATATGTATCTACCTTTATATACTACTCCTAACTGCTATTACTGTTGACGAGTGTAAACAAAGCGTAATTTTGTAATAACACAATAAAGATACTTTACTTTACTTTTCCCCCTTTTATTTTATGCCCCCTGCCACCCCCCCCCCCCGAAAAAAAATCCTGGCTACGGCACTGCTGGATTACCAGCTATGCATCACCCTCTGACAATTTTAATGACAGTTTTGCTTCTTTTAGGTGTAAGGTTAAGAATTAATTTTTAAAATGTTTAGCATTAGGGTACTATTTGGAGTTTTTGTAAATTCTGTAAGTACTATTGTGAATACAAGGCATCGTACAAGGAAAATCGCCATTCGGCTGCAATTTGTTTTGATATAAAAAAAGCTTTTGATAACACCTGGCACAATGGATTGCTTTTTAAACTGCAGACCGTAAACTGCCCATCCTATATGGTTTTTGTTCTCAGAAATAAACTCTCTAACCGCAAACTTAAAATCCGACTAAATAGCTTAAGTAATGTTAGAGGGCTTCACTCCAGAGCAGGATCCCCTACAAGGCTCACCATTATCTCCTTTCCTATATCATATCTATTGCCATGATATATTACTCCCATGCAGATCCTAATTATTTTGACCCAAAATTATACATTTTACAATTTGCTGATGATACTGCCCTTATTTCTCATGACAAAACCCTTATGCAGACAATATCTAATGTACAAAATGTCTGCAATAGCACAACAAACTGGATGAAGAAATCAGAAATCCAAATTAATGATCTTTCATCATAAAATTTCCATTGCATCACCAACAGTCAATGTGTTTAATCACACCATAATACCCGGCGATTCATGCAAATACCTTGGCATTACCATGGACTAAAAACTTAATTTCAAGTTGCATACCCAGGATGTTAAAAAGAAGGTACTTTCAAGGGCTAAACACTTTCGTTACATGACTTACAAAAACCAAGTGATCAACATTTCAACTGGAGCCAGAATATACACTATGATCTGCAAGCCAATGCTGGAAAATGGCCACGTACTACTCTGTAATTACAAGGATGCAACACCCTATTAACCCCCTTCACAATCCTTCAAATGCTTTTCTGTTTCAACAAAACCAAATTGTACCCATCCTAGACCGTATTTAAAACTTGAATACAAAATTTGCCTACAAACCCCCCAACCTTAGCTATCTCCCCACTTATCCACAGCAGAAATCCTATTATCCCATCAAAACGTAAATTTCTTATTCAAACCCTTTATGAATCCCTTATGGCGTTGCGTAGCCTACCCTAGAGTCAGGAAATCAGCAGACTTTTGTTTGTAAATATCTATATACATATATCATTTATTTGTTTGTCTTTCTTGTTATTTAACAGTTTTATTTTGTACATTATAATTGGAATTGTAACTGGCAGGAAGACTCAGGTTATTAGCCTTTTGGGCTATTGTGCCTAATAAAGCTTATTATTATTATTATTATTTGTTTCAGGCCCAATAGCACAGATAATTAATGCAGTGGGTCAGTTACTAGGCCTCCGACTGCACTAACTAAATATACCTAATAATAATAATAATAAAGGTTAGTTAAATTAATTACAATTTAAAATATGATTTTATGTATATGTCGTAGGCAGAATGCAAATTTAGGCCATTTATAAACTTCCTAGGCATTATAGAAAAAGCCGGCAAAACGCGAGCATAAAATGCATTTTTCGTTATGACTGAAACAAATTCAGGCAAATTGATAAATGTCGCCAAAACAAGAACAGAAGAATATATATCACGTTGTGACTGAGTATTTTTAGGCATTTTACAATTTGCCAAAAACGGTGCCGTCAAGACGTGAATATTAAACTAATCGACTTTTGCACGCGAAGACGTGCACATCAACACAGCCGAAGAGGACCCCAACCAACACCCTGGCGCACCGATCCCTCTTCGCTTGCGAGGAAAGAGACTGGTCAGGGCCCCTAACCAGGTGCTAACCCTGTTCCGACCTTAGGGTGCCCTCCGCTCCACCGTTCGCATAAAAAACCTTTCTAAGTCCGTATAATTAGGGCATTGCAGATTAGTGACAAAACTGAACTTAGGTGGCAGAAAATATTATTCTCAATACTTAATAGTATTTTCCATTTTATTTTCACGTTTTGACGGGACCGTTTTTGGCAAATTGTAAAATGCCTAAAAATAATCAGTCACAACATGATATATATTCTTCTGTTCTTGTTTTGCCGACATTTATCAATTTGCCTGAATTTGTTTCAGTCATAACGAAAAATGCATTTTATGCTCGCGTTTTGCCGGCTTTTTCTATAATGCCTAGGAAGTTTATAAATGGCCTAAATTTGCATTCTGCCTACGACATATACAGGGTGTCTAAAATAGGTGATACCACTATTGCTATCTCCTAAATGGTAAAAGATACGAGGTCGGTTAAATTAGAGAAAATGTGCCATTTCTAGTCCCTATTCATATTCCGTTTACGGAGTTGCCAAATTCTCTATAGTTTCTTATCTACAGGGGATTTTTTAAAAATAGTCAAAAACTTAATTCTTAAATATCTCGAAAACTATTATAGTTAGAAAAAAGTTGCTTTTACAAAAATCACACGATTTTTTACCTTCTCTAAAGTAACGTTATTGTTTTGTTTATACCATTTGTTTTTACTGAGTTACTGATACTAACTTGTTTTTTTCAAATACGGACCTGGATATTTTGCTGCATTTTTTGAAAGACTACTTCATACCCTTTACAACTATGTATCACCTGATTATGGTTTTCGACGTTTTGATCAGCAATAACAACATCATCAGGATTTTCTATCGATACGGACCTGAGATTTTCCATGTTAAGGCACAATTTCACAACCTATCATTGTGGTTTAAATTATTCAACTGTTAAATTTTAAACTATGTTCATGATTGCTAACCAGAACCCTTTGGTCATTAAAGTTTGTCAAATTGCACTTAAGCCAATGAGTTATTGAAAGCAAAAGTTTAGCAGACTCAGAACAGATATAATTAGCGGCCTTTATTAACAGCACCTAACTAGTGGTTACGTTTACCACATATTGTAAAAGGCACCCTTGATGATACGTCTTCATTATTTACGTTTTTAATATTTTTGTATCCAAAAATCACCTTTCAGTTCAAAAGATAATAATAAATAATCCTATTTTACCTAATGGTTTCATTTCTGCTGCAACTCATTCTGCTGGTACAGTTGAATTACTATTTACTGGCTTTGAAAACAAACCATATTATCTCAAATTAAAGACCTTTAACTATATTCTAGCATAAAACCATTGTCATATTTACTGGGTTCGGATTATAAGGAATTCGAATCTAAAATCCGTTTTCTACTTTATTTTTTGACGTTGCGTTGAATTATAACATATGGACGGGCGGACGAACAGGTTGATGGACGCGATTGGACTGACCACACGAAGCCAATCACGCCTCTAAGAATTAATTATTAGGATTTGTTATAATTAAAACTAAGCTTATGCTTTTTTCAGGCGTTGGACCAATTTTACAAACTGAGGGTCCTGGTTAGTAATCATGATTATAATTAAAATTTACCAGTTAAAACAATTTAATCCATAGTTACTGATTCTGACCTAATTGTAGCCATAATAGGTCGTGAAATGGCACATTAACTTGAAAAATGCCAGGTCCGTACTGGTAGAATATCCTGATGATACTATTCTTCACCAAAACGTCGAAAACATAATCAAGTGATACACAGTTGTAAAGGCTGTGAAGTATACTTTCAAAAAATGCAGCAAAAAATCCAGGTCCGTATTTGAAAAAAAGCAAGTTAGTATCAGGAACTCAGTAAAAACAAATGGTATAAACAAAACAATAACGTTACTTTAGAGAAGGTAAAAAATCGTGTGATTTTTGTAAAAACAACTTTTTTCTAACTATAATAGTTTTCGAGATATTTAAGAATTAAATTTTTGACTATTTTTAAAAAATCCCCTGTAGATAAGAAACTATAGAGAATTTGGCAACTCCGTAAACGGAATATGAATAGGGACTAGAAATGGCACATTTTCTCTAATTTAACCGACCTCGTATCTTTTACCATTTCGGAGATAGCAATAGTGGTATCACCTATTTTAGACACCCTGTATATGTATATTATAAATAAACTTGATAAAACCCCCGAAAACGTGCTCCGATTTAATAAAAAGGTTTAAGATTTAGAACTGGTTTAATTTAAGATCTTTTAGTTGATGTTCTGACACGTTCTTGTTCAATCATCATTGAAAACTTATGAGTTATCCTATTTCATTAATTTGTTTGGTTTCCAAATGATCTGCATATTGGAATGTGTTATTAAAATTAATTTAGTTTTATTATTGTGGAAGGTACATACTAAAATTGACCTTTTCTTTATAAATTTGCAAAAAAAACTCAGAAACAAATTCATAGCACAAAACTTAGTTGCCTTATTCTTACACTTGGCAGTTTAAAACTCTTGGTTATCAAATTAGACTGGTCCAGCATTGGAGAATCTAGCTGTCTTTTATATTAACTACCTAAATAGTGATATTATCATAGCAAGTTTTCACAAGTTACAAAACCTTGTTTAGGTATTTCTTTTTGTTTCAACTCTTCTCTTTCACAATCAGGTTTGTTGTTTTTTTAATAACTTTATTATTTATTTACACTGATGACTGGTTTATAAAAGAAATGCATTCAATTTCAAAAGTGGGTTAACACAAAAGAAAAACATTACTTAAGTATGTTTGCCCATAAGATGGAAAAAAGTTTTCTGTTACTGTTCAGTGAGTTCACCAAATTAATAGATCTTTCAATCATATATGATTGATTGATTGATTCAATGAGGCTGTGACTGCTGTTCCAAAGAAGTAGGATATGCCAATTTAACTGGCAGACATTTAAAGGAAAGTCTTAATACTATGAATCAAAATCAAACATTTCAGTGTATTTTTCTAACGATGAAATAGTAACAGCCTGTTGCTCAAAGCTTACCTATAATTATTAGTAATAAATGTAGGGACACAATATCAATTAAAAAGAATCGATACCCGATACCACAAAAAGTATCGCTGTTTGGTATCAATGCTCTACTTGATATCGACATGTAAACATCGATAATCCATAGTATCGATACTTACAACCGAAAAGTAATCAAGAGCAATTTTTTTATATAACTCCTTATATATGACGTCATGGTATGTTTTCGTATGTTACTAATGAAATTAATCTCACTGAAAATCGGCTAATGCTGTAAGTAGTCCTTCACAAGAAACACAAATGGTCGTCCGCGCATTGGTAGAAGGATGTATTGGTATCGATTCTAAGGATTTAATTTAAGGCCGTGTCAATATCAATAATGATAAAGAATCAGACAAAAAGTATCTATGCCAAAAATACTCGGAATTGCTACCAAAGTATCGATACAATACTGGTATCGAAGTATCATTCATGTCCCTAAATAAATTTAATTGAAGTTCGGACATTAGCATGAATGCTGTCGCATTACAAGTGTTCAATTAGTTTTTTGTTCTTATGGAAAGAAACTACACTTTTTTTTATCTGTGGAAGACACCCATTAAAAAAATCAGTGCAGGTTAGTGCAACACAAAGGAACAAACCGTTCTTCTTGGTTAAATTGTTTGTGCACCTGGGTGTATGTACCTATAATAATATAATAACAAAATGTAAAATTTCTTGGATTTTAATCTTACCGAAATCTACAACTCAGCATTCCACTCCACTTTACGATTGCAAACCGTTTGGCGGGCTGTGCCTATATTTGATATTATAAAAAGAAACGAGCTGGGCGAAGGCAGTAAACAGGAGAAAATACAATTTCTTTTTTGCTTTGCTTTGTTAGTTTGATTGGCCTCAGCTGCCAGGACTATACGGCCATTGTTGTATTTTATAAGGATACAGGTGATTTATTAATGGTACTCAATTATTTTTTAATATTCAGCTTGCTAGTATCATCAAAAATTAGACAACACAGGACACAACACAAGAAGGTAACTGCAAAAAACAACTTCTTGTGACGCCATGATGGATGATTGTTGATGAATGACCAGCGTTGCCAGCGGGACCAGCGGGTTGCCAGGCCAGAGATATTTAAAATTGTACTAGAACACAAGTGTAAAATGTACTAGATTTAAACCTTTTGTACTAAAACATTATAATTTTTATATGTACCTATACTTTTTCCAGACCAAATAGAATCTCATAATTATAAATTCGGTAATTATTGATATTACTGGAAACAGCGAATTTTTTCATGAAATTTTGGAGAGACCCTAATTTTGGGTCGTAGAACACGAATCCGAAGTCAGTTTTTGGCGGTCTCGTAAAATTTTTTTTTAAACTTTTAGGTTAGCTTTTTCAAGGAATTTCTTTAAATTTGTTGGGTGAGCAAAAAGGTGGTCAGGTTTGCTCAGTTTTGATTGATATAGATACATATATATCTATATCAATCAAAACTGAGCAAACCTGACCACCTTTTTGCTCAGGTTGGGTGAGAAAAAAAAAAAATTTTTTTACGAGACCGCCAAAAACTGACTTCGGATTCGTGTTCTACGACCCAAAATTAGGGTCTGTGCAAAATTTCATGAAAAAATTCGCTGTTTCCAGTAATATCAATAATTACCATAAATTCTAGTGATGGGATCATCCGGATGAAAATTCGGGACAGATATTCCGGGCATCGGCTAGACGCTAGTAAAAATCATCCGTCATCCGGTTATCAAAATATTGGGAATATTCCAATTATTAACGGAAATTTTCGGATAGTAAATAATCGGTAAAAGTGGCGCCTACTGCGCAGCGTTGCCGTTTAGGTACAATTGTACCAAATTTGATACATTTTGGTTGTTGTGGTACAAAGATACATTTTGGCTGTGTACCGTTGTCAAACCTGGTTAACCGCATCGGTTTCTTCGGTGACATTAATGACAGATATTGCGTTTCCAATCTGTCAACTTTTCAGATTACCGATACTTACGGGACACAAAACCGTAACCGAAGTTGACAACGGTACACGCCCTTTGTCATCAAATGGGGATGTTTTGGGCTGTGTACCGTTGTCAAACCTGGTTAACCGCATCGGTTTCTTCGGTGACATTAATGACAGATATTGCGTTTACAATCTGTCAACTTTTCAGATTACAACTTACGGGACACAAAACCGTAACCGAAGTTGACAACGGTACACGCCCTTGGTGTACATTTTCGTGGTTTTGAAAAATGAGTTTAAAAAACAATTAAAATATTAAAAACCAAAATAGAGCTATGATAGCCTTTTTGAACATTTTTGATATTAGAAATAATTAATCTTTTAATATCACCGTAGAATTTAGATTTATGCCCACTTGTGCAAGTGAAGAACGTGATGATAAAGTCGTCACCGTTACCCTATAAAATTACATATCAAAGCCTGAGTCAACTGACCTGAGGAAAACAACGGAACGGAAAAAGTTAAAGTTGTGTTAACTCGATCTGAGACGGAACGACCTTGAATTCCGACCTTTTTTGTTATTAACCAATCAGAACGCTGCATTTCCTGATCCGTTCTGTTGTTATTCTCAGGTGTGGGCTCACATTAACAGTGAAGTCATGCTAACATTGCTTATGGCTACGTTCAGCTGATGAGGGTTGTTTTTTTATGTTACACCAAACTGCACTAACCTCCATTTTTTTTTATTCGTGGAAGATACCCATAAGCAAAAAATCAGTGCAGTTTCGTGCAACACTACGGTTGTGGGACAATTATCCATATCCGGTAAATTACCATTTAGTATATTTGACCGACAAGGACAAGTCATATTGATATTTGTCTGGGCATTTTTCAATTTAACCGAAAAAACTGTTATTTTTAAATTCCCCACCATAACACATAACATAAATTTTTTTCGGAAATTTTGTGATATTTGTTGACGACACAGGCAACATAAACTAAAAATATGAGTTTTTCTTTTGTGTTACTGTTTAAGGAATTTTTCATCTGTTTTATTTTCTTTTTTGTTATATTTAATTTATAAATGTATGTTTCTGATTTAGAAAATAGAAAGTTTTACGTTTTTGCCTCTATGTGTCTTATTTGATTTACAAAATACGACGTTCTACCCTTTTTGTTTAATAAAATTTCTTGGAAAATTCAATGGTACAGTTTATTTAAATATTTAAAAATGTCCACTATTTGACCGGTAATTTACCGGACTAGTCAATTATTATATTTGACCGGACATTTCACAACACTATGCAATACAAAAGAACAAAGCAATGATGAGCGGTCTCGGCAGCTGGTTGGATTTGGCAGCGATCACGTGATTACTGATATCAAATTTGAAGACAAGTCACATGCCATCTGTCAAATGTGATCATCGGCTGAACACAGCCATTGTTTGGTACATTTTCGCTTGGAACTTTGGTACATTAGCAAAATTGGTTGCGGCAACACTTCTACTGCGATCTGCGATGTTGTCACTCGGCTCTCGGCTAGAGATGTCGACAAAAGCCATTTTTAAATCAGTGACTAAATCATGACCTAGTCAAACCATTGGGCAACACTGTCTCACTTAATCTTAATACTTTGATTTTTTAGGTTAAACACTGAGTATTCGGAGCAACGTTGCCAAATATGGTGACGTAGTCATGACTAGGTCACTGATTTAAAATCGTCAAAAAAGTAACGATACGTTACGAAAGTACTCGTTACTCTAGAATACCCGAAGTAACGAATACCGATTTGAAAGCCTATTGATTACTTTGGTATCGGTGTATGAACGTGTGCGTCGATACGACATATGAAAGTAACGACTCATACGAAAGTAACGAGTGCCACCATCGGATCGCGCGAGCCGACCGAGGGACAAACGATACGATTGTAATCATTGTATTCATTGTACTTTGTTTCATTTTGCTGCTGCTGCAACGCTGTCGCACGGTCGAACGGATGAAAAGACGAACGGTCGAATTTATGAATTTAGTTAAAACTACATTTTGCGTATGCCTATTTCCTGTTGCCTGTCTACAATTATAAAACTTGATCTTTTAGGTATCAAATTATAATGTAATATGTACCGACCGATACTTTTAGGAGTTAGGTCATACAGACAAGATTTTTTTTAATTTATTTATTTTTAGTTTTGGTAAAGAAAAGTTGTAATGTAAAGATAAGCAAAGTTGGCTTTTTATCATTATTGATTACTTTTAATTTACTAAACATATATCGAAGTATTTTTGAGGAAATAAGCTGAAAAGGACTAAACAAAAAACTGTCGACTTTAATCGTTAACAAACTTTATTAAAACAATCCAACAAATCCGCTTGAATGCTGGAAATCCAGAGCAACAATCGCTCCCCATTTCTCTAAGATGGCAAATCAATATTTGTGAATAGTTGCGACATCAGTACCATCTGAAAGAATCCTTTCCCCTGCTGGGCAACTTATTTTCAAAAGAAGTTGTTTAAAGGGAGAAAACGTCCAAAGCTTACTTTTCCTTAATTATGATCAAAATTTGCAAGAAGGGCTAAAACCTGAAACTGTATTCGTTTTTTTTCCGACTTGTCTTGTTTTTGTTAGTATTTTTTCGCAATTTTTTTTAAACCTTAAATTTCTTGTTTAATTTTATGGACTAAAGTAAATTACGTTTTGTTTCTAGTAGGTATTATAGTTATTGTCTAAATTTCCTCTTAAAGCTTACATTTTTATAAAAAGATATTTTGACACAGTTTTATTTTTCGCTAAATACTTGTAAAACTTTATAATTTGCATTGTTAATCAGAGTAATCAAAGTAACGAATATTATAAATGATTACTTAGGCTGTGTACCGTTGTCAAACCTGGTTAACCGCTCGGTTTCTTCGGTGACATTAATGACAGATATTGCGTTTCCAATCTGCCAACTTTTCAGATTACCGATACTTACGGGACACAAAACCGTAACCGAAGTTGACAACGGTACACGCCCTTAGTATCAGAGTAACGATTAGTAACGAATACTCAATAGTAACGAAAATCAACACCTCTACTCTCGGCGACTACACTACGACCAGAGAGAATAATATCTCGTCTTGCCGCCAGCTCGACCACGCTATGGCCTTCAAACGGCAGCATCCCGAGATTGACGCGTGGAATTCTCACAATACCTCCCGACATAGCCAGTGCGGTAGCAACACGGCAAGCAGAGAGAGTTTTCTGCGGCGCGTCTCAATACTCACTCTTACTGTACTTTATAAAAACCCAAAATCTGCAGCGCACGCCCGTGGCAGCTTGCTTCAACCTCGGTTTGGAGGTCATAGAAAGCAAATCATATTTATGACTGAAATCCGTACGAGATATTCTTCCTTAGACAAGGGAAAGAGAGTGGACGCGCAGCGATGCCTGCCTGCCTGTTACCGACTGCCACATAAATCATGGCCGGCCAAAACAGCAAGGTCTCTCCAGTGGCGTATCGCGCAAAAGGAGTAAACGAGGATTTTAAATACGGTCATATTGATATAATTTATTAAAAATAAAGTTGTTTTAATGACGATGGCAGTTTTATTGCAACCTAAAAGTTACATTTTAGTTTAAACTAATAGTATGTTTTTGTTATGGATACTTTCAAGTTGTTGACTTATAGAACCAGAAATGAACTGTATAAAATAAGAATTAGTTAAAAAACATTTACATGGTTAAATAGGTTTTTTTTCAGATATTGATTATTTTTCGTTGTTTGTGAAAAATCTGGTTTAGCTTAATATAATAAGAAACACAAATGCAAAACACATTTTTATTAATTTTAAATAAATTAAGTACTTGTCATTTTGTTAAACACAAAAAATGTAAAACTACATACAAACATAAAAGACAAACTATTTTACAGCATCAAAAGTAATTAAAGGATAATAATTATAATATATAAGTATACAGAAAACGCAAATATAAACATAAGTAATACAGTAAATGTGAAGCCTGGGGCAGCATTAATATTTTGCAACCATTTCCCTAGTGTACTACAGTGTGGTAAGCAAATATCAAAAACACTTCTTACATAATTGTATGCCTTGGGAGAAAAAAAATTTAAAGTGAGAGCAAATTTCCGTAATTCTGGCGAATATGTTCTTTTTTTCCCAATTTTTCTTTGTAACATTTCTTTAGTTACAGATGTTATATTCCCTAATAGCATTGCTTTTTCATTATCTAATAAATTATTTTTTTGTAAAGTTTGTACCATTTGCTTTAAAGAAACAACTTTTTTTTTATATCTTTTTAAAGACTGAGTTAATACCCGAATTTTTCTGGTTTTTGCTTTGCTTTTAGCAACCTCACGGAAAAGCTGTTTTCTTAATGACTTCTTTCGTGGCTTCAGGATCTGCTACATGCAATGTAGGCTCATTTGAAGGGCCTGGTTGTGGACTACATGCTCTCTTTCTTGTCTACAAAAACAAACAGTTTTACTTCAACTAAATGAAAAAAATATTTTTTTTAAAAAAAGCTTTTATACTTTACAACTAAAAATACCTTCTTTGACTGCAGATAGTGTGGAAGCTCAGAAAATAATGTTGGAACTGCTTCTTCATTCAGTAAACGAACTCTTGACTGCGAGTTACTTACACTTTTTACAGATAACTCCTACCCACCAACCTTAATAAAAAAGATACTGTTCAGTTCGTCCAATACATTGACTAACACCAATACTCCTAATAGGAATCATGTAAGTAGTGTTGTTGGGACGAACCCAGAAAGAAAAATTATTTTCGCAACTTTACCCTTCATTAGAGAGGTCACTCCCGGCCTGACTAGGATATTTAGTCACATTAAAGATATAAAAATTGCAAACAAATCAGTTCTTACAATTCGCTCTGTATACTCTAAACTCAAAGATAAAACCCCTTTAACAGCTAGGTCTGATGTGGTCTACAGTATACCTTGTGCGGACTGCGATAAAATATACATTGGTCAAACTTCAAGACCTATCTCTAACCGCATTGTTTCGCACAGGAGTGACTGTAGACTTCACCCAGAAAGATGCGCCTTAGCAGAACATGCAAATAAATTTAATCACAACATGGACTACAATTCCACAAAAATTTTAATCTCAGAACCTAACTACACCAGGAGGCTTTTTCTGGAGATGGCCTTTATTTCACAACAGCCTAACTGCATTAATAAAAAAACAGATATTAATCATTTAAGTTCAATCTACTCTTATCTTCTTTTCCTAGATAATAAACCACCCTCTAATATGAATGGTACCATTTTTTCTTTGGTTTAACTTTGCTATTGCTCGGGTATCAAGATACTGCACACTAAAACTTGAATTCGTGTAACCACTATACACATTTAGTCCCTAACCCTACAAAAATGTTAAGAATATAAAAAATTATTTTCTCCTGTCATTGACAGTATTCAAAATGAAACCTAAGATTAAACTCAAACAATATTTTATATAACTAATGCCTCTTTTCCTAATAATTAAGCAATTTTATCAGTGTTTGTGTGTTCTGTAAAAATTAATTTTAACTTGTTTTAATGTTTTGGACCCAAATTACGGCTTTTTGTCTTGACAATGTTCAGTTCTACAATTGATATCTTGATGACCAACCTCAACAAAGTTGTAAGTTACTTTAAGCTCGTTTAATGTAACACACTCCCATTTAACTATTAATTGTAGATTCCCTGATGATGGAAATAAAAATTTCCGAAAGCTCGGACTGAACTTTAAAGAGTACACTTTCATTTGCTGCATACCCCAGTATATATATATATATATATATATATATATATATATATATATATATATATATATATATATATATATATATATATACATATACAGGGTGGCAACTATTTAATTGACCACTATGGGCATCTTGTAAACGGTAATTTCTACGAAGTTGTTTAAATTAGAGAAAATGTGCAGTTTTTGAAGCTTTTTCAAAATTCAGTAACTGCGTTGCCAAATTGTATTTGATTCATGAGATACAGGATGATTTGTTAAAAACGTCTATAATTAATTTCTTTAATAACTCAAAAGGTTTTAATTTTAGAAAAACGTTCTTAAAATAAAAACTTCGTATTTTTTTCTTCTCTACAAAATGGCGTCATCAGTTTCTTTTATGTCATTTGTTATAACTGAGTTATCAACGTCAACTTATTTTTTTAAATACGGACCTGGATTTTTGTAATGCATTTTTCAGAGTACGTTTTACCCCAAATACAATGATGTATCACTCAACCCTATTAACTTACGTTTCGGCACAAATTATACATAATCAGGAAAATTTTGAAAATAATGTCAGTACGGCTATGATTTTTTAAAATATTATTTTAATTTGATTTAGCTAGAATGGAAACAAAATATAAACCAGTAAAAAATCCTATTTTATTTAAAATGCTGTTTACTAAACTTAACCTAAATACAACTAAATTACAAATAACTACAAAATTAAAACATCCAATCGTGAATGAAATTTTTTAAAATATTTTACTTAGTAATATCATTTCATTAAATGCTCGAAATGACCTCCTTGATTTTCAATACAACAGTTGGTTCTTGCTTCCATTTGTTTAATAGCGTGTCTCACCATGTCGGATGTAACTGTTTGGAAAGCATCGATTATACGTTGCTGCAGTTCGTGAATATTATTACATGGAGTGTAATAAACCTTGTTTTGCAAATCTCCCCACAAAAAATAATCCAGGGGATTAAGACATGGTGATCGAGGTGGCCACTGAACAGGTCCGTAGGTTCCAATCGAGTTTCCAGGAAACCGTTCATTTAAGTAATTACGAATGATTAAAGCATTATGAGCTGCACATCCGTCTTGCTGGAACCATTTAATTTTTCTTATAACCGCTAATGGCACTTCATCAAGCAAAGATTCCAAATCTTGCTGTAATAGATTTAAGTATCTTACGCTATTTAGATTGTTTTCGAGAAAAACTGGACCGATTACTCTATCCGCAACTAGTCCACACCATATATTTATTTTGAAACGCACCTGAGGTCTAATTTCTTTAACCAAATGGGGATTCTCAGTAGCCCAATAATGTTTATTTTTTCTATTAAATCTACCGCAGTTGGTGAATGTACTCTCGTCACTCCATAGAATTAATTGACAAAATTCTGGATTTTGAGCGTGAAACCAATTGCAAAAGTTTAATCGCCTTTCGGGGTCCCCTGCATGAAGCTGCTGTACAGGATGAAATTTATAGTCATGGAACTGGTGTTTTCTTAAGATTTTCTTTACTCCTGCAGAAGTTATACCAAATTCTCTGGCTATAGGTACCGTTGAGTTTTCAGGATTAATATAAATTTGAGCCAGCACATTAATCTCGTTTGAATTAGGTCTTACATGATATTTATTCCTTTTCTTAAAAACACTACCTTCTTCTAGCATGCACCTGGTAATTCGCTGAAATATTCTCGTTGAAGGTTGAATTCTTTCGGGATATAAAATAGCATAGCTTCTCTGCGCCAAGAACGAATTTCGGAAATTTCGAATGTAAACATCGTACATATCACGTTTCTCCTCAACTGAAAACCGAACCATTGTCACAATTAAATAGACATAAATACTGTTTAGTTGAAAGCTGAGCTCGGGGTTTGACACAACTGATACAATCTATTCTGCTTTTTGACTCGTGGCAACTCGATTTAAAAAATAAACAAAAAGGTTTTTATTAATTCTGCTGAGTTTCCATAAATTTTCCTGATTATGTATAATTTGTGCCGAAACGTAAGTTAATAGGGTTGAGTGATACATCATTGTATTTGAGGTAAAACGTACTCTGAAAAATGCATTACAAAAATCCAGGTCCGTATTTAAAAAAATTAAGTTGACGTTGATAACTCAGTTATAACAAATGACATAAAAGAAACTGATGACGCCATTTTGTAGAGAAGAAAAAAATACGAAGTTTTTATTTTAAGAACGTTTTTCTAAAATTAAAACCTTTTGAGTTATTAAAGAAATTAATTTTAGACGTTTTTAACAAATCATCCTGTATCTCATGAATCACATACAATTTGGCAACGCAGTTACTGAATTTTAAAAAAGCTTCAAAAACTGCACATTTTTTCTAATTTAAACAACTTCGTAGAAATTACCGTTTACAAGATGCCCATAGTGGTCAATTAAATAGTTGCCACCCTATATATATATATATATATATATATATATATATATATATATATATATATATATATATATACATATATATATATATATATATATATATATATATATATATATATATATATATATATATATATATATATATATATATATATATATATATATATATACTGGGGTATGCAGCAAATGAAAGTGTACTCTTTAAAGTTCAGTCCGAGCTTTCGGAAATTTTTATTTCCATCATCAGGGAATCTACAATTAATAGTTAAATGGGAGTGTGTTACATTAAACGAGCTTAAAGTAACTTACAACTTTGTTGAGGTTGGTCATCAAGATATCAATTGTAGAACTGAACATTGTCAAGACAAAAAGCCGTAATTTGGGTCCAAAACATTAAAACAAGTTAAAATTAATTTTTACAGAACACACAAACACTGATAAAATTGCTTAATTATTAGGAAAAGAGGCATTAGTTATATAAAATATTGTTTGAGTTTAATCTTAGGTTTCATTTTGAATACTGTCAATGACAGGAGAAAATAATTTTTTATATTCTTAACATTTTTGTAGGGTTAGGGACTAAATGTGTGTAGTGGTTACACGAATTCAAGTTTTAGTGTGCAGTATCTTGATACCCGAGCAATAGCAAAGTTAAACCAAAGAAAAAATGGTACCATTCATATTAGAGGGTGGTTTATTATCTAGGAAAAGAAGATAAGAGTAGATTGAACTTAAATGATTAATATCTGTTTTTTTATTAATGCAGTTAGGCTGTTGTGAAATAAAGGCCATCTCCAGAAAAAGCCTCCTGGTGTAGTTAGGTTCTGAGATTAAAATTTTTGTGGAATTGTAGTCCATGTTGTGATTAAATTTATTTGCATGTTCTGCTAAGGCGCATCTTTCTGGGTGAAGTCTACAGTCACTCCTGTGCGAAACAATGCGGTTAGAGATAGGTCTTGAAGTTTGACCAATGTATATTTTATCGCAGTCCGCACAAGGTATACTGTAGACCACATCAGACCTAGCTGTTAAAGGGGTTTTATCTTTGAGTTTAGAGTATACAGAGCGAATTGTAAGAACTGATTTGTTTGCAATTTTTATATCTTTAATGTGACTAAATATCCTAGTCAGGCCGGGAGTGACCTCTCTAATGAAGGGTAAAGTTGCGAAAATAATTTTTCTTTCTGGGTTCGTCCCAACAACACTACTTACATGATTCCTATTAGGAGTATTGGTGTTAGTCAATGTATTGGACGAACTGAACAGTATCTTTTTTATTAAGGTTGGTGGGTAGGAGTTATCTGTAAAAAGTGTAAGTAACTCGCAGGCAAGAGTTCGTTTACTGAATGAAGAAGCAGTTCCAACATTATTTTCTGAGCTTCCACACTATCTGCAGTCAAAGAAGGTATTTTTAGTTGTATAAAAGCTTTTTTAAAAAAAAATATTTTTTTCATTTAGTTGAAGTAAAACTGTTTGTTTTTGTAGACAAGAAAGAGAGCATGTAGTCTACAACCAGGCCCTTCAAATGAGCCTACATTGCATGTAGCAGATCCTGAAGCCACGAAAGAAGTCATTAAGAAAACAGCTTTTCCGTGAGGTTGCTAAAAGCAAAGCAAAAACCAGAAAAATTCGGGTATTAACTCAGTCTTTAAAAAGATATAAAAAAAAAGTTGTTTCTTTAAAGCAAATGGTACAAACTTTACAAAAAAATAATTTATTAGATAATGAAAAAGCAATGCTATTAGGGAATATAACATCTGTAACTAAAGAAATGTTACAAAGAAAAATTGGGAAAAAAAGAACATATTCGCCAGAATTACGGAAATTTGCTCTCACTTTAAATTTTTTTTCTCCCAAGGCATACAATTATGTAAGAAGTGTTTTTGATATTTGCTTACCACACTGTAGTACACTAGGGAAATGGTTGCAAAATATTAATGCTGCCCCAGGCTTCACATTTACTGTATTACTTATGTTTATATTTGCGTTTTCTGTATACTTATATATTATAATTATTATCCTTTAATTACTTTTGATGCTGTAAAATAGTTTGTCTTTTATGTTTGTATGTAGTTTTACATTTTTTGTGTTTAACAAAATGACAAGTACTTAATTTATTTAAAATTAATAAAAATGTGTTTTGCATTTGTGTTTCTTATTATATTAAGCTAAACCAGATTTTTCACAAACAACGAAAAATAATCAATATCTGAAAAAAAACCTATTTAACCATGTAAATGTTTTTTAACTAATTCTTATTTTATACAGTTCATTTCTGGTTCTATAAGTCAACAACTTGAAAGTATCCATAACAAAAACATACTATTAGTTTAAACTAAAATGTAACTTTTAGGTTGCAATAAAACTGCCATCGTCATTAAAACAACTTTATTTTTAATAAATTATATCAATATGACCGTATTTAAAATCCTCGTTTACTCCTTTTGCGCGATACGCCACTGGAGAGACCTTGCTGTTTTGGCCGGCCATGATTTATGTTTGATTGGGTTTGCTTAGGTTGGGTTTGCTTAGGTTTGCTTAGCACCGGACCGGGTGGAGAGCTGGCCAACCTGTCCCAGGGATGAGGGTCAATAACAGAGAAGAACAGAAAGAGTCTTTCATCGTTTTCGGCTGGCAGTGGTAATGGTCACAGTTGACAGTTAAACAACGGATTAAACTTCATCTGTCAACCAATTGATTGACAAATGAAGTTTATCCATTGTTTAACTGTCAACCGTAACTGTGGACTAGGGATGTCCGATACGCCGAAAGTATCGATACTCTGAATCGATCCGGATCGTATCATAAAGTATCGATACAATAAAGTATCGATTTGAAAAATATCGATACTCTAAATATCGAATAATATCGTAACTTTTTCGATTCGATTTATGTTACTTTTTATTTTAATATTTTTTACTTTGCTTTCTAAAAAAAATGTGAGTTGTAATTTTTTTTTAGGTAAGTAAATATTTTAAATAAAATCTAATTTTAACTTGTTTTAATGTTTTGGACCCAAATTACGGCTTTTTGTCTTGACAATGTTCAGTTCTACAATTGATATCTTGATGACCAACCTCAACAAAGTTGTAAGTTACTTTAAGCTCGTTTAATGTAACACACTCCCATTTAACTATTAATTGTAGATTCCCTGATGATGGAAATAAAAATTTCCGAAAGCTCGGACTGAACTTTAAAGAGTACACTTTCATTTGCTGCATACCCCAGTATATATATATATATATATATATATATATATATATATATATATATATATATATATATATATATATATATATATATATATATATATATATAGTATATATATATATATATTTATTCATGCCCTGACCCTATTCACCCCAAAGTCGGTGTCAATAGGGTCACCCATTAAAAGTTCATCTAAAATACGATTAAATCGCTACTGGAGTACAAAGGGTCAGCTCAACTGTTTTAATAAGATAATTTTTGGCTTTTTTTTGCAAAAATAGGTATCAAAAGTTATATATTAAACTTTACATAAAATATTTGTGGTCAAATTGTCTGCTAAAAAAGCCAAAATATTATTGTACAAATAGGTTAAATAGGTAAATAAAGTACAAATTGGTTTCTAAACGTACCTATATTACGAATCAATCCAGTCAACACAAAACCGTCCCAGGGACGTAAGTCTGGGCCCGGAATATCCCATAAGATCCCAAAGACGTCCCTGGGACGTAAGTTTGGAACAGGTCGGGTTGTATCTGCTATCATCCCATAAAGGTTACATGGGACATATATGGGATCATCTTAGGACCTTACTAGGACGTTATAGCGACTATATTTGGGACGTATATAGGATCATTGTTGGACATTCCCTACGCCTTAAAGGGTCTGGATACATTTTATAGCATTTTCAATTTACTGCACTTGAGCCGCTTTTAGAGTTTCTGATATTTCCTATATACAGGGTGTCTAAAATAGGTGATACCACTATTGCTATCTCCGAAATGGTAAAAGATACGAGGTCGGTTAAATTAGAGAAAATGTGCCATTTCTAGTCCCTATTCATATTCCGTTTACGGAGTTGCCAAATTCTCTATAGTTTCTTATCTACAGGGGATTTTTTAAAACTAGTCAAAAATTTAATTCTTAAATATCTCGAAAACTAACTATTATAGTTAGAAAAAAGTTGTTTTTACAAAAATCACACCATTTTTTACCTTCTCTAAAGTAACGTTATTGTTTTGTTTATACCATTTGTTTTTACTGAGTTACTGATACTAACTTGTTTTTTTCAAATACGGACTTGGATTTTTTACTGCATTTTTTGAAAGAATACTTCGTACCCTTTACAACTGTGTATCCCTTGATTATGTTTTTCGACGTTTTGGTGAAGAATAGTATCATCATCAGGATATTCTACCAGTACGGACCTGACATTTTTCAAGTTAATGCGCCATTTCACGACCTATGGAGACAATTAGATCAGAATCAGTAACTATGGATTAAATTGTTTTAACTGGTAAATTTTAATTATAATCATGATTACTAACCAGGACCTTCAAGTTTGTAAAATTGGTCCAACGCCTGAAAAAAGCATAAGCTTAGTTTTAATTATAACAAATCCTAATAATTAATTCTTAGAGGCGTGATTGGCTTCGTGTGGTCAGTCCAATCGCGTCCATCAACCTGTTCGTCCGCCCGTCCATATGTTATAATTCAACGCAACGTCAAAAAATAAAGCAGAAAACGTATTTTAGATTCGAATTCCTTATAATCTGAACCCAGTAAATATGGTAATGGTTTTATGATAGAATATAGTTAAAGGTAAAGGTCTTTCATTTTGAGATAATATGGTTTGTTTTCAAAGCCAGTAAATAGAAATTCAACTGTACCAGCAGAATGAGTTGCAGCAGAAATGAAACCATTAGGTAAAATAGGATTATTTATTATTATCTTTTGAACTGAAAGGTGATTTTTGGATACGAAAATATTAAAAACGTAAATAATGAAGACGTATCAGGTTGCCTTTTACAATATGTAGTAAACTTAACCACTAGTTAGGTGCTGTTAATAAAGGCCGCTAATTATATCTGATCTGAGTCTGCTAAACTTTTGCTTTCAATAACTCATTGGCTTAAGTGCAATTTGACAAACTTTAATGACCAAAGGGTTCTGGTTAGAAATCATGAACATAGTTTAAAATTAATCAGTTGAATAATTTAAACCACAGCGATAGGTTGTGAAATTGTGCCTTAACATGGAAAATTGCAGGTCCGTATCGATAGAAAATGCTGATGATGTTGTTATTCCTGATCAAAACGTCGAAAACCATAATCAAGTGATACATAGTTGTAAAGGGTATGAAGTATTCTTTCAAAAAATGCAGCAAAAATCCAGGTTCGTATTTGAAAAAAACAAGTTAGCACCAGTAACTCAATAACAACGAATGGTATAAACAAAACCATAACGTTACTTTAGAGAAGGTAAAAAATCAACAACAACTTTTTTCTAACTATAATAGTTTTCGAGATATTTAAGAATTAAATTTTTGACTATTTTTAAAAAATCCCCTGTAGATAAGAAACTATAGAGAATTTGGCAAGTCCGTAAACGGAATATGAATAGGGACTAGAAATGGCACATTTTCTCTAATTTAACCGACCTCGTATCTTTTACCATTTCGAAGATAGCAATAGTGGTATCACCTATTTTAGACACCTTGTATAGGATAGGACATGTCCCTGGGATTATGGGATATCTCAAGAGAAAATTTTGGGATTTCCCATATCAATCAAATGGAATTTGATATAATTTCTTCCAACACGGTTACGTATCAGAATACTTATTCAGAGTGCAAGAAACTACCAGGAAAAAGTATGCTTTTTCGTTTGATTGCGGTTTGATGGAATATTACGCAAAGAGTAAATCTTTAACATTAGTTTGTTCAATTACTGAAGCAGCATGATACAGGCAGCGCCATCTCCTAGCAATTCCAAACACTCCTAGTACTGACAGAAAAAAAACGCATTTTGGGGTAATATAAAGTCATTATAATATAGAGTCATCAATACAACAAAGATCCCAACAGTATTTTGTTTTGACACTTTATAAAAATTTTTTACCAAATTGATTTTTTTTTAAATCCCATTGCTGACGTCCTTGGGACGGCAATAGCAGACGTCCGTAGAACGTCACTTAGGGACCAATTTGGGATCTTTCTAACGTCCAGGGGACGTCCCAGGGACTTTTTAGCTGGGATCATCCCAACTGGGACGTTGCGGATCAGTCCTGGGGATCATTGTTGCTGACTGGGAAGTGTGTTACAATACAGTAATAAACTATATCAAATGTTCGCCCGAAGGAATATGCGGCTTAACACAAACACCAGTTAATACAATAAAACACTAATTATATAATTTTGTTGCTGGGACACTTACCATTAAGGGTAATTATTGATATTACTGTAAACAGCGAATTTTTTCATGAAATTTTGCACAGACCCTAATTTTGGGTCGTAGAACACGAATCCGAAGTCAGTTTTTGGCGGTCTCGAATGGTTTTTCCGCAAAAAATTTTTTTAACTTTTAGGTTACCTTTTTTTATAGATTCCTTTAAGTTTCGACACTTTCACTTAAACATATCTGTAAACTTATAATTTTTATTTTATTTCGTCACACAAAACACCACATTTAGCCAAAAATAGCTAAGAAAATTGCTTTTTCCTATATAAAATTCCATTGTATTTGGTAGTAGACGCCATTACGTTCCCAGCTGTCAAATGTCCGGCGTTGCCAGGTTTACTTATTTTTCAAGACAAAGTTGTAAATTAGGAATAATAAAAAGTTGGCGGGAAAATGCGAAAATGAACCAAATTTAACCAAAAGGGCAAAAAGATGACCCCAACCAACACCCTGGGGCACCGATCCCTCTTCGCCTGCGAGGAAAGAGACTGGTCAGGGCCCCTAACCAGGTGCTAACCCTGTTCCGACCTTAGGGTGCCCTCCGATCCACCGTTCGTATCAAAAACTTTTCTAAGTCGGTGAATTAGGTGACAGATCTAATATTTTCGATATAACGGTGGTATAACGGTGAATCGGAGGGCACCCTAAGGTCGGAGCAGGGTTAGCACCTGGTTAGGGGCCCTGACCAGTCTCTTTCCTCGCAGGCGAAGAGGGATCCGTGCCCCAGGGTGTTGGTTGGGGTCATCTTTTTGCCCTTTTGGTTAAATTTGGTTCAAAATGCTTTGTAAACGTGGCAACGCCGGAAAATTGACAGCTGGCAAAATAATGACGTCTAGAGCGATAAAATGGAATTTTCTATAGGAAAAAGCAATTTTCTTAGCTATTTTAGCCTAAATGTGGTGTTTTGTGTGACGAAATAAAATAAAAATTATAAGTTTACAGATATGTTTAAGTGAAAGTGTCGAAACTTAAAGGAATCTATAAAAAAAGGTAACCTAAAATTTAACCTAAAAGTTTTGCAAAAAAAAATTTTTTTTGGAAAAACCATACGAGACCGCCAAAAGCTGACTTCGGATTCGTGTTCTACGACCCAAAATTAGGGTCTGTGCAAAATTTCATGAAAAAATTCGCTGTTTACAGTAATATCAATAATTACCCCATTAAGTTACACAAACACAAAAATCTTTGTCCATTAATTTTAACAAAAAGACGGGACACGTTTACGGGACAACTTTTTCGTCGCTAAATATTACGAATATTATGGTGGCTAACACGCCGCTACAGGATGTTTAACAGCACACATAAATATCACGTCCGGTGTTAGCAAGGCTGTGTACCGTTGTCAAACCTGGTTAACCGCATCGGTTTCTTCGGTGACATTAATGACAGATATTGCGTTTCCAATCTGTCAACTTCTCTGATTACCGATACTTACGGGACACAAAACCGTAACCGAAGTTGACAACGGTACACGCCCCCAGTGTCAACATGTAAGAGGCATGTTCGAAAATCGGCACCGTTCGCGCATTTTATTTTTAAACTGTATTTAGGTAACGAACACACTTTATTCGACCCTATTCACCTCGAGACCCTATTCACCCCATTTTACGGTAATTTATCGGTATAAAATGGTAAATGGGAACTGAATTCGCTCATACGGTAAAAAGTAGAATATTTAAAAATATCTGTAAGGCTACCATATATATTTTACTTACAAAAGAACATTTTAAAAATTTGACTACTAGGATATAATTACATATTTTACATCTGCATCTAGCAATTTGTTCGTAACGTTCTGGGTTTGCTTTTCGTACCGTTCTGGGTACCACTCACATCTACGTCTTTGTTTCACTATGGAGTTCGTGTCTACAGTAAAAGGCAAAGTGTTATCTGGCCAAAGTCGTAAAATTTTGGAAAATATATGTTTTGCACTTTCGGGACTAAAGTATGTCCTTTGGTCCCTCCAAATAGGGAATAAAGTGGTTCCTTTAATTCCAAGGGACTCAGAAACGCATAACGAAAAACGTGTTTATTTTTACAGTATCGTTTCTGGTGTGCCGAGTCCGTGACGCTTTATGTTGGCAATTCATTGCATGGGAATAACACGCGCAGTCAGAAAATGGCAAAAAGAGCTGCCGACTTCCCGCCAGTGCCGACAGGCGTCCAAATGTTTCCCGACTGCCGTTGGTTTACTGGGTACTTGTTTTGTCTTCCTTAGATAAATTAAATATTTATGGCTGTTGCTTTTATTCATTTAATGTGGTTTTCATTAAGAAAAAAAAAAGGATTTTCTATTACAAGTTTTCAGACAAAATTCAAAACTTGCAAAACCTGATCCTGTTGGTTGTGACGTCACATGATATGTAACTGTTGAGTTTGGTAATTAAACACTTGATCCATTAACATTTATTTTATTTATCAGGTACTTGGGTTATTACACATTAATTACAAACAATATGACAGATACTACATTTATGTATAAAAGATAAAACAGGACTGACCGACCGAACGGATGGTTTGACTCAGGGGCGCATTCAGAATCGACGCCGGGTGTTCCCGGGTAAACAGCTGACCGTGCGGCCAGCCATTGTTTCTTATGGCCGTGACGTCTTTGACAAGTTAATTTTTACCCACCCGGCGTCGATTCTGAATGCGCCCATAATATCTATCGGTCTTGCATACGTTACATTCAGTACCTTTATATGTTATAGTGATGCTTTTTTAAGATACAACAGCTACTGAAATTGCGGCTGGTGTACTGTAAATAAGAGCGTTAATTTATTTTCTTGATTATTTCAACAACAAGCATTACTTTTGATGAAGACTGTTCAACAATGACGATCGGATAAATTATTGCCCGACTAACAAACCTATTCTATTTTCTCTGTTGCCGGCTGTTGATACATTTATGATGACTTCTTATTTGTTTTACAAATCCTGACTTAATCTACACCTGTAGAAATTAAAAGAGTATGTCTTAAGGTATTTGTTTAAAATGTTATGTACTAATACACTCAAATAATTTTTTTTCTTTTCTTTTTTTTTTCGCTGAGACAGTGGTAAATCATAACCTCCACATTTATTGTGTTCATTCTTTCGATAGAATTTATTGTACAATAAAAATGTATAGCAAAATGTGCTTACTAGATTTGGCAATACTAAAACATTTAATGATATTTGTGTAAGATTTTTAATTAACTTTCTCTTACTTCTTATTTCGGCTGTTCTTGGCACATGACACAAAAGTTTGTTCGGGGCACTTGCAGTGGTATTTTTGCATATTGGCACAATAGAATAGGATGGTTTTTGACAAATTTCATTGTTTAATAAAAAGAAATACACATAAACTACACTATAATCAAGAAACGAGCTCTACGCAAACAAATACCTATACATCTACATACTTACATCATGGATAAACGCACATGGGTGAAACTTGAATTGAATAAGTGGAAACACCACCGTTACACCATTAGTATGCCATCGTAAAAAGAGGTGGCACTGTAGGATAATTCTTCTGCAACCATCATTTCACTCGCTCGACAGCTGACATGTAGGGCAAACGTTTGTCAAATTTCACCGCGATCTGTGACAGGTCGAGCCAATAATTATCTTAAACAATTTCATTCCCTATTTTTGTATTCTTTGAATTTATTCATAATGTCGAAACTGTTGCACATTTTAGGATGGTTTTAAGTGAAGTGAAGTGAAAGTGTGTGTTTTGTTTTAATAATAAAATGTGTTTAAAGAACAATCGTAAGAGGCAATTTTTTGCCTGTCAAGGTATCAAACGTGGAAGATAATAATATTATTTATAATGGATTTTGACCTGCTGAACAACGTGATGTGATTAAAATTTACTTGATACTAAAGAAAAAGAGTTTCCCGGAAGCATCCGGTAATTCTAATTGCTCCCTCATGTTCAACAGGTCACAAGAAATCTAATTTTTGTCACGACACAAAAGAGCCTTTTTTAACATTGTTCTTTTTGGTTGTTCTTTAAGAATTCTGTTTTTGTTTAAACAATATATTTAATATCTGTTTTAAATAATGCTGGGTTGCAGTGCAGGCAGAGAAATTACTTAGCCTCGACTCAATGTTGTCGGTTAATTTTTTTAATTTTTCTTCCATGCACTCCCTAATGTTTTTTATAAATCCTGGTAGACGATGTTTTTAATGTCGGTTTTACATTTGTGTAGTTATCGTATAATTCGTATAAAAATGGGGATTAGCTTTCAAGCTCAGGAGTTAACGGTATTTAGTCGATATAATCTCAACTTTATGAAAATTTACACATTTAGGTGCATGGAAAACTACTCCTATATAAAAGGAACTTGGGCTATTTTTTTAATAACAATGTGATAACAATAACTGTTTGGTAAATAAAGCCGACATGCAACTTTGTAGTTTTATTATATAATTTATATTTTACATATTATACTGTGTAGGGTTTAGAAGTATCAGTATTTGATTGTTAAAGACTATTATTGTTTTTTTATTTGTAATTTCCTCTAAAATATAATTTAATCAGTAAAACCATCAATTTATAGCTGATTTTACTGAATACATAATATTTTATTGTGCCATACGAAAATAAAAACAATAAGTCGTCTTTAAGAGTGGAATCCCGAAAAATCTGCCTTGCAGAGCCTCGTTAAGAGCCTACATCAGTGGACCGCGTGCTCCGATTCGGGATTTCGCCAATGAAGAGCGTAAATCAATGTTAATGAGCAATCTGGCAACATGGCCATTCGGAGACGCGACGCGACCTCGCCGTCGTGAGTTGTATTAGGACAGGACTTGATTTCTTGAAGAATAATAATTGATTATTTTTGAGCAAGTTTATATTATGTATTTAGGATTTCAAATTATTTCACTTTTCACTGTAAATAATCGCAAACTATTAAATGTTGGACATAGGACATTCTTTGATAATAATTATTGATCTTGATTTCTTTTTATTCATTGTATGTCTTATTTGTTTATTTAATCTTTTTGTCTATCATATGGGAATCGTTAAAAATTAAAGACAAATTTTCAAGAATTCGTTATTTATTTGGAAAAAATAAAAGTTGTAAAAAAATAGATATAGACAGAAATACATAAACAGATAGGTAGGTAGACTGGCAGCCATTTTTCTTTCTTTTTTGTACGTATCTATAAGAAAAAGTGCATTAATAAATGTGTAATATTATAAAATAATACTACCTAATGACATAACAGCCAACAAATTTATGGAATAATATAAGATACTTTTCCTTCACATATGTTATCTCCAATGGGTAGGGTTTTTGGCAAAAGCGGATCAACCAGTTCAGGAAACATAAAATTGTCATAAAAAATCTTAATTTCGGCAACATTTTATTTTGCCAAAAGGATTCATCACGTTTTATCTAAAAAAATAATATTCTAGAAAAAGAATATTCTCCAGTTTTTAACAGAAACTGTAATAATTAATTTACCCTGATTTAAAGGTTTTGGTGTTTAGAAATAATTTTGAATTCAACCTAACCTACGTAATAAGCGGAGTTTGCTATATCCGAAGTTCACGGTCAATAGAGCGTCAACGTAACATATTACCCCATTTTGAACATCCCGTAAATCTAAAAGAGCTTAATTGATTTTAAAACCGAGAAAAATTCTGAGAGAGCGATTCATTAGAAATCAATTCCTTTCACAAATTACGCACTTTTGATGTATGCTTCTTGTGCCAAAGAGAACAAATCTACCTCGTTTTTTAAAATCTATCAAGTCATTTCAGATGTACGGGGTGTCAAAAATGGATCAAAATGTTATATTTAACAGTTCAATTGGCGCTTGGTTTATATTATTTTATTTAATCATAGTACAGGATCCGAAGTAAGCTCGTCCTTTACCGATCTGCTTACCGGATAAAAAGTCTTTTTTATCAAACATAATATGTTAACAAATATATCGCGAATGGGTTGCCTAATGAAATATGGTCATGGCTATCCTTAATTAAAAATACTGTAATTCATTTTTTTTTATATTTCACTCACTTGCTTACCAAACGCACTTAATAGGTACTAATCGAAAGTATAAAGCATAAGGAACATGCAAAAGTTAGGTTGCCTACTTTTTTTCGGTCCCTATACCGGGTTGCCATCAGGTATAAACAGGTGAGTCGATTTTAGTAATTTGTACTCATCTGCTTTCTCATTGAAACATATATTAAAATAAAGATAATTTTATTGCGAACACTCTTGCGAAAAATCGGTCATGAATCACGGTTGCCAGGCTTTGAAATTTAAAAATTGGAGCAAGCGATGCGAGACAGGGAAGCATTGCGCGTACTATTCGGTGCGATAGAGGAGGACACAGCATAGCAGCTGTGTGTGACGCGACTTTCGGATGAAGGAGAGTGCGCATGCATGTATTTCTATTGTTTTATAATAAACTTTTTTTACATGACACTAATGTGTTCATCATTTGACATACATTTTACATACCCTAATTTTGTTCATATTAAAAATACAAATTTCATTTTTGGGTTGAAGCTTTAGTTGACAAAATCACATTTTTTGCCATAAAAAAACAATTGAATATTGATTGTGGTTTCTCCGGAGGTGAGTTTAAGTTTTTTATTTTAAATGGCAACCTACCAATTTTTTTATACCATTAGATACCTTTTTAAATTCCATTTTCGGTAATATATCATAAGTGGTAGTTTGCTCTCAAAATGGCGACACTGGAGTGATTTTTCCGTTTGAGTAGATCGCCAATTTGAAGTTCCTGGTTGTTATTTTCATAAAATAACTCTGTAGTTTAGTGAAGAAGATTGTTTAACTTTTATTTTTTAAAATGATTTTGTAAAACTCTTTTAAAATAATTTGTGTATGCAAATTTATGTTTTCTTAATATGGACCATTTTTAAAGCAAATTTGCACCAATACATTAAATAGAAAGTACCAAAAGTAAAATAGCCGTCGCGTAGTACATGTTACTTATTATATTACCTAAAATTATCAAAAACACATTTTAACGGTTTTTTTCTAAAAAGAAAGTCAAATAAACAAGACAAAGTACGTTAAAAAGAACATTTATTTAAGATAAAATCGGCTATGCATTTACCTAAGTTGGCGTTAAAAAACAGCCCACTTAGGTAAATTCATAAATCTGATTTTATGTGTAATAAATAATGTTATTCTTAACGTACTTTGTCTTATTTGACATTTTTTGGAAGAAAACCGGTAAAATGTGTCTTTTTGATAATAATTATCAAAAAGACACATTTTACCGGTTTTCTTCCAAAAAATATCAAATAAGACAAAGTACGTTAAGATTAACATTATAATTTATTACACATAAAATCAGATTTATGCATTTACCTAAGTGGGCTGTTTTTTAACGCCAACTTAGGTAAATGCATAGCCGATTTTATGTTAAATAAATGTTCTTTTTAACGTACTTTGTCTTGTTTATTTGACTTTCTTTTTAGAAAAAACCGTTAAAATGTGTTTTTGATAATTTTAGGTAATTAGTAACATGTACTACGCGACGGCTATTTTACTTTTGGTCCTTTCTATTTAATATTTTGGTGAAAATTTGCTTTAAAAATGGGCAATATTAGTAAAACATAAATTTGCAGATACCAATTATTTAAAAAGAAATGATGTTAAAAAATAAAAGTTAAACAGTCTTCCTCACGAAACTACAGAGTTATTTAATGAAACAACCAGGGACTTCAAAATGGCGACCTACTCAAACTGAGAAAAATGCCTCCAGTGTCGCCATTTTGAGAGCAAACTACCACTTATGATACCTATGTCACCGAAAAGGGAAT
Source organism: Philopedon plagiatum (assembly GCA_963971165.1). Classification (NCBI taxonomy): domain Eukaryota; kingdom Metazoa; phylum Arthropoda; class Insecta; order Coleoptera; family Curculionidae; genus Philopedon; species Philopedon plagiatum. The sequence continues at coordinate 34,059,364 of OZ020193.1, read as the reverse complement.
TTAAAGAGCTATCTAATGGTATAAAAAAAATTGGTAGGTTGCCATTGAAAATAAAAACTTAAACTCACCTCCGGAGAAACCACAATCAATATTCAATTGTTTTTTTTATGGCAAAAAATGTGTTTTTGTCAACTAAAGCTTCAACCCAAAAATGAAATTTGGATTTTTAATATGAACGAAATTAGGGTATGTAAAATGTATGTAAAATGATGAACACATTATGCCGGGTTGTACAATAGTGGCTTAAGCTTAAGCTTAAACCTTCCCATAACAAATACATTGCTGTCAAATTGAAGGCATTTTTGACAGCAATGCAATTTATATGGGAAGGTTTAAGTCTGAACCGAGTTTTAGTTGAACTAAGCTTAAGCCACTATTGTACAACTCGGCATTAGTGTCATGTAAAAAAAGTTTCTCTTTCATCCGAACGTCGCGTCACGCGCAGCTGCTATGCTGTGTCCTCCTCTATCGCACCGAATAGTACGCGCAATGCTTCTCTGTCGCGCATCGCTTGCCCCAATTTTTAAATTTCAAAGCCTGGCAACCGTGATTCATGACCGATTTTTCGCAGGCAACCTTATACCACCGTGATCGCAATAAAATTATCTTTATTTTAATATAGTTTCAAAGAGAAAGCAGATGAGTACAAATTACTAGAATCGACTCACCTGTTTATAAGTACCTGGCAACCCGGTATAGGGACCGAAAAAAAGTAGGCAACCTAACTTTTGCATGTTCCTTATGCTTTATACTTTCGATTACTGTATTAAGTTCGTTTGGTAAGCAAGTGAGTGAAATATTAAACAAAAAATGAGTTACAGTATTTTTAATTAAGGATAGCCATGACCATATTTCATTAGGCAACCCATTCGCGATATATTTGTTAACATCTTATGTTTGATGAAAAATACTTTTTATCCGGTAAGCAGATCGGTGAAGGATGAGCTTACTTCGGATCTTAGACTATTACGTGTTTATATCGGTTAATTTCATATAAATCATATATACCTACCATAACCAGTAGAACTACTCACACACTACTTACCGTTTTTTCATAGAAAGTCGTCTATTTTTGCGACTTGTGGATGAACATAATCGTTTTCTGACACATAAATTTTCGTTCTTTCTAGTCCGCCCCATGATAGCTATTTAAATACACCGAAAATCCAAATCACAATCACACCCTAATCTTAATAATAAGACTGCTCCCGGTGTCGTACGATGCGTGCTGTGTTGCCAAAATGTGTTAACTGCCGAAAAAGCTACGCGATTTTCTCCAAAATTCATTAATTACGGAATTCCAAAGTTTTACAGAAAACTAAAGGTTTAATCAAAAATTCGATCTCCGCATAAATTATAGAGAAAATCGTGAACAATGAGGGAAAGTCTTTTAAAAAAATAAATATTACAAAATAACAAAAATTTTAAAAATAATTTTTTGATTTTTCTTTTTAAATGACTTTCCCTCATTTTGCTATAAAATTATAATATATTTCCAAAATTTCGTATCATTTCGTTGGTTAGTTTTGGTGCAATTCTTTGAAACAAATTAGCATGTTTCAGCTGGTGATGAATGCTCTTAAAGGATGGTCTTTTTAAAAACTACGCAATTTTAAAACAATTTAGAGGCATGTATTTGAAAGCTAAAATGTTAAGCTCTGATCTAACATATTTTTTATTAGAAACTTTGGCCTCATTGTCACGTAATCAACAAACAAAAATAATAACAATAATAACCTTTTGGCACAAAATCTAACAAAAATGGGTTAGATCCAAGATTAAATTACGAGAATTGTTTTTAGAAAGTTTCAACCGAAAAAATGCCTTTATTCGGCCAATGTCCTTCCACAACTAAATATTATATCATATTATGGTCGATATTTTTCCGCCATATTTAATTTCACGGACTGGTGGTTACTTAGACAAGAACCAGGCAAAAGTTCAGCAACTGTTATAAAGAGGGAGGCTCAATAGTTTGTTTACAGTTTTCTATAAGATTTGGGACAAAGATGTATTTACGTTTAATATATTTAATATGAGTACCAAATAAAATAATTTCTGATGGTAAAGTTTATAAAATCGGAGTAAATTTTTTGATAACAGATATAAATTATGAATCTAAAGTGAATAATATATTTTCTGAAAAAATAATTAGTTCTGGCAGTAGTATGTTAGGTATATATTGAAGAAGTTAGAAGTAACTGAAAAAAAAATGGAAAATACATTGTTAGAAATATGTTACGGCAAAATGGTGGTTAGGAGTATTTGTATTGTATTTGTATGTATTGTTAAAGACGTCAGACGTACAAAACTGACATACTGATAGTAAACAACTTTATCAGCCCACGAAATTCAAATTTACATGCATCTCTTATGGGATGACGTCATGTCGGTAAAACAGTGCTCTGCTGCCTAGCAACCAGCGAAACGTACATAGCAACCGTGTGTAATGTGTATGAGAGAGACTGTTTAGAGTGAGATGCAGATGATCGAGTGGCTCGGAGGAGGAATTGAGGAGCACCGGTGCCAAGGAAATAGAGACAAGATGAGAAAGTCGCTTATCAGTGATGATGTGGGTGTGAGGGTGGAATGTCAGGAAGGCAGTAAGTGCGCTTTCGCCAAAGGGTGAAGATTTGAGTGTCAGAATGGTGGATGATGGATGTATAGAAATGTCTCCTTCCCAAAAAGAAGTAGAGTGTATGAGGGTGTGCCGAAGGGGCATTAAAGTGTGATGGCGGAAACGTCGTAGGGTGAGGGGTGTGGGGTAGTGTCGTAACGGCAGGTGTGAAAGAAAACAGCGCTTTCGCCAAAGGATTGGAAAGATATGAGTGGATTTTGGATGGGCTTTGGGAGAAAGGTGTCTTTAAAGGTCTTTTAGCATGCGGTGCATTACTTTTTTATAAATGAATCTGGTGAGTGATGAGTTCTGCTAAATATAAAAATTATTTATTTGGCGACGTAATTAACGGCGGCCAAAATTAACCGATTATATGACCCCACAACACAAAATTTATTATTTTGCTTGGAATAACCCTTATAGGTACCTATATAATGTATATTTCTTTTCGTGCACGAAATGAAATAATCTCAGAAATAATGCGTAAAAAAGATAATCAGTAGTAAATGAACGATTCATACCAAAATATTATTTGGACTTGGTTGAAAATGCATAAAAAGTACACTTACAACCAATTTCTGATCATATTATTATTTATAGTAAATGAAAACCTTGAATCACACTCGTATTTTATTTGGTACACTGTATAATATGATCCCAAATTTATTAATTTGCATGTACGAGCCGAGCGCCCTCTGTCAATCAATAAACAATGTAGTCATAAAATACAAACTTACGTCTTTGTGGGTTAGTTGTACACCTGTAAAATTCATTTTGCCGGTGTGTAGGTGTGTAGGTGCCATCTACAAAATATATAAGGGAGTAATTTTCACTTATTTTTGACCGTTAATTTTAGTCAGATTTTGAGCGACCAAACTCCCATCTAAAACAATCAAATACTAGCTTGAAAATAAATTAGTATATTCAACATATCACTTTTAAACTACCCGCCACGAGAAAACGAGCTGGAGCGACATCTGAGAACACGATGGCATACTAATTAGTCGCGGCAATGAAGCACTAAAACAGCCAAAATCTCGGAATTTTTTGCCCTAAGACGGATCGGAATGCGGTTTTCTGCATTCGCTTCCCAAAATTATTTGTAAAAAATGTACCTACTTTGTATCTTATACAAACCGGAAATTGCATTGCTGCAGTCAAAAATGAATTCACAAAAATGCATTTTTTGAATTCGCTTTAAGAAAATTAAATAACTTTCTTAATAAGACTCAGAATTGGCTCAAACCGGGTTCCCAGGGGTTTTCGAGGTCGCTGATCACGATTATGATGTTCTAGTTGACCCACAGCCGACCTGGAGCTCAGGATCGCTGATGAACGTCATCTCCGTGGGACTCTCCCAAAATTCACGCGGGGAAGGAGAGAAACTCGGCGCCCGGGGTTTTTTTGGGTTGCTGAATTCAAATATGGCATCGGCGTACACCCACCGGACACCTGGTGCGCCGGAACCTGGACGTGGACGTCATCTCCGAGGTTTTTCCAGACACGATCGCTAAAGACAAAACGAAAATCGTTAGGGGGGTTTTTTGGGGCGCTGAATCCAAATTTCTCATCGAAAACGACCCCCCGAACACCTGGTGCACCGGAATCTGGACGCGATCGTCATCTCCGAGGGTTTTCCAGACACGATCGCTAAAGACAAAACGAAAATCGTTATGGGGTTTTTTTTGGGGAGCTGAATCCAAATTTCTCATCGAAAACGACCCCCCGAACACCTGGTGCACCGGAATCTGGACGCGATCGTCATCTCCGAGGGTTTTCCAGACACGATCGCTAAAGACAAAACGAAAATCCAAAAAAAAAACCCATAACGATTTTCGGTTTGTCTTTTAGCGATCGTGTCTGGAAAACCCTCGGACATGACGATCGCGTCCAGATTCCGGTGCACCAGGTGTTCGGGGGGTCGTTTTCGACGTGAAATTTGGATTCAGCGCCCCAAAAAAAAACCCATAACGATTTTCGTTTTGTCTTTAGCGATCGTGTCTGGAAACCCCTCGGAGATGACGTCCGCGTCCAGATTCCGGTGCACCAGGGGTTCGGGGGGTCGTTTTCGATGAGAAATTTGGATTCAGCGCCCCGAAAAAACCCCCCATAACGATTTTCGGTTTGTCTTTAGCGATCGTGTCTGGAAAACCCTCGGAGATGACGTCCACGTCCAGGTTCCGGCGCACCAGGTGTCCGGGGGGTGTTCGCCGATGCCATATTTGAATTCAGCAACCCAAAAAACCCCCGGGCGCCGAGTTTCTCTCCTTCCCCGCGTGAATTTTGGGAGAGTCCCACGGAGATGACGTTCATCAGCGATCCTGAGCTCCAGGTCGGCTGTGGGTCAACTAGAACATCATAATCGTGATCAGCGACCTCGAAAACCCCCGAGAACCCGGTTTGAGCCAATTCTGAGTCTTATTAAGAAAGTTATTTAATTTTCTTAAAGCGAATTCAAAAAATGCATTTTTGTGAATTCATTTTTGACTGCAGCAATGCAATTTCCGGTTTGTATAAGATACAAAGTAGGTACATTTTTTACAAATAATTTTTGGAAGCGAATGCAAAAAACCGCATTCCGATCCGTCTTAGAGCAAAAAATTCCGAGGTTGAGTGCTTCATTGCCGCGACTAAATGTATTGATTTTTATTTAAATTTCGTGTTTCTGCATTTTACTTATACTCGATTTGAAATTGGTTGATAGTAATAAATCATTAAAATCCGTCAAACACGTACACAGAGTGGTCCACCTAAATTGCCAAGTTTTAAATAGTATATACATTGAAAGTCTAGACCCTTTTGCATTTATTAAACTTTCCATTCCTATAGATCTGATAAGGGCGTCGAATACAAAGCTTAACCCGAGGCTCGAACAATAAGCGGTAGTATTCTACCTGTGATGTTTTGCACTCATGCACGTGCTTTCGGGTGGGTTTAAGTTTATATTAAACACAATAATTATATAATTTAGTGAACATTCGGATGTGTGGCATAATTTGTTACCCTTGTATTTGAATAAATATAATACTAATAACAATAAAGCAACTAATAAACAAGTAAATTTGGAAAAATGTTTCTATTTGAAATTCTATAAAATTTATAGTAAGTCATTACAGTTCTTCGCTTTAAATTAATCATCATCAGAAAATGAAATATCTGAGGGACTGTCTTCTTCCCCTAAATTGATAATAAGTGGTTCGACCGTTTTCTCCAGTAAACTATCCAATTGCCACATTTTTTCCTCCTCCTTTAGTACATGCTCTATACATCTTTGCCACTTCCCCGCGTTGACTTCTTGAAGCGCTTCTTCAAAGAGTTTTTGAACATCACTCATTTTATAAGTGGTATTTTTTCTAGCCACATAACCTTTCACATGAGCCCATACCAGTTCGATCGGATTTAATTCGCAATGGTAGGGGGGGAGCCGAAGCACTATTATATTTTGTTTTTTGGCCATTTCGTCAACAACATATTTTTGAAACCGATGTTTATGGGTGTTTACAATTGATAGCAACTCCTTTTTAACCATATTGTCCTCAAATTGTATTTGTTTCTCCACAAGCCACTCGATAATTTTTGCTTTTCGCCAAGCAGTTGTAGGCATCTTCTCCAATCTTCTGGAGTGATACGGAGCGTTATCTAACACAATGACGGAGCCAGGTGGAATCAGCTCTATCATTTGTTCGAAATACTCCTCAAAAACATCAGCATTCATATCCTCGTGGTAATCGCCTGTACGAACTGATTGGAATGATAATAGTCCACCTTCTAAAAATCCATTGGAGCTACCGATGTGAGTTATAATTAATCGTTTTCCTTTTCCAGAGGGCGGATTTATTCCTGTTGATAGACCGTCTAAAAATGCTGGCCGGTGAGAAGTCACATTTTTGTCTGTCCATATTTTTCCAACTGTGTAGCCTTCGTTCAGCCATGTTTCGTCCAAATAGAAAATTGTTTTGTTTTCATTGCGAAATTTTCTTATTTTTCTCAAATAATTACGTCTCCAACATACTATTTCATCTTTTTCGAGCAAATGAGACTTCCGACTATGTTTTTCCCATCTAAAATTCATTTCTCTTAGAACTTTCCATAGTTTATCTCTCTTGATTGCAGGAAAGTCTTCTTTTACTGCCCCTAAAACTCTATCCAAAGTAGGGATCTCCTTATTGAAATAGAATGAATGCACCTTTCGTCTTATGATGGCCTTTTCGTCCTCATCGATCGGTATTGTTCGCCTTCCTGGAGATGGTTTTGGTGGCGTCACGGTTCCTGTCTTTTCTTCCCGCATCAGCCTGTAGATGGTTGCTTTTCCAATACCTGTCATCTTTGAACACAGTGCCACTGCAGAATCGATACTTATTGCACTTTTTTGATATCTAAGTGCATTAAATACATTAAGCACAATAATCTTTTCACTAATGCTTAGCGCTGATTTCGCAGCTCGCTTAACTGGAATAAATCCTGAAAGACTCTCCATTTTCAAAAATTACCCAAATGTGTGTCCTAGAATACTCGCATTAGGTTTGTTCGCTCTTAAAATGACTCACAGTTTTATACCAATAAGTAGAGGTACCTAATTTTTCGTAACTACCTGAAAAGTAACATTGTGTATTAATTGTTCCCGGAATTCTCGGCATAATTATTTTTACCTGTTATGACAATAATGATTACTAAATTATTCGGATAAGTAAATAGGGTTCAAACCGGCACGTCAGGTAGGTGCGCCTATGGAATCGGCTGCTAAAAATGCTTTATTACTATCAACCAATTTCAAATCGAGTATAGGAGTTAACATTTCGAACCTCTTATATATTTTTTGGATAAACGATTCCGGTTAAGTATGGTGAGTACTCAATTACACCAAATGATAAGTTCTTAAATTTAATTTTTGTGCTCCCAATTACTGACAGTAACCTGTGACTAATTGTTGTAAACAATAGGATGATCCTATTGTTTACAACAATTCGGGGGATTCGGGGAAAATGCATGAGCCTTCCGACACCGACTAATTCGAAGCGATTCGAGAAGCAGGCGCTTCGGATATAAAAGGAACAATGTCGGGCGGCGAGGGCAGATTTCGCCAGTGCCGGGTTAAAAAATAGAAGACTTTTATAAATAAATACAAGGCGTTACATAAACTAGTTATTGTGTTTACATAAATTAATCAAAGTGTAAATAAATAAGTAGAATTTTAGTTAAGTGTTAATAAAAATATAGTTTTAATTAATTGGCAGTTTTTTATCACAGACATCGTAGTCGAACAAGTCCACGCTAAAAACGTTACAGTACTTATTGCAAAATCAGCTGAATCTACCTATTCCGGGCATCTCGGTATCTCCACACTGATAAATGGATATCAGGAAATTTTTTCAAACAGGTAAGTTAAAGTTAGTAAGTTACATTCGACGACATTTGTGATTTTCTATTATTTTCTATAATAGGTAATCTATACAGGGGGTTGTGTTTCATAATAACATGCTAATATTTAAGGGGGTGATTCTTGGACCCAATTTAAGAAAAAAACTTTAAATGAACGTATGTCCTAAACGAAACATCTTAACTTTTGAGATACAAGGTGTTGACAATTTTAACAAAAATTTCCTTTTTTGTAATATCTGTAAATTCCAATTAAAAAAAACAAAATGTTTTTTTCTATGTTACATGTAAAACAAAGCACTAACATGGATATCACTCACACTGTATAAAATACTAATAGCAGCATTATTGTGTTTTGCAGCTACTAAAACTCTCAAGAGGAAAAAAGAACATGACAGTAGCAGCGGGAGCGATGATAACAATGATCAAATTTCATCGCCAAGCTCATCTAAAACTGAATCTGAGCAACCGTTAAATTCTTTGAGATCTAAGAAAGTCACTGCTCCTAATTTAGAATCTTTACCGTCAACATCTGCCTCTGTAGTCAATCCCGAAATTGAAGAGAATGATGGTTGCCACGAAAATGACTTGGGTCGTTATGTAGGAGAAACATTTCACCTGACGATGGAAAGAAAAAAGGAGTTATTAAAAAATCCGTGGGTTCCACCCAAGAATTACGATTTTGCAGCCGATGCCAGTCATTTGCGAAGAAAATTTAATTATGCTTGGTTAGATCAATACACACCATGGTTAGTGTATTCCAAGCGACTAAAGGGTGCTCTGTGTAAGCACTGTGTTTTATTTCCTCCTTCCACTGGGACAGTAAGGGGAGCGTTAGGTTCATTTATGATCAGACCATTTACGAAGTTTAGGAATATGCACGAAGATTGTCGTAAACATGCCACCAATAACTTTCACAAATCTGCATTTGCTGCTGCAAAGGCCTTTCTCGGGCCTGTGGACATTCAAGTTCAAAGTTTCCACCAAAAAACAATCGAAGAGAACAAGCAAATATTGGCCTCCATTATTTCCTGTGTAGTATTCTGTGGCACCCACGATATGCCTCTAAGAGAAAAAGAAGCAGATGAGGGAGTTTTTTTCGATCTAATGAATTTGCGAGTTGACTCGGGCGACATCAAATTAAAGAATCACCTGGAAAAGTGTCGTAGAAATGCTGTTTATACGTCACCAAAAATACAAAACCAACTGATATATTTATGTGGCGAAGTTATTAGGGAGAGTGTGATAAATGGTGCTAAGAAAGCCATGTTCTACACAGTTTTAGCCGACGAGACAGCCGACGTTTCAGGAAAGGAGCAGCTATCCATTGGCTTGCGTTTCTATGATGAAAGTAAAAAAAAAGTCCGAGAAGAATTTGTGGGTTTTGTGGAGCTGACAGCACAGGATGCCCCAGCAATTGCCAATGCAATAGACAATTTTTTGGTTAGCCATAATTTTTCACCGCAAAGTTGTGTAGGACTTGGTTTTGATGGCTGCGCTACAATGGCGGGTAAAGAGGGTGGCGTACAAGCGATTTTAAGGAAAAAGTACACACGAGCATTATTTTTTCATTGCTCAAACCATAAAATAAATCTTGTTGTCAATGATGCAAATAATGTTCCGGAAATTAGAAACACTATTGGCACCGTAAAGGATGTTATAACCTTTTTCAGGGAATCCACCACTCGCAGAAGTTCCTCTCCTAATCTATCACGACTGTGTGAGACTAGATGGTTTGAAAAATACAAAAGTATTCGCTTATTTGCACAAAATTTCCCCGAGATTGTGAAATCACTTGAAAAACTGTCTATCGAAGGAAACTACGCCACGAGAAAATCTGCGTACCTGTTGCATTCCGCCGTTACCAAACCCTCACTAATTGTTGCCCTAACTATAATTGCAAAATATTCAGCTTTACTGGAGCCGGTTGTTAATGCCTTGCAAGCAAAAACTATGGATTTAATTAAGTTGCAAGAACATCTGAACGTAATCCTTAATGTACTGAAGAAAAACCGTGAAGATGCCGACCTAGTTACTGATGAAGTACTTAAAAAAGCACAAGATTTTGCATTGGAATTGGAAATAGAAATTTCTATCCCTCGAATTACCAAGAGGCAAATACATAGAAACAATCCTCCATCAGACGGTGATAGTGACTACTGGAAGCGTTCGTTAATTATACCGTATCTGGATTCAATTATAGCCTCTTTAAATATTCGCTTTTCTCAAGAACATACTCCAGCGTTTGCCTTAACAAAAATACATCCATTATATATGCTCGACATGGAAACCAATCGTAGAACAAAATGCACAATATTTTACCCAGTTTTATCAATTGGATGATATTACTGCGGAAATGGACCTATGGTATAATTTGTGGAAGGAAAAAAAGTCAACTGAGGACCAGCTAAAAGACGTCGAAATAACTGACCTTCTCGACGAGACCGATGTTTTTTATCCCATCCTAAAACAGGCACTTTTGATTTTAATCACAATTCCATGCACCACGGCCACTGTAGAACGATCCTTCAGTACTCTTAGAAGAGTGAAGACTTGATTGAGAAGTACCATGGGAGAGGAAAGGCTAACAGGATTATGTCTGATGAGTGTGCATCGTGATTTAATTAAATCAAATCGAGAGCAATTTGAAAATCAAGTTTTAAATAAATTTGCGACAAATCCAAGAAAATTGTTATTGAAGTAAAAATTAAGCGAGTTATGTCAAAATTTAGTAAGTAAAAAGAGAAATGCAAAATCCATTGTTTTTTTTTTGGTCAGAACCCCCCCCCCCCCTATTTCAGATCCTGGGTACGCCCTTGATAGGATCGATGTCGAAAATTCCAAGCAAAAAGACTGAATTCAGGAACTTGGCACAGCGACGCGTGGTTTAGATATCAACACGGCGCGCTAAAATGGTGACTTTTTAAATGAAAATAAGTTATACTGAAAAGTACAGATTTTTGATTAGTTAAATTATCCCACTAATATTCCTCAAAATAATATTATTAAGTTTATAATGATTTGTTTAAATGATTTATGCAATAAAAAAAATAATGCATATTTCATATAAGAGGTTAACAAATTAGCCCTTGGTGATACATAGTTTAAATAGCGCTACTCGCTTCGTAAACATGAATAGAGGATTATAGGACATGGGTAACCTAAAAAAAGAGGACATTTGTTAGAACACAACAAAAAGTGTAGAGATCAAAAATTGGATCTTTAAACATAGAATATATCCGGCATCCGGCTAAAAGAGGACGGATGGTAACCCTACATATATCTACAACATCGAGGGAAGAAAACAAAAAGAGTGCATATAGGTACATAAAAGTTTTTACTTTGAATTCTCTCTCGTATTTTGACATTTGACACCAGCCATTTGACAGTCGAGCTGATTTAGTAACTTCGAAAGAACTAAACAGGCAAGTCATTAATACCACGTGACTTGGTCACCGTCTTGGGAGAGAATTCAAAATATACACTTTATTTTAAAAAAAATTTCGCGATTAAAAACGAAATAAGATGGGTAACGGGTTTGCGGTAAAATATTTCTTTTTTGAAGACCTTTAAAATGAGGTACCACACGGCATAGGGTTGCTTTTAAAATTCTTGACCTCAACTCCCGTCACCCCTCAAGGGGACTGAAAAAGTTAAATTAGTAGGTACTTAAAAAATTAGATTTATTAACAAATAAGACACCTAAAATTTGGTGTCTCTATCTTTACTAATAGGAATAGCAAAGATATTTGCCCATACTTTTTGGACAACCCGTATAATATGTTAAAGAAGGCTCATAAAAGTATTCATTGAGCTAAAGATATTCTTTGAAACGATATCTACATATATCATGTAACAAGTAAAAACAAAAATAAACATGGGAATGAATATTTTTCAGAAAAACGTATGCAATAATTAACTTTAAATTGAACCAGGATATAATTACATATTTTACATCTGCATCTAGCAATTTTTTCGTAACGTTCTGGGTTTGCTTTTCGTACCGTTCTGGGTACCACCCGGCACATCTACGCCCTTGTTTCACTATGGAGTTCGTGTCTACAGTAAAAGGCAAAGTGTTATCTGGGCAAAGTCGTAAAATTTTGGAAAATATATTTTTTGCACTTTCGGGACTAAAGTATGTCATTTGGTCTCTCCAGACAGGGACTAAAATAGTTCATTGAATCCCAAGGAACTATGCAACGCATATCTAAAAAACGTTTTGTTTACCGTAGCTAAGTGACTTTTTTATTTCAAACCACACTAATAAAATAATCAACTGGTTCTTGTCAAATTAAATTGTAACACTGACAGGTGTTTTTAAATTTATATCTACAGGTTACCTAGTTTTAGTAATAGTTTTCCCGAAAATGCAAAAAATAGTATACAATACCCAGTGGCGTAGCTGTGGCCAAGCAACCTATGCTACGCACGGGGGATCCGGGGACTTGGGGCCCCGCGGCCCTGCCGGGGCCGACTAATTTTACTTATTGTACCCTACAACTTTTCAAACTTTTCATACGGGACCTTTGTTTCAGTAGAGGGAGGCCATACCAATAGTTTGAATCGGGGCCTCGGGAACCCTTACTACTCTACTGATAATACCGCGCGACTAGTGATTTAATCCCTTGAGTGGCTGTTGCCCTCGGGCAACAAACTACACTCGCGGGATTAAATGGGGCACTTTAGTCCCATGATATATAATATACTATTACGCGTCAAGAAGCTGAAGTGAAAGTATTTATGATACCACTCATAATCACACTTCAGCCCCTTTAACACAAAATAATTTGTTTTTATTCTTCATCAGAATTAAGCAAGCAGAATCCAGGAACAAAATTGCTGTTGACTGCTACCTATATTATACTAATTTATGCTAAATTAATAACTAGGAAGGATAATCTTATTTAAATGGAACCGAATATTATGAAGCAATTATGTAATTTTATTTTTGTCTCTGACAGTACTTTAAACCACAGCAGAAGCCGCTTAATACTGCCATTTCTGTTATCCGACTACTATCTCACTTCCTCGCCCGCGCAAGTACGAAATAATTTTTCAGAGGCAAAGCTATATTTGACAAGCTGTACATGTAGCCCTAATAAAAAGGTGACATAAACACAACGGAAGAACAGGGCCGTATTTAATTTAGCACTTTGTTGCGAATAAGTGGGTTACTGCATTTGAATTTTTATTTTTCAAATTTAATTTTTTTTCACTAAATTATTAAATCCATAAGTGAACTGAACAAATACTAAACATACAAGGAAAAAATTTAATACCTTACACAAATTGGAGAACTAGATATCTAATATTTTTGCAGATAAGATTTCCTAAATACATACCTGGAAAATGACATTCCGGGAAAGGTTTATATTTTCTGTTGAATAGTGCAGTAAAAACAAATTATAGGGAGTAACTATACACATATTCATTCACAAAAGGCCCAAGAAACTTTTTGAAAGTTAAGATAAAGAAGGTAAAATCTCTGAATGGTCTACTAACTTTGAGATACACAAGGTAACCCCAAATCTCGAATTAGCCCCCCAAATCTAACTGAGTGGCCTAGATGCCTATATATAAACCAGAGGCTTAAGCCCTCCCAAAAATAGAGGTCTAGAACCGCCTATGACCAGCCTGTATCTGCATGCATTATTATTGTTTTCTTACCTTGGTAAACAACAAATATCCAATTTACTAGAAGCCCTTTTGAATTCTTAACTAGTAGCACATAGTAGAACAAAGAAATTGTGTTGTTTCTGTTCTTTATGAGTTTTTTTCGATTTCTTTCATGATAAGTACAAGTATAATTAAATAGTTATTTATGAAACAAGTAGCAAAATGAGCGACTTTTTTGCACTAGATGTGGAGATTGAACCACGAGCGCAGCGAGTGGTTCAACACATCGTGTGCAAAAAAGAAGCTATTTTGCATCGTGTCTCATACAATATTTTTTGTAATTCAGTTATTATTGCGAACAATTATTAAAAAAATATTTGATTTGTTTAAATTCCATTTAGACTAAAATAATGTTAAAGGCATTTTTTGTTTCTATGGAAATAGCTTTTATAACAATACTTATTTGAACATGAGTGTTAAAATGAAATCATATTACAACTGGTTTCAAAATGAGCCACATTTGACAATGAAAATCAATGTCAAAAAAGTGACATTTCATAACTGAATTACAAAAAGTCTGTTTTAATGTTTTCGGCGGACTGGAGGAGGCAAGCACTGCACCACTTGGACGTCTGGTGAGGTTCATCAACAGTAGCAGCTGGTTCTGGTGAGGCTTACACAATCCTCCCTGCAACATCTCTAGACGCATGAATCATCATGCGTTGGTTCCAGGGAAATGTGGTAACACAACGGACCATCAGGTCTATGTGGGACTAGTCGGTAGGAGCTGGTAGTTTGTCACTCTAATATAACCTAACCTAATGTTTTTGTGACAAGCCTAGCCAGTTTCCGTACATTGGCATGTAAAACACTTTAATGGCGAAACAAATATAATCTGAATTACTTTTCAACAGCCTCTTTAGAAAGCACTAGAAACAACCATCCAATTAATTCTAGCCATTTTTTTATTGATCTACATCTCTTTCCATCATCTTCATTGCACAGGTATGGGGTAATTGAATCCCGTGAAGCAAGAGATCGGATATGATCTAAAAAATTAACAATAATGTTAAAAACACTAAAGTTCAGATTCACTAAAATGGTTTAAGATTAAGTACTGGTTTAAATTAAGATCGTCTAGCTGATCAGTTAGGTTTTGACAGTTTTTGTCCTGTCACTAGTCAATTTTCCGCGAGAAAAGTTTATGGATGGTTTATGGTAACCGAAGATACACTGGAGGGCAATCCATAGTTAATGTGTACTCGTCAAGACGTATACGATTATTTCCGAAGCTTAACGTAGGGGAGCTACATAGAAACGTATACCAATCGACAACTTGTGTTATAGTACGGCAAATGAAAATATTTTCTCGTACAATGCAATGCATCAATTCACACACGAATCTGTCATTATTTATGACATTGGCCTAAGAGCGTTAAAATGTCAGTCAGTAAAACTTAAAGGCAAAGGCAAAAAAGCAAAGGCAAATTTTGCTTCAATCAATCACATAACAGATGCAAAGCACATCCAAAAAACGTCCCGACTATATCCGATCTTCACTTCGAAAATAAACGTATACGGTTAGACGAGTATTCGTTAACTCTGGATTGCCCTCCTGGATTATGATGGGTTTTGTAGACGTCATATCGATCCCCAAGTTTTGGATATACCAGATTATGTCGCGGAAACGCACTGGATGATAGAAAATGTGATTTAAAGTTAAATAAACAAATCTAGCATTCGGTTTTTCTTTTATTATATGTATTTTAGTTTGTCTGACTAATTTTTTTCTTTGTTATGGTTCAGTTTCCTTTTATGGCAGAACTGATTTGTAGAACGGTTTATTTTGATAGACCAAAACACAGGTTTTTTGTAATTCATTCATTGGCGATAAAACTTGTTTCCATTTATAACTTGTTAGTAGAGGTGGTTGATGCTTCCTGAGTCTCCGCATGCGCAGTAGGGTCGACCTTGAACGCTCAGGTGTGCTATTGTTATTTGGCCTTGATATGCGCAGGTGTTATTCCAAGGTCAAGGTCAAGAACTTGGCCTTGAATTCGAGCAGATGTTTCTTTGTTTGGTGATGACCAGGTGTACGACGCTTATTTGAAGGTTACATTTGTGATGTTAGTTTACCTTCAGTTATTATTGGGGTGTAACATGTTTTGGTATGAAGATCGAGTGGGGGGTCTAAATGTGGTTCGGTATAAATGAGGGTAGGGGGGGTTAAATTTTAGTATAGAACATTGTTTCAGTTTTGAAATTCTAGTTTTTTTTTTGGATTAAAAAGTCAGGGGCTGTGTGTAAATTCTTACTGAATTTGTTTCTGCAAGACGCAGGATATTTTTGGGCGACTTCGTTCGATAATCGGGTAAGTTTGGATACGTTTTTTTGTCTATGTGTAGATCCCACGTGCATGGCAAATTTTCAAGTCTAAGGGTGTTCTTTCTTTTACTTTTATCAGCCCCTCAACAACGGCCTGACGTTTTGGAAGCCGCTGGCAGCTGCCCCCGTTTTTGGTATTTTGTATGTAGAGAATTTGGAATTTCCATCCCTCTTTAACCTTGAAGAGGTAAGTCCTTGAAGTATTTTTTTTAGTCCCACGATTTTTTTGATAATACTTATTAATCGCCAATTTAAGCCCATAAAATTATAATTTAAAATTTTAACGAACCATAATTATCGTTCTGCTTTACGGTACTATGTTTTAAGTAAGACTCTAGTTTTCTCGGGTGGTTCTTATTGCTACACCATATTTTGAGTTATAGTAGTCAAGCCTTCAATTTCTTAAATATTAATATCACTTTAACTAATTTGCAATTAACCTTTTGAGCCTTGATGGTTGGCTGTAAAGCTTGCTCGTACAATCTGTAAGCTATGTTTAGGGCCTCTTTATACCAGCTTATGGGCCAGCGGGAACAGCTAAGCTTGGATTTAAAATAGTCGGTCACCCGCGTAAAATGTAGATTGTTTTTATCGGGTTTTGTTATTGACTTTATCGCAAAGCACATACCGTAGCTTTAACAAGTTTCTTTATCGACTTTATTTCATACTCAACCATATGCAGGGGCTATTATCTATAATTATAATTTCGATATTTGTATAAGTTAGAAGGTGTATGAGCTGGAAGTTTCGGGCTTTATGCTTATGAAGTTGGAAAGTGTAGATTTATTTTAGCTTTTATTTATATCGATTGGTTGAGTAATTTTTTTATGTGTTCAGAGGGGTTAACTTACTATTTAATTTTCAAATTTGTCACTATTGTTTTGGGGAAATAAACTTACTAGGCTCATACACATTTTACACGTTTTACACTTTTTATTTTATCATACCATTTGCTTAGTTGGAATTTAAGGTAGATAGATGCTTTATAATTAGTTAACTTGCTTTTGGGTTCAGGTAGTTTTATAGTAGCAATTTATTTGCTTGTGATTTAAGCTTGGTGTTTTTATTTATTTATTTATTTATTCATTTACGGTCATAAACACAAAAGTTACACACTAATTAAATCTAAATTTATGATAGATGCACATTAGCGGTATATTTTGCTTTTAATTTAACATTTGTGTTCTTATAAATGTACATAAGCGGTGTATTTCTGAGTACTTCTCTTTAAACGATTTCTCCATATATGCTTTGGTTTTCTTATGTTATCTTACATTGATTCGCTTTACACGAGTAGTGCTAATGCTTAAATCTTAAGTCAAGCTAAATGGGGCTCCATCTTTTTCTAGTTATTTTTACAGGCTACGCTTAAGCCTTATTGTTTCTTTATACTTGTAATCTTCGTAAACTCATAATTTAGTTACCAATTATTTTTGCTTTTGTTGTACTTTTATTATTTTTTTTATTGTTAACGTAAGATAACATAATGAAGTGTTAAACTGGTCAGTTAATGAACATTTAATTTTTGTAAATATTAACGCTTATCGCTGAGTATCAAGGAACTGTACAATTTTATTTAGTTATCAATGCCCTTGCGTAATAATTTCTTTTGTTTAGTAACGTAACTTTTTTAAATCTTACCTTGAGTTTGTTTAAATTTTGCAATCTGGTTTTTACTTATTTTATTGATAGTTTTTTTTTAATTAAAGTAACTTCACACTTTGTTTTTTTGTAACTTAACTAAAATTCTGCGATTGATTTCAGGCCACTGGCTTTCTCATTTATTATTAGCCTTTTATCTAATATTCTTAAATTTTGCGGATTAGTTTCAGTAAATTATTTATCCAAATATTAACTTTTTTATTAATGTAACCTTTTAATCGTATCTTAAGCTCGTTTAAATTTTGCAAATAATTACTTTCTCTTTTATTAGTGGTTTTTTATATTGACGTAGCTTCTTATTTTTTTTAAATATTTTTCCACTTATCTAAATTTTTCGATTCTGTTCAAGCCAATGACTTTCTCTTTTAATATTAAATTACTTAATTGATAAAGAACTAATTAAATTTCGGCGCTTTAGTTCCAGTAAATTGTTTCTTTCCAAATCTTACCTTTTTCTAATAACGTAACTTCTGATTTTATTTTTAATTATTCACGTAACTTCTAACATTTTTTTTTATTTATTTAAATTACTGTAACTAGTAGGAATTGTTTTGTTCCTAGGGTCCTTGGTAGGGGCCACGAACCTCCCTACTTCTTCCGTGGGGGCTACAAAGCATCCCAATATTTATTTTTCCTGTGGGAGCTAGGAGGCATCCTACTCTTCCCTTCGGTGGGTGCTAAGGAGCCAGCTTATTTTTTTTTACGTTTCTGAGGACAGACTTCCTCAAGATTTTATTTTTTTTTGTAATTGATTTAATTATTTTGCGGGGCAGAATCGCCCAACCATATTGGTACCAACATTTCGTATAATTTAATTTATTTATTTTGGCGGGGCAAAATCGCCGACCATATTTGTACCAACCACTTTGTATTGTTTTCATTTTTTTTTTTTTCAAATATATGTATATAGGGTAAACTTATTAAGTTGTTTTTATCCAGCTCACTGCGCCCTGTGTTTTGATTTTAAGTTATGAATAGCAGGTTTGTCGTGTGAGAAGCAGGTACCTAAACCATCTAGGCGACTTCCAGTTTGCGTCGGTGTAAAAAACTGGTGGCGTCCAATTGAACCTACCCGGCTACCTGAGCCAAGGGCTAATTTGCACGCGCTCTACTACACCTGCTTCCCTCAGGACACCCTGTTGTTCCTGTGTTTTTCTTTAGAGTACCTTTCAGAGTTATTTTTAATGTTCTTTCCAAGATATAAGCGGTAAGTACTTGGTCAATGATACTCATCATAGTATCTTTGACGGTTTTTAATCAAACACTTTTTATTGAACAAAGTGCGTCGCAAGGTTTTGTTCATACGATCGTCTAGCATTCTGTATGGATATTTTTAGGTTATTGTTATACGTTCTGTAAATGGAGTAGTCCGATGCACAATTAGTTGACCGGTATTTATCCCACAGTTGACGTTTCTTGTTAATGTCCTTGAATATGGTTGGTGTAATCCAGGGTTTTCCAGGATTTTTCACTGTTGCTCTTAGTGGGATATGTTGGTTGATCACCTGTTTGGTGGCATTAATGAAATTTTCGTAGTTGACATCTTCATCAAACATGTAGAGATCAAACATGTATAGATCATCATTTATCTCAGTGTCTGCAGTACTGTGGTTTACCAGGCTGTGAATACTCAAAAGAAACAATAGACAAACTTGCTCTCAGTTTCTATGTTGATAATTGTGTTGCCAGTGTGCCAAACACACAGGATTTGAACAAGTTTATCAAGGAGTCGGTGCAGGCAATGGCAGAAGCACAGTTTGAACTAAGAGGGTGGGAGTATTCTGGATGTTCAAGTAGTCAAGGAAGTAGTGTATTAGTACTAGGACTAAGATGGTTTCCAGAAAAGGATGTTTTAAGTATAAATGATAGCTGGCTGACAACAGAGGCAGAGATGGTTGTGACAAAACGAAAACTGTTAAGCATGGCACAGAAAGTATTCGATCCAATAGGGTTTACTTGTCCTACTACGTTGCAGCCGAAATTGTGGTTACAAGAATTGTGGTCGAAAAATATTTCATGGGATGCTGAAGTGGACCAGGATATAGCAGAACGTTTCAGAAATTGGGTAAGAGATCTGCCATACTTAGCAGAAATAGAGATTTCTCGTTGGACAAAGATTGGAGGTTTTGAAGACAGGAAAGTCACTTTACACACATTTGTTGACGCATCACAACGGGCCTATGCAGCAGCGGTCTTTTGTAGAGTAGCCCTGGGAGAAAAGGTGTGCGTATACTTAATGGCAGCGAAGTCCAGAGTTGCACCGGTAGAAAATAAGGATAAAAGAAAGCTGACTATACCACGTCTTGAATTATTGGCTGCTACAATTGGAGCCAGGCTATATATTCGCAAGTGATAGAAAACTTGTCTGGAGATTATGAAAGTTATTTTTGGAGCGACTCATCCACAGTGATATCCTGGATAAGACGAAATGAAGAATGGGGTACATTTGTGTATAATCGAGTTGTTGAAATTAGAAAATTGACACCTCAACACCAGTGGCGTCACATACCTGGAACACATAATGCTGCTGATTTACCGTCCCGTGGGTGTACACCGCAGCAGTTGCTGATGTCCAAATGGTGGGAGGGCCCTCAATGGTTACGTGAAACCCAAGAAAACTGGCCTTCTACTGTGGATTTACCAGTTGATGAAGACGAAGTCAATGATGAGAAAAGGAAGAAGTGTGTCAAGATATTACTGAATGTATATCAGGAAAAGGCAGATTTCCATTTAACTAGATTTGAGAGTTTTGAAAAAACAGTTAGAATGATTGCAGCAATGTTTAGATTTATACATAATTTGACATTTAAGAAAAAACAGCTGGAAAAAAGGGCTGGAAATTTTACAGTAAAGGAGCTTCAAGAAGCAGAAAAGTTTATTTTTAAAGAAGTTCAAAAGGAGAGTTTCTCTGACCTAGAAGATAACCAGATACAGTGCTTAAAACCTAGATATAATGACTATGGACTGATCAGAATAGAATCTCAAGTGTCTAACAGGCCAAATGAAACAGAAGACTATAGGTTTCCAATTTTGTTACCAGGAAAACATCCTGTGGTCTACAGCTTGATCATGGATAGACACAAACAGTCATGCCACGTGGGGGTACAAGGATTGCTTGCTCTTTTGAGAGAGAACTACTGGATCATAGCAGGAAGAAAAGCTGTTAGCTCAGCCTTACGAAGCTGTGCAACATGTAGAAGATTTAATGCCAAGCCATTTGTTGTGGAGTCGCCGCCATTGCCAGCTGATAGAGTGCGTGATGCAGTATCATTTGAAATCACAGGGGTGGACTTTGCCGGACCACTGTGCTTGAAATCGGGCGAGAAGGCATGGATGTGCTTATTCACGTGTGCAGTATACCGTTGTATACATCTAGAGTTGACTTTATCACTATCTACTAACGGCTTTTTGCAAGTGTTACGTCGATTTATCGCAAGGCGTGGTAGACCCAGAGTAATGTATAGTGATAACGGTTCCAATTTTAAGGGGACTGTAAATGCCTTGGAGATTCTGGATTGGAACAAAATTGAACGTGAGACATCAGTGCAAAGAATAACGTGGCGATTTAACCCCCCTACGGCATCGTGGTGGGGAGGTTTCTTTGAAAGACTTATCGGTTTGGTCAAGACTCTTTTACGAAAAATTGTCGGTTAGGCAAGTCTTGATTATGAAGAGCTATTGACATTAATGTGCGACTGTGAATCCGTAGTGAACAATCGACCGCTTACCTACATTTCAAGTGATCCGTCGGACGTGTCGCCGTTAACCCCAGCAATGTTTTTGCGTGAACAAGCTGACTGTAGTGTACCGGACATTGACTGCCTCGAAAAACTAGCCTATCGCGTAGTATGCGCAATAAACAGAGACTGCGTAACCAATTACGTCAGAGATTTCGTTTAGAGTATCTTGGACAGCTTAAAAATTTATTTGATAAAAAGCCTAGTGCGTCGGTGGCGTTAGATCAAATTGTTCTTATAGGAAATGATCTTAGTAAACGCGTTGAATGGCCTCTCGGTCGGGTCATAGAGGTCATTCCCGGAAAAGACGGACGAGTGAGACTTGTACGTGTGAAAACGGCACATGGAGACAGGCGCGGCCCGTGAAATTTTAAAGTTGTATATCTCTATTGCTGCTTATGGGACCCATGCCAAATTTAGGTTTTGTAATAGTGAGCCCACTAGGAATGTTTTGGTAAAGAAAAAAAATATTTTGTGATTTGCGAAAAAAAGTTGAATTTTTGAATTGACCCACCTGGGTAAAAAATTAACACGCTTAGGTATGTTATTTATTATTTTTTCTAAACGAATTTTAGATCATTTTGTCGACAATTTGTAAATTGTAAGAAAAAAAAATGTGTTAGTAGAAAGTTATAGTCATTTGAATTTTTTGCAACCGAAAATTTAAATTATTTTTCGGTTGAAAAAATTCAAATGACTATAACTTTCTACTAACACATTTTTTTCTCTTAAAATTTAAGAATTGTCGACAAAATGATGTAAAATTTGTTTAGAAAAAGTAATAAATAAAATACCTAAGCGTGTTAATTTTTTACCCAGGTGGGTCAATTCAAAAATTCAACTTTTTTTCGCAAATCACAAAATATTTTTTTTCTTTACCAAAACATTCCTAGTGGGCTCACTATTAAAAAACCTAAATTTGGCATGGGTCCCATAAGCAGCAACAGAGATATACAACTTTAAAATTTCACGGGCCGCGCCTGCATGGAGAGTTGTTGCGTCCAGTTCAAAGGCTGTATCCATTGGAGTGCGACCTTGATGATTCGTCGAAGCCAATTCCAGTGCAGCCGCAAGACATGGAGTTGGAGCCCATTACCATACCTGACGAGGATGCGGAGATCTCACCAGAACCTCCAACCAAAACAGTTTGTGAACCATCACCCGTATCGAAAAATAGTGATGGCAGTGTTAGCAATAAGATGTCTCGTTGTGGCCGAAAAATAAAATTGCCACAAAAGTTTTTGTAAAATTCTGTAGTACCTATCGGGCTAGTTGCACCTAGGATTAGTTTTGTTGCTATGATGTTTAAATAATATTTTACTTGTATATCTGAGTTGTGAGAAAGAGTTTTAAGTTAGGAAAACTATTTCTCAGGTGGGAGAATGTCATAACCTGGTTAATTTCTTTATTTGTTTTAAATATTTTACGAGTGTATTGCTTTGTAAGACACTCTCTCACAATCTCATTCATTTAAGTCACAACGGCAACGCCGCTTTTCGACGTTGATGGATTTTCAGGGTCAAGTAAGTTCTCCGGGAGCTGGCGCCCTCTATTATAGTTTGCAACACATTTTTTGCCGATAATTTCGTTTTAGCTTGACAGTTTTTGTTGAAGTTGACACTTCTTGTTTAGAATGGAAGGCGGTAGAATCCCGGCCTTTATTAATATAATTTGTAATGTTTTGAACATTAAACCACTTCATGTTTCGGTTGTTTGGAAACAAATGTAGAACGGTCAATATTTCACATGCTTTGTACATGAGTAGTAAAGGAATATGAAAATTAGCATTCCTTTTTATTATTAATTTGCGAACCGACCCGGCCAGAATCAACCGGTGTGTTGATCTTCGGAGGGAAATAGTCGGAAATACGACACTACCTTCTTACGGTCTTCCTATCAATTCGAGAAACCATGTACCTGGATCGGCAGCTTCCTCTCTAATCGGCGCATAACTGTTGTGGTTGACGGTCACTCATCTAACTTCCATCCTATCAATGCTGGTGTCCCCCAAGGTCCTGGCACCAACCCTGTTTCTTCTTCACATTAATGGCTCTCTTCAACTACTAACCCCATCCACAGTTATGCTGACGATAGTACTCTTCACTCCAATAATCATTTTTCCGGACAAGTTTCGAATCAGGAGTTGGATAATGGACGCAGATCTATGTACCTATCCCTTGCTCAAGATCTTCAGTTAATCTTAGACTGGGATGCCAAGAACCTTGTTCAGTTCAACGCCTCCAAAACCCACTCTTGCTACCTCTCACGCAAAAAATCTGGCAACGCTTACCCCATCCACATGAACGGCCAAGCCCTACAAAACAATGAAACATTCGATCTTGTTGGAGTCGCTTTTGAACATGATCTCAGCTGGCACAAACACATTACTTCAGTAGCCACATCGGCAGCTAAAAAGCTTGGTTTTCTCTTTCGAGCCAGAAAATACTTCTCCTCTTCTAACTTATACACTCTCTATGTTTCCCAAATAAGACCTAATCTAGAGTACTGCTCCCACATCTGGGGAGCGGCATCACCTTCGACACTTAAGATCCTTGATTCTATCCAAAGGAGAGCCATTCGACTTATCAATGACCCAGCCCTCACGAGAAAACTTCCTTCTCTCGCTCATCGCCGCGCTGTATGGGATTTATCCCTTTTCTACCGCTATTTCCACGGATTTTGCTCTGAAGAACTAGCCGGTATTATTCCCCCCTTGAATGTCCCTAACAGAACAACAAGAGGCGCGTTACGTATGCATCCCTTTACTGTCCAGCTACAAAAGCCTAGAACAGACCACTTCTCTCGTTCGTTTATACCTAGGGTCTCCAGATTATGGAACAAACTGCCTGCAGATGTTTTCCCTTTCCGTCCAACCTCCAATCCTTCAAATCCCGTGTCAATAGACTACATTTCCCTTCCCTTCAGACACCCACGGTACGTTAGTACTTAGGCTTGAAGTCTACGTGGGATGTCTTAGATAAAAAAAAAAACAATAATGCGATGTTTTTTGATATTATTATTTTTTATCACATTGAGAATTTTATTTCAAAGAAAAGAACATATTTATTTGATGTCGTAGGTTATTTTTATTACACTATATTATAGGCTAAAACCTTTCCTGTTTGCTTATAAATTTACTTATTTGTTTATTAATATTTTTACTTGTTATTTTAAATAAATCAAACGTATGAATGAAAGTCTACTAGTCAGGGGTACATATAAATATGCAAAAATTGAGAATAAATTCTCTAACCACCTGAAAATTCCTTATACAATAAGGATTTCAACAAATAATGGTAAAACAGCTATTCTCCGGGCTATATGCCCCTCCGAGCGCTGAATTACATACCAAAATTTGCCGTATTTTCTTCTAACACAGTTAGATAAGAAAATACTGTTTCAAATGCAAGAAACTACCAGGAAGAAGGAAGCTTTTTCTTTAGTTAGAATGTCGTCACCTGCAGACCAGTTTCGAACTCGTTGGTTCTCATCAGTACAGGATAGACGAACATACCAACCTTCCGAAAAAGTAATGCCTTAAAGCTACAACTGTCGTACTGCATAAGCAGTGAGACACAGGCAGCGCCATCCATTAACAGTTTCAAGCATTCAGAGTAGAGTTTACCGTAAGGTAAAATTATCAAACGTATGAATGAAAGTCTACTAGTCAGGGGTACATATAAATATGCAAAAATTGAGAATAAATTCTCTAACCACCTGAAAATTCCTTATACAATAAGGATTTCAACAAATAATGGTAAAACAGCTAAAATTGAGAATAAATTCTCTAACCACCTGAAAATTCCTTATACAATGGATTTCAACAAATAATGGTAAAACAGCTATTCTCCGGGCTATATGCCCCTCCGAGCGCTGAATTACATACCAAAATTTGCCGTATTTTCTTCTAACACAGTTAGATAAGAAAATACTGTTTCAAATGCAAGAAACTACCAGGAAGAAGGAAGCTTTTTCTTTAGTTAGAATGTCGTCACCTGCAGACCGGTTTCGAACTCGTTGGTTCTCATCAGTACAGGATAGACGAACATACCAACCTTCCGAAAAAGTAATCCCTTAAAGCTACAAATGTCGTACTGCATAAGCAGTGAGACACAGGCAGCGCCATCCATTAGCAGTTTCAAGCATTCAGAGTAGAGTTTACCGTAAGGTAAAATTATCAAACGTATGAATGAAAGTCTACTTCGTTCGAAACCGGTCTGCAGGTGACGACATTCTAACTAAAGAAAAAGCTTCCTTCTTCCTGGTAGTTTCTTGCATTTGAAACAGTATTTTCTTATCTAACTGTGTTAGAAGAAAATACGGCAAATTTTGGTATGTAATTCAGCGCTCGGAGGGGCATATAGCCCGGAGAATAGCTGTTTTACCATTATTTGTTGAAATCCTTATTGTATAAGGAATTTTCAGGTGGTTAGAGAATTTATTCTCAATTTTTGCATATTTATATGTACCCCTGACTAGTAGACTTTCATTCATACGTTTGATAATTTTACCTTACGGTAAACTCTACTCTGAATGCTTGAAACTGCTAATGGATGGCGCTGCCTGTGTCTCACTGCTTATGCAGTACGACAGTTGTAGCTTTAAGGGATTACTTTTTCGGAAGGTTGGTATGTTCGTCTATCCTGTACTGATGAGAACCAACGAGTTCGAAACCGGTCTGCAGGTGACGACATTCTAACTAAAGAAAAAGCTTCCTTCTTCCTGGTAGTTTCTTGCATTTCAAACAGTATTTTCTTATCTAACTGTGTTAGAAGAAAATACGGCAAATTTTGGTATGTAATTCAGCGCTCGGAGGGGCATATAGCCCGGAGAATAGCTGTTTTACCATTATTTGTTGAAATCCTTATTGTATAAGGAATTTTCAGGTGGTTAGAGAATTTATTCTCAATTTTTGCATATTTTAAATAAATATTTTTTAACTTAATTTCTTATTTTTTATCTATCCATATCCCAATGTAAGGGTAAGGGAGAGATTTTGCACGATACATTACTAATTTAAACTGTGATTTTGTGATGATATAAATTTTAAAGGGGGGACCAAAGTAATATTTTGCGGGGGGCCCGAAATCTGAAGCTACGCCACTGAATTGCAGATATTAACCAACAGTAATTGAGTTAATTTAGTATAGGTAGTTTATCAATCTGAAAATATACCACATAACTGAACGCCTAGCAACAGCCATCCAGTGGCGGTTGGTGTGGGAGGCTCTAGGGCGCCGCCCGCCCTGGCAAATTCAATAAGATCAAAGAAATAAAATTTATGATAACAACAATAACATTTTTCCAAAATAACCTAGATTTACGAAACATATTTTTTAAAATACCGAAAATCAGTCCTAAGACAAATCACGTTTTAAAGCATGGAGCCGCCACAGCTTACTAATTTTCATCACTCAACCACAGATGACTCCTACCAGATGCGAATCTCTTAATATATTTCCTATATCAAGATTCCGCGGTCTTGGCGCTTCAGACAGAGCGACCGGTCGCTTGGAGCGTCGATGCTGTGAATGGAATTTTCCACGCGTTTGGTAGGTTTGAATTCAGAGAAATTATGGATTATATTTCAAAATATTAAAACATGATATTGTGTGGCATTTTATATAAAATTATATCATTAACAAATACAAAAACGTATATCGTTTATTAAAATTACACTACAACCTAGTACAACCACAATTTAAACCATAAAATCAACGCAACAAAACTGATGTAATAACATTAGCCTGCTATCTATTCCACCGAGACCCGAGAAGACCGTCGGCCGAGACGCTCGCACACGCTAACACCGAGGAATTCAATGTTTGACGACAGACTAAATATTGTGACTGGCGGCACGTTATAAATTCTCTAAATTGAGCCACCGTCGAAAGCGTAAGATTCGCATCTGGTAGGAGTAATCTGTGACTCAACGGTAAAACGCTGAAATGGGCTCCAGATATTCCGCCGCAAGATCTGTTCTTAACGGCGGTCGCCATGGCAACCGCCAAGAAGCAGTGAAAGATCAGGCGGTGGTTTGCAAAATTAACAACACGCTTTGGGCCCCATTTGCTGTTTTTTTTTTCGATTTTTTCCTATGTTTCGCGGCTTTTTTGGAAAACTATAGCTGGTTACACAACTTCTTATTTGTTTTATTATACATTAGACTAGAAAAATGTAGGTACAGGGATATCCAAATAAAAGTGAACTGGCCTTACAACTTTTAATTTTTAAAGATGGGGGAAAATGTTAAATATAACAGCTTTGGGGATTTTTATGGATCATTTATATATCTTATCAGCAAAACAACTGAGCATCGATTAAAAAAATATAGTACAAAACATCGATTTGATCGCTTATTTTAAATTGGATGGATCATATTTTTGGATTCTAGGAGAAGTTCTAGATATATTTTGTACAACATACCCTATGCAGTTTTTCAATCGTTTTTGAAATATTTCAAATTAAAAATTATTTCGCATAAATATACTTTAAACGTAACTATCCAGTGTCCAGGTTACGACCTTTTTAAATTTTCTTCTTAGGTAAGTCAAAGTTAATGTCAAGGTTTACAATAATACTTTAGTCACCGTGAATTTATAATTTTATTTGTATGCAAAATGAGTTATTCTATTAACGAGAGATACAAAATGTTAAAATTATATTTAAAAAATAACAATAGTGCTAGAGTGGCTCAAAGACAATATGAAGAAAGTATTGAAGAGGGACAAAGAACTCCGTCATTAAACACCATAATAAAAACAAATAGAAGACTAGAAGAAAGAGGAATTCTGGGTAATGGAAAAAAAGAAGAGTGAGAAATGAAGAAAGGGACCTAGCGATTTTATTATATTTTCAAGAGAATCTATGTGATCTAAAAAAATCAATTCCCGATGTGTGTGGTATCTCAGATATAGAAGAAGAGATAAAATGTTGACTTATGGAACACTTCAAAGATCGGTAAAGTATTTTAAGTATAGACCATATAAAATTATGCCAGTTCAAAAGCTTAGTGCCGATCAAAAATAATGGGGATACCTATACATACTTTTGTCACAAATATTGACGAAAGAATGCGGCAAGATCCTAATTTATTTCGTTTATATCGTTTGGACAGACGAAGCAACTTTCTCGTCGTATACAGCAATCGTAGTGAAAATATTGAAGAAATTCAAAGGAAGATGAGAAATCAAGTAAGCAATCTAAACGAAAATGATGCTGAAAGTTTTATAAACACACTTCAGAGGCAGAGAAGAATGTATAAAAAGTGCGAAGAATGCAGGACATGCTGAAAATTTCTTTGGATATTTATTCGCCAATGTTAACATTTATCTCTTTATGTTATAATTCATTTGTTATTGAATATATCCACTGGTTATTAGTTTAAAATATTAATATCTAATAAAAATCAACATTTATTGTTTAATAGAAAAACTCATTTCGCATAAAAATAAAATTATAAATTCACGGTGATTAAAGTATTATTGTCAACTTTGACATTAACTTTGACTTGTATGTAAAAAGGTAGCAGGTATTTAGTTCGCAACCTGGATAGTTACGTTTAAACATGGATTTATTAAGAAAGGTTTCGATGTCCGTATACTGTGAGCGTATCGAACGTGAAGCCTTATATTTGTTGTTTGTTATGAAAAAATATATAGAATTTCTTCCAGAAAATCGATGTTTTATACTATTTTTTTTATTCGATGCTCAATTGTTTTGCTGATAAGATATATCGATCCATAAGAATCCCCAAAACTTTCATATTTAACATTTTTTCCATCTTTAAAAATAAAAAAGTTATAAGGCCTGTTCACTTTTATTTGGATATCCGGGATATCCCTCTGTGACTGAAATCAAAAACCTTATATTTACCCGTTTAGGTGTAAATGAAAAACTTGAAATAAAACATGGTGGTGGTTCAATTCCAGCAGAATTGAATATAGTGCAAGAAATGCCACAATACAAAAACCAAAATGCTTTCAAGCGTCAGTTTGGCAAAAATATTTACAGCAAAAGTCTTTAGATTTGTGGTTGCGAAGAAAAAACGAGCCAAGTACGTACTAAAATGAGCTATTTCAAAAATATTTATTTACCAGTAAATTTTGGTTTAAAAAAATATGCATTTGGTTTTTTAAAAGTATTAGCTCTTGGATAGCTTAAATTTACTACTTATATAACTGAATTAAAAAACAAAATACCTACATACGGTCCGGCCTCCGACTAATAAGAGCGTACTCGTTTTTTACTCCAACACCGTTTCGAAATACTCAACAAAAGTGAAGCTCCGAGCCGCCGTTCAAACGAGCCAAATCTGGCTCGAAGGAGACACCTGTGGCAATGCTGACCGCGGAATAAAGCAATGGGAATGGACTGCTGGGCTTACCGACCGAGCGCCTTTTCGCGTGCTGAAATCCCGTTTAAAGCATGATACATAAAGCCGACCTCCCATGTGCGGAATTAAGGACGGAGGCGGAAAGGAAAATTCGATTATATTGGTCGCTGGGCGGCCATCTTACAATTTTTGACGTTACGCTTTTATTCCGCAAAAAGTTCGTCTGGTTTAACTTTTTACGGATGTCCGCCAAAATATCAGCTGGTTTTGACACAACACAAAGCAACATAACCCAACTTGTTAATTAATGCCATTTGGTTTGGTCAATTTTTCCTCACAAATAGCCGTTAGGTGCAATTAGATTGGTGTCCACGGCACAGGAAATGGATATTTGTTAAATTTCATGATGAAATTTTATTTCATAAATTTTTTTAAGTTTCTCAGTTGTCTTTTCTGTATCGTACGGGAAGCTCCCGTATGTAACCTTTTACTAATAAAAACCTTTTATTCGTATTAAAAGACAATTACTGTTAATGCCCATCGTTAACAATTTACGAAAATAAAGTAAATACAATGGATAACAACTAACCGACAGCTTTTAGTTAAGTTTATGTTATGACTCTTTGTTTGCATGACTCATATCTTCAGCCCAAAAAGTGCGGAACACATGAGGTATGTTCCGCTAAAAATTGCGCATTTATTTCTGCGTATTTCCCGTCTTTAATTTAGCACGTGGGACGTCGGCTTCTATAGAAGGTATGATACCAAACCGTGTCAAATTCGTCTGGGTTCGCGCATGACGTCACGCCGTGAGTTATTTTTGAAATTTGTAACGCGCAATCTACAGTTTACGTTAGTTAAAGCCGATTTTATATAAATTCTATTGGCAATATACTTTGCCTCCTGCTTATAATACAAATTTTAAAGTAGATGATTTAAAATAATCATGTAAATAAAGGGATAAATTAATTTAAAACGATATATATCGGTAAATTGCCTGCCAATTGCGTTCTATGTATTTACTTACGTGCAAAGAAAAGGTAAATAAGTTTATAATATAAAACAATGCCTAATAATTAGGATAATAATTTTTATTTAGAGGCATATTCTTAGTAAAATATATACCTACCGAGTCTTCCGAAAATATGTTATAAATAAGAATTTTCTTTGTTCCTATAATTTGTCAAATATTTTTTGCTGTGAATAACATCTGTATGTTTGCGACGGAAACATGTTTTTTGGGATAGTTTTTTTGGGTTTTTTACGTTTTAAATAGTAAATTAATAAAAATTATTGTATTTTTGTATTCTTTGATTTTTCAAATTTAAATAATCTTAAAATGGCAAACATTATTCTAAACAAGACAAAAATATCTAAATTTATGAAATTAGGTAAACCAATAAATTATTTTTTAAGAAAATAGCCTTTTTTCAGATTCTTTGTTTGTCGTATTTTCTCGATTAAAGTCTGGTGATTCGTTACCGTGGAGATTTTTAGCAATTGTTTGTCACAGTAAACTTCTTTATTGAAGCGAGTTTGTAAAAACATTAAACACATTTGACATGCATGACATGACACAATTCGTGCTTTAAATTACCTTCATAATCACTTTCGTTAAAATGTTTGAAACAGATTAGTTCTAGCATTTTTCACATTACACTTATCGTCCCGTTTGCACAGACGCTTTCAAACACTTTGTGTTTCTTTGTCTTTGGGGAAGCTAAAAACTTTAATATCGGGCATAAAGCCCTTGCATCGATTGTAACACATCACAACCATACACAACACACCTCATTTTCACTTCTAAACTCTTAAAAGTGATATAAAAACACCAAAAAATATATTTAAAACACAACGCGATCTTAACAAAGACGTGTCTCGTTTACAAAATATGCCGGAATTACTCACGGCGTGACGTACATGGCCACGCCTACCTGCGCGGTATCATATCTTATTTGTATCATGGTTTAAAGTATCAAATTAACCGGAATAAAACCGAACACGAACGTCAACCATAGATTAGGACGTCAACAAAGGTGAATTCTGTGGCTCAAACCAATTATAGCTTCTATGCTTGCAACGGTCGCCCGGCGGGATCGAAAGAATCCCCAATTAGCGGATAAGCGCAAAACCTCTGTATTGTTTTTTAAATAAATGTAAACTCCGTACAAATATTTTATGGAAAAATCGGTATGGATATGTTTAAAATAAATAAACATTGTTTATTACAGTTTATGATTGTTTTTGAGTATTGTCGGGGGAGGCTCGCGCCCCAGAGGCCCTATGTACCTGGTTTCAGAGCAGTTGTAGAAAAAGATATTTATATACAGTGAAACTTTAATTGTGTTTATTGCTTTGGTTTTTGTTAGAGGCAAAATCAATCATGTAAAGTAAAATAACGTTGGTGCAGGGACGTAGCTAGGGGGGGGGGGGGGCCAGAGTGGGCAATGCTGTCTCTTAAAAAAAAAGTTGCCCACTCTAGAAAATTACTGAAATCACTGTCTAGTCTACTAGAAAAATATTACATCATGCGTTGGTGCCGGCGAAGGGAAAACTTTTAGTTAACCTATGGTTTTTAATGAAGTCACACAAGGCTCGAGAGAGACGGCGCCGCAACAATCTTTCCGCCGGCATCAACGTAATTGTACTTTACACGATTGATTTTGCCTCTAACTCATTTCGTATCCTTATTTTTTTTTTCGTCTATGGTTATAGCACTATTAGCACTTTGTTTATGTTACTTTGATATTTGGGATAGACATATTGTATGTACAAGTTTTGCCAGTCCTATCTGAATCTCATAAATATAAATTCTTAGGTATAAAAAGCCAGACAAAGGCCTGCCGCTTATACCGGGATCGCTCGATACCTAGTTTAGTAGCATAGCATGTAACCCACATTTCATGTAGATTTATTAGTGATAACTTCGGTATACAATGCAAACAGCAGCTGCCTGTCTCGTGAAGGGACACCTGCAGCGACGATGTGTTTTGTCTCTTTTCCACTAAGGGTAATATTATATTATCGCATCCAGAGGACGGAGTCATTTCCATTTAATTAAGACGTTACGTCTAGACAGATGCTCGTTTAGAACATGATTTATGTGAAACAGTTAAGTTTTAGGTTTTGACCAGTGAAGTGCGTATTATTTTTGATTTTAGATACTTGGTTTATGTAAGTGAATTTTTATTATAATAATGGCTTTTTGGCGCCCTTTTGAGGTAGATGAAAGCGAATTCTTACATGTTGAACTACCTTCGGTACCGACCGTGGCATCGCCAGTCGAAACATGTTCAAAGTCAACGAATAATTCTAAATATTTACGGCTGTTTAAAAAAAGAAAATCCGGCACAGTCAGATAAAGCCATTATAAAAAGAGTTAACGAATTAACACAACTTTCGATATCTACAATTTATCGCGTAATTAAAACAAGAGATGTTACAGATCATTCGGTAAAGCGAAAGAAAAATAATCAAAAGTTTCAGAAAGTTGACGATGCAGCAAAAGATGTCATTAGACGAATTGTGTACAATCTGTATAAGGAAAATACGGTGCCAACATTAGAAATGATCCGGGATAAGTTACGCGATTACCCTGATTACAATTACCAGTCATTGGAAACTCTTCGAGGAATTTTATTAAATTGCGGATTTAAACACAAAAAAAATGATAATCGGATGGTTATAATGGAATCGCGCCATCTTGTTGAACATCGTCAAGAATATTTGCGTAAAATAAAAGAACACCGGGAATCAAATAGGTATATAGTGTATCTAGATGAGACATGGTTTGATACTCATGATGTTGTTCAGTACGGTTGGGTAGATGAAACTCAAAATTGCAGTTTAAATGCACCGTGTTCAAGAGGAAAGCGCGCGCGTGATAATACTTCATGCCGGAGGTGAAAATGGTTTCGTGCCCAATGCACTGCTTTTGTCGGCCAAAAACATAAACCAATCTTCTGCCGATTATCATGAGGACATGACTGGGGATTTATTTGAAAAGTGGTTTGCTTTTACCGAATATTCCACCAAACTCGGTAATCGTCATGGACAATGCACCGTATCATTCGCGTATATTAAACAAAATACCGAATAATACTACTAAAAAGAAAGAAATTTTAAATTTTATGAGGCATAAAAATATGGAAATTCCTGAAAAGGTCCCGGTAAAAAAAGAGCTGATAAAAATGATAAAGAGTCGAAATTTTAAAAATGAATATGTAATTGATAATAATCTTTGCACTAGACACGACCATACTCTGTTGCGGTTACCTCCTTATTATTGCATATTTAATCCAATTGAAATGATTTGGGGCACTCTAAAAAAACGTCTTCGTAAATGTAATCAGTCACCAACATTAAGTGCAGTGGTACTGGATAATATTCGACGAGTAATAAGTGAATTGAGCCGTGATATTTGGAGAAACTGTGTAGCCCACGTTAAAAAAAAGAAGATGAAGATCCTATTTTACCGCCAGTAGCGCCACTTGTGATGCAAAATGCGAATGATTCTAGTTCCGAATCTTCTGACGATTCCAACAGTATGTAGATATTTTTGTTTTATTTTTGATAATGGATTTGATAGGTTTCTAAAATATATAGCATTTGTTGTGAAAACCGCTTTTCACAATGCTCTTCCAGAAAATACAGAGAAACCTTGATAGAAATTCAAGTTTTGAACGAAATTCTTTCAAAAGCGAATAAATATACTTTTGGAAGACAAAGATCTTATGAAAACTTCGAAAGTTTTCAAGAAAATACGTTTATTGAGCTGTTACAGCAACATTGCGTCTACTGACGGTCTCGATTGCTTCAGGATATGAAAAGTAAACTTCAACTACCCTAACAAGCCCCGCCCCTTTTCACTAGATTCGTGATCTGGAGTGACATTGGTTGCTTTTGCAAATAGGGAAAATCTATAAATAGCCGGAAGAACGAGGCAAAATAGGTGATACAAAAGAAGACCAAGGAAGTAAAGTGCTAGTGCGAGCGGGCCTGAATACCAATAATTAAGTCAAATATCTAAGTTCCCACATCTTAAGATTACTTAGGTAAATAGCATGTCATGCACACTTAGTTACTTAACACCGTATGTAACATACAAATATCGTAAGGCTAGAGACAAATATTATCTTAAGTAGGACTTTTGTTACCTTAAGGCAATATTGTAAAAATTTTCCTTTCAGGACAGAGATAAACCCCCATATTTGTATGCGAAAATATGGTAGGGTTATAAAAGTTCGGCATGACAACGGGTCATGCGAGCGGTTATAATCTATCGATTGATACTTGGTTTATAGACTCCGGTCCGAAACCAACTACTCTAGGGGGGGTGTTTAGTCAGTAAAAATCGTGACATAACCCACGAATGTCGCATGTGGGTATCTTTGGAAGATTCACCTCCTCTTACCAAAAAAAAAAAAAAAATTAGACAGTATTACGATGGCCATGGTAAGAAACTCCGAGAATTTCAAGATTCTCGGGAACCTCGAGATTTAATATGCAGTAAGACGGCAGCATCCGCAGCACGGGTCGACCGCGGTCACCCATCTTCAAGACTTCAGGTATGAAGCGAGAAAATAAATATACCAAGAGCTCGCGTGTCTTCTTCAAACATTTTGAGCCTGATTTTCTTCATTGATATCATCCATATATCGATTTGAATTTCAGACTTCATTTGGTTTGAGCCGCTTGGTCCGGTGATGTAAAATACCTTTGTTTATAAAATTCGCGTCTTGGGACGGGACGCACTTGATCCCTCCGACACGAGTAAAGGGACAGGCCGAATAGCTTTACCTTGCTAGCTGTAACCCGTAAGGAGATTCAATCTGGATACATGTATTGGGGAAGATGGTGTAAAGGAGGAAAATTATTCCAAAATGCTGCTGAGAAATGGACAACTTTAATCGAACAATTAAGCGAATTGGGCCGAGCGGCGGGTTTTTTGCTGAGTGCCTGGCAGGACAATCCATGAATTGAGTCTATATACAGGAAAGAGGACGAAAGTCTTCCGCCTTAGTAATTAAATTCAGTCTGGCGGTCTCCGCGGTTGTCGTTACGATTGAGTGAAACGCATGAAAGACATGCACTCCGCGTCTCGAAATTAGACGCAGGCTTTTGTACTCAGATGTAGGAAGTTTACACTTAGTACTTGTTAATTTGGGATAAATCAAAGTTCTTGGTCAAGGGAGTCTTGCACCGACTAGAGGGACCAGAACGGTATTCACGAAACGGTAAAAATGGTTTATTAGACCGATAGTGGTCTAAGTTATAATTCCAGGAAAAAACCTAGGAAAAATAATTATAGTCAAGAGGCGTGGCCCTGGCTAATAACGACAAGAAAATGACATGCATAACGCATCCGAGCCATTATGTGTGTCCTTGGTTCTCAGTTGAATAGCTGATCTCGATCATGACAAACCGCGCGTCGTAAAGGTACGCCCATACGTGCGCGCCTGGGGAGCGGACGACGGTGTAGATATAATATAGTTACACTTACTACAAAACGATCATAAAAATAACAACGTATTTATGCCATTAATTTAAAGTCTTAATTATCGGTCGACGGTACGCCCATGAATACAATTATTTCTATGGTTAAACATCGTTTTTGCAGATTCAGTTAGGTTTTGATATACTTATAAATAATATTTGGTTAAAATGTTAAAACTTTTTATTGTGTCCCATCTTAAATTGGTTAGAATATTTTGGGACGCCTATGGCTGGACCTTATCGGCACTGCTGCGTTAAAGGTGTCGGCTTCGTTAGCTTTTTTGTGCGGTTTCACTTAACATTAGTTAAAGTATACGTATATGTTACCGGCGTTTCATCGTCATACTTAAGTTTGCCGAGGTAAACCGCACATTGCTTGCCGGGACGTTTTGGGCAAAGTCCGAAATTGTTCTCTATTTCGGAGTTTGCCTAGAATGTAACCCGACAAACTTAGGTTTGCCAAACACGTTTTAGGAAAAGTCCGAAATATGTTCTTACTTTTGTGTTGTAGTGATGCTAAGCCTGTAAATAACATGATTTCATCGTAAATGTTATTTACAGTTAAATATACCTTCATAATATACTTATTAAAAAAAAGTTATTAAATGATAATAACAAACCTGAGCAAAACCCGGTCCAGTTAGACGAATAGACAAACACTCAAAGCAGGGCGCGCATTGAATTGACTAGGCTCGGTAAGTTCCGTTCGAAATGCCGACAGTCAAAGCGCATTGATTCGGCTATCGGTTCTTTAAAACAGCTGCAACTATTGTGATGTATAGACGTAGTATCGTATCAGATGTTTTTTCGCTATTTCCTCCTAAGCATTCTCCTTGCGCACATTGCATTGTATTGTCCTGATTCTTCGGGTCGTACAAAAATCATAAAAACGAACGTTTACTATCAAAACTTCGTCCGCCATTGCACACCTATCTCTTCCGCTCGCATCTCAATACGAGAAGTAGTCGCAGGCAGTCGGACATTTCCACAATTTTTGCTCTGATTCCGATTTGGTCGTTCCGAGCAGTGTTGCCAGATGAAATGCAGAGAAGATCGTGTAACTCGGCTACCGAAAATCGTGTAAAGTCGTAAAAATATTAAATACTAATAAAACAAGTAATAAAATATCATACTTAACAAAAAAAACGGTATTACACTATTGAAAAGCACTAACACAACCTTTTTTTTATTTTTATAAATAAGTAACACAAAGGTATTCTTTTAAAACAAATAAAATAAATACAGCAAGAAATTATGTAATTTAAAACATCTTACGAAGACTCATAATCGCTAGAGTCTTTACTTTCATGCTCGGGTAAATTAATACAATAGCCTACTTGCCAAGTTTTTTAGAAATACTTTTGTTTAAAATTAAATCGAAACATGCTTTATTTGCCACGAAACTTTTTGTGTGTGAATTTTAGCGAATCCCCTATCTTTACATGGGCAATTTCCTTCCAAAATATTTCAATGTCGTTTTCAATATCATCCACCGGATAATTTTTAGTATTCTCCATTCATTATCCATATCCTGAAGTTTTTCAGGAAAAACTAAATTTGGAAAAAGAGCTGCTACGTCTGAAACAGTGTTCTTTTCTTTGGATTTTACATACATGGGATCCAAAAATTTCAATTTTTCGATGACGGAGTTTTTAAAGAGGAATCTAAGTAATATTTATTTGCTTTGTACTTTCCACATAAAAATCTAAACATTTCACTTTAATTGAAGGTAAAATTTTTCTGTCAATTTTACTTACGGTAATTGATGCTCCAAAGTACATATCGTCAATAAGTAAAAATTTCTTGGAGTTTTGTAATCAATTTCATATACCATGATGTTCTCTAAAATATCTCTTTTAATAAAACATTCCAAGTACCCAAACAACCCAAAATGCACGAGCAGCTCTATGGGATTCCCAGAATTAATCGCCAGTCGCCAGTGTCGGTCACATGAAAATTTCTTCATCAATTAAGACAGGAGCAGGGGCGGTGTTGCCGTGTTGATAAGAATTTAATTTAAATACTTTTTTGAATGCTGCTGAAATTTTAAGTTTTAATAATTAAGAGTGAATATTTTTTTTTGTCAAACGGCAAAAATCGTAAGATTGGGCACTTGATTCGTGTAATCGTGTAAAAAATAGTGAAATCGTGTAATTACACGATTAATCGTGTAATCTGGCAACACTGGTTCCGAGCGGGCGAAACCGATTCAATACGCTCCTCTTCATATAATTGCATGTATACCAAACCTTTTGACTTGGCCGTGCCGAGCCGAGCCGAGTCGATTCAATGCGCGCCCTGCTTAAGGCTGCATTTACCGACCACACCCATTTATTGCGAACTTAATTTTATTTTAGTACAATGTTTTGCTTTGTTTTTATTTTGTATGAATATTGTCACAATATTAACCGTAGATTCATATTCTATAGGTATTTTTGAACGTATTAATAAAAGTCTCAAGATATTGTATGATTTATTTTAGGAAAATAATATTTAAAAAGAATATTCAGGTCCTAGTGTCAGAAAAAAAGTCACCATAGATCTTTTAAAATATTAATCTTTTAAATGAAATCATTGTACACGTTGAAACAACAGCGACTTACCTAATGGTCACAAATTTATTATTTCGGACTTTTCCTAAAACGTGTTTGGCAAACCTAAGTTACGGGTTACATTCTAGGCAAACTCCGAAATAGAGAACAATTTCGGACTTTGCCGAAAACGTCCCGGCAATGTGAGGTTTACCTAGGCAAACTTAAGTATACGATGAAACGGACTTTGCCGGTAACATATTATATACTCTTATTATTAAGGCGCGCCAGCTGAGTTACAGTCGACTTTGTAACCAGCCAACTGTGTTGTTAGTAGGGTTCTTAAACAGGGTGCTTGACCATGGGCGGCGGGAGCGTAAATAAACTGTTTAAAAGTAAAATATAATTTACATAATACTAAAAACACTTCCCAGTAATTATTCTGCGATAGCAGGTGAGTTCTAGGAACGTTTGGTAACCTATTTCCACCGGAAAGCATGTCACTACTCACTGTATTGACACGGTACAGCCGCGACACATCGCTGTAGGTACTTCCGGCGCCTATGGTCCGGCACTCTGATTTACGAACCCTAGTTGTTAGAATAATTTATAATTTCAAGTAGATTCATTGTTCGTATTATAATACTAGAAAAAGAGTTTTTCCTAGAATCCGAAGTTTTATCAACCGTTAACCACACTTTTTTTTATTGTTGATTTGGGCAAGAATATTGTTTTCAATTCTTTCGTGGACACACGGTAATAATTGAAAACAAGATTATTGCTCAAATTGAAACGGTGTGAACTATTTTAACTAGTATAATACACTCACTCATCATCATAAATATCAAGTCGAAAAGAAGGTCTTTGGCCGCTTTTTTGTATTTGTGAGCTGTACCTACTGTTTATTGCCTTCCAACAGAGAAGTTTTTTATTACATAGGTACTAAACAAACATATCATGTGAAAGCCTACTTTAAATCTGGAAAATCAGTAAGAAATTTCTTAACACTAACACTACACAAGCGCTTGTAAAACCGTTTTTCCTCAGCCATATTCACTCAATGCTGGTGACTGCAAATAATAAAAAAAAACGCCGAAACCTATATTTACTTACAAATGTGTTATCGTGACGGCGAATAGAAAATGAAAATTGTTAAACTAACTTCGAGGACGGAAAACTATAACGACGAATAGTAATTAATCGACGTTTGTCGCATCTGTGGCCGTATGTCTCTCGCCTCGCATCGTATCCTTTATCCTTTTCGGCGGCGTTCATATAAACAAAACAGTCACAAGCGAAATAAACTACTTATGACATGAAATAATTTATCTTCGTTTACGAACAATATGTACTTCGCTTTGCGTTGACCTGTTTTCGTTCGCTTTATTTACCTAGAAATCCTATACGATACCCGACAGCACGATAATGGAAGTGAACTTAAGCCTTACTTGTTATATTATTTTCCTACCTCGGTAAAGCAATAGCAATAATATTTACCTTAATACTCGGTACACAAACAGATATCGGATAAAGAATAATATACCATAGTGCAACACATATTGCTACAAGAAATGATAAAATGAGGAGCAGAAGCCAGCCTATCGATGATGCTCGGGCCATCTGAAAAACAAAACGAAAAAAAAGGTATTTTTAACACAATTATACAGGGTGCTACAAAGAGATGATTCAGATGAAACATTTTTTTCTGTACCAAAACATTAATAGTAGGCTCATTATCAAAACCCCTGAACTTGGCATGGGTCCCGTAAGTAGCAACAGAGATATATAACTTTAAAATTTCACGGGCCACGCACAGTGGATCATTAGGCTACAAATAGAATTCGATTTTGCTTTTTTGTTTTAATTATAAATTGTGAAAATACTTAAGACAATCTAAACATGAAAGTATCTTTTGGACTCAATCATTTATAGCCTAATAAATAAATTGGTCTTTAAGTCTACTTTTAGAAACCGAAGTTGGTTGATTTCGCACGACTTTGCATAATGCTTTTTGTCATTTTAGGGAATAGGTATTTACAGGTATTTATCAAACCATTGAGTTTAGACATAGCGTTTATAACAAAACATGTTAAGAATTATGGATAGAATTCAAAAATATTTTAATATACAGTGTTCCATTAAAAAAAAAGCAGAAATGGCGCCCTGACTCGATCTTGACTTTAACAACGATCCAATTTGCATAAAAAAAAACATATTAGTTATACAACCTTTGGTGTATACCGAGTTTTAGTTATTTATCTTGAATGGTTCAAAATATAACGGGGGGGGGGGGGGGTGTATACTTTAGACGCGCACTGTATAGTTGCCATAATTATCAGAAATGTGTTCTTTACGTAATCTTATTCCGATATTCTTACCCATAAATGACTGTCAGTCTTCTCTCCAAAAATGCCATTGTTGCACAATGTCTAACCCACATAATGGCCATTACGCATTATGCACGTAACAATGGATACTTTTGACGACGTCAGAGCAAAAATATAATATTTCGAAAGCACAAACCCTAAATATACCTAATTAGGCCATAATTATGCGTAATTTAATTGATTTGAATGGTTATACCAGGTTTCATAAGTATTTGAGTTTAAATTAGTGAAATGGTCCACGGTGCCGCGCCTGGACAACACTGCACAAATTTTCTTTATTAAAAAATTGAAGAATGGTAATAATAAAGAAAATCAAATAACCTAATAACTTTTTTCAATAAATGCTCAAATTGAAGCCCTCCTTGTAGTCTACAACAGAAAACGCGTTTTGCAATATTATTATTAACATTTTCCAATACATCGGGTGTAATTTTTTTCGACAAAAGTATATTATTGTAAACCCGTACCCTAGAAAGTAGTGGTGGGCTGTGTTTTTTAACGAAAAGGTCCAAAGATACGCGGAAGTAAGAACAAATTACTGGATCTGTAATTGTAATATATACTAGCGATATAACGAATATTCGTATTAGCAACCGCGAATATTCGTATCCGCATGAAATGCGTTAATATTTTTGCGAAAACTTAGGTGATTTAAAATATAAAGCCATCGATTCAGTTGCATTCAGCGATTGTCGGCATGGGGCGCGGGGGAGATCGGGCAATTAAACTTCCCCTATGTACGGGTAGTGTATGCGTATAGTTGTGATGTAAGCATTTAAATTTGATTCTGGCCATAAAGCTTAATATTCGCATTCGCGAATTTCTGCTGTAGATATTCCCATCCGCATTCGCGAATGTTTACAATCACACATAAGTATTCGTTACATCGCTAATACAAAACTAATACCACGTTTAGTCGGGATTATTTAAAATATAATTTAAATTTAAAATAACATTATTTAAATTTAACTTTGCACTAAATAATTTAACAAACCAGAGCACTCCTATTAATAAACAAATTTTATAAAACTTAGGTTGGTCTTTAGGTATAATTTACTTAAGAACAGTTTAGAACTGACATTAAAGCGCACAATGACAATTAACTTACCTTAAGATACAGCAAATTAAAAAAATCTTTTAAAATATCAACTATTAAATAACAAAAACAGCCAGTTTGTAACACAACCGCTTTACGCACTCGCCAAATTTTCGGAAGAAAAGCAGTGTTGCCCTATTTCTGTACGAAATTTTTACGCGTACGTTAAGGGCCAGATATTTCGCATAGTGATGAGGTTTTGCCACCAATTTTTAGTTAAAACAAAAAGATCATGTGAAAATTTATCATTTTAAGAAGACGTAATTAAGTAATGATTTTTGTTTTTAAAAAAGAGAACCGACCTCATAAAAGCGCCGAAAAATATGGAATATTTTTACCGAACCTGATGGCAAGCCTAATATTGTTCAACTTTAAGTAATTTGTACCAGTGGCGCACCGACAAATTCGACCTAGGGGGGGTTTTATTACCAAAAATTTTCTTGGCATATAAAGTATAAAGCGCCGTAGGCAATGCGGCGGTAGGGACAAATTTTTCTCGTATATTTTTAATAATTTAATAATAACGGTATTTTTAGTAGGACAAATTATGAATTATGGAAAAATAGTACACATTTTAATAGAACCGGAAATTATAAGCCGAGGGCTGAGGAGAATATAAAAAAATTAAATTAATAAGAAACATTTTATTCAAAAATAATAAACACTTAAAACTAGATTACAGAATAGAATTGCCTCCGGGGGTGGGGGGGTGGTTAACCCCCCTCGGTGCGCCACTGATTTGTACACCAAAGTTCTAAACTTTGAAGTCGGCGCAACTCCAAAGTTTAGCACTTTGATGTACAAATTACTTAAACACAATTAATCTTACAGTTAAGCTCAGCAATAAAGTACTCAAAATATTCTTGTGGCGTGTCAAAATGGCATTATTTATACAGGGAATTATTAAATTCACTGCATATCTTGAAACCGGTAAATCATGGTATGAATGAATTCAGATGGGGGAAAATAGTCATAAAAACTAGATATCACCCCTCAAAAGAAAATTTTTAACCACTGCGCAACACATGGCCATATAAAAAACACTGAGCTAGGTTGTTGTGTTGCCAAATGTCTCAACAATAATTCTATCTAACAAGTTTGAAGAAGTAATATTTTTGTTACCTTTAAAGGCAGAAATCCTATTAACTCTTCCAAAATTCTCAATTTTAAAAAGTCAAAATACTATAACACAAATAAAACAGTTCAGAGAATACCAAGAATAAAATAATAGCGGTCAACTAAACACTCAGAAATGTTATGTTTTAC
Source organism: Philopedon plagiatum (assembly GCA_963971165.1). Taxonomy (NCBI): domain Eukaryota; kingdom Metazoa; phylum Arthropoda; class Insecta; order Coleoptera; family Curculionidae; genus Philopedon; species Philopedon plagiatum. The sequence continues at coordinate 34,015,858 of OZ020193.1, read as the reverse complement.
TAACTTATATAATGGACGGCACTAAGCGCGTACGATATTGTGTTAATACTAATATCACAATTAAAGGGCCGAAAACTATTTTCTTTCACTAATTAATAAACAGAAAGCAAAAATTTACACGTCATAATCATATCATCAATATTGTGTCACCTGCACAGCTAACAGCTGGCGGACCAATCAGGTGGAGGCCGGTGGCACGGTGGCGAATGAAAAGGTCAACTACCTCTTCGCATATTTTGTATTTAACAGAATAATTTAAAGAATTGTTGAGGTTATGATTTATTACTATCAAAACTGAGCAAACATGAGCCACATAGCCTTAAAGTACTGTTTGCTCAAATTTTCGGTCAGGTAAAAAACACGGCCCCCAGTTTGTTTACAAATTACGTTATAATATATCCCATAAATTGAAAATATCATTTCTGCAGTAGGTATATTTCTGCGAAATGTATCTAAAAAAAGGAATATTTGACAACTCCGCAACGCCACAGTTGGTCCTAGAAAGCTGATTTTGTATCACTCATTCTAGCGCCAACGCGTCTGGATGATCAGATCTCAGTTTTCTTAAATTTGTCGATAATTTTGAATGTCAGTGACTCGCGCTGTCGCTATCGCTTTCTTTTCCAATTGTACACATCTTACAGTACAAATTAAAGCTGCATTTTTTCTAAACTGTAATAGCTTTGTTTTTCGTTCGAGTTTAATATTTTTTGGATATAATATTGACACAATAAGTAGGTACTGAATAGCAGTGTCGTGCGGTAACAATTATAAAGGGGGCAGCGAACTGATAAAATAATTAAGAAATACACCCCAAGAAATGTATATGAAACAAGACTAATGCGTGCCATTGATTGTAAGCGCGGTCAACAACCAGTGGCGGCTGGTGAATTTTCGAAGTTGTATAGGGATTTCTGTTCCTACTTACAGGACCCGAACCAAATTTAGGGGTTCTAAGAGTGAGCCCACTGGGAATGTTTTGGTAAAGAAAAAAAGATTTTTTCTTTACTAAAACATTCCCATTGTGCTCACTATTAAAACCCCTAAATTTGGTACGGGTCCGGTAAGCAGGAACAGAGATATAAAACTTCGAAATTTCACCAGCCGCCACTGCTTATCACAAGTTGATTTTTGTCTTAGCGTGGCCCTACTGTACGATGGGGCGATGCGAGAGAAATTGTGTGTTTACGCAGTAAAACTTTTTACTAAAGATTTCACATAAATTATAAAAAAATAAACCATACTTTTATAAAATCATAGTTTAGGTAATATTAAAAATTATGCATTATTAATGAATACAAATGTATTTTTTTACCTCCAAAAAAGGAAATCGATGCTTTCCCCGCTTCCATTGATCTCATGTCCCTGCTGAATAGTAATATATTGCACAGGGTGTCCAGTTTTCGACAGTTTTGCAGGGCATCTCGGTTATCTTTAAAGATAGAGAGCTGCGGTTTTCGCAATACTATGCTACTTTTTCGTAAAACGTATGATGCTATAAACAGAATTTGCATAGCCCTCTTCGTTTCTGAGATACAGGGCGATCTTGAAAATATGCCATTTTCAAGCACCCCTCGTATCTCAGTTGCCTTTTAACTGATTATTATAAAGTGTTTTTCGTAGAATCCAGTGGCGTAGTTAATTTTTTTCTAGAAGGAACGAATTTGAAGATAAAAACCAAAGTTGCATTTTGTTAAAGGGGACACACTGTATGTTTTGCTCTCAATCGATTGCTTTTTTCATAAGCTTTTCAAAAATATATAATTGTTGGTATATATCTTTTGGACCAACTTCCGAATCTTACAATTAAAAACAAAAAGGTATAATATTTCCTAGTAGGCCGTGATATAATGATTTGGAAACAAATGAATAGAGACATTTAACATTGAGGTTTATTTTTAAAATTTTAAATTCCAATAACATAACTGAATCAAACTTTGAATAAAAAAATTCACCGTTCCAAACAAATTTAGATAAAACAGGAAACAGATGTACATATTTTTGTAAATTTAAAAAAATCTTTGTTCATATTTTTTAAATTACAAAAGTTGCTCAAAAATGTTACCGTTTTCTCTAACTCAAAACTCACACATTTTACTTATTCGTCAGGATGGCATTTAAAAGTATGATCGATCGTCCCTGCAAATTTTGAAATTCCAGTGTAGTGGATTCTATAGTGCGATGTCGAGAGTTGTAAAATTTATTTTGTAAGTAACCCTACAAAAAAAATCAAGGACGAAAAGATCGGGTGATCGTGGTGGCCATCTTATAGGTTCCTATCCATTTTTCAGGAAAATTATTTTCTAAAAAAAGGGCGTATTATTCCGGCATTTTGGGCAGGCTTCGTCCGACGTTCCAACAGGCCCCGTCCTGTTGAAAATATTTATTGTTTAAGTAAGCCAAGGGAACACCATCTAGCAATTCAAGTACAACAGGAAAGGCTTCCCTCATAAATTCTATAAGTTCGTTGCCTTCCCAAAATAGTCAAGCAACGCTGAAACCGAATCTTCCCTGCTGCTCCTGCTCAAAGTAAAGATGATGGTTTTCTTGATACCAATATGTCTGGTATTGTGTCTATTGAAAATACCGGAGCTTGTGAAATACGCCTTATCGGACCATATCACAAATCTTCCAAAATTCACATTGCGCTTGAGTTTGCTACAAAAACCAATTGCAAAAAATGAGATGCCGTTCAGCATCCTCAGGATGTAAATGCTGAACGATTTTGCCTTCATATGGTCTAAATTTATATTTGTGTAATATAGTTTGGGCTCGAGCCTTGTTTATTCTTAAACGAAAAACATAGTAATAAATAACAAGTAGGGGTTTTGAGAACAATAATTTTTTTAAAAGATCTCTTACAAATTTTAACTAGCGGTCTGACTAGCAGCCATGAAAGGATATTATATTCATTTGTTTCAAATCATTATATCACGGATCACGGCCTGTTGGAGAAACCCAACAGTTGAATTTCCAATTTTCTGTCTTTATTTCCTAATAAATATTAAAAAGTATATAAAGTATAAAATCCCTGGCAAATAATAAAATTCAAGCTAACATCTCTTGTTTATTTAACTCTTATTTTTGATTCGCTGTAGTCGGCTACACACAAAGCCCATTTCGGCGAAACTTCAAAAGCCTAGTTCCGTTAGAAAACCTCTTATCTCTAACTGTTACGGCTTTAGCGTTCTAAAAATATAATTCGTCAAAATGCATAAAAAAGCCATCAAACATGGCTACAGATATCCAACCCTTTTCGTCTCCTCGTCGTCGTACCGAGGTGTCAATGATCCGGCCCTTTCATCCTTCTAACAAATAAAATAACATCTGTTTAAATTTTTATTGGCATACAAATTTTACGTTATCGCAAAATTAACCCGTAATTGGTTAACCCCGTTAGGCGGGTTCCGCGAGGGGAGGCAACCTTTCATTCAGCTGCCGTTCGGAGCAGTTGTTGTTGTTAGTTATTCCAGTAACTTAGCGGCGAAGAGTCGTTGTCGCGTCGCGTCAAGCGACGTGACGAAAGTAGGTCAAGTGTATGACCAGACACGTTCACACAGAAAATCGGTGTGAAAAGTAGTGAGTGAGGGAAAAAGTCCTCTATCTCGGGTCATCAATCACCTATTTCTCCAGACAAAGTCCTGTTCTCGGTCACAGAATCCCCCCCCCCATTTGCTCAAGGCAAAATCTCGGCCCAGTGCCAGTAGGGTCATCAGAACCCCCTGTATCTCTTTCGAGCCTTAAGAGCTCAAAGAATTCTCGGCCCAGTGCCAGTTGGGTCATCAGAACCCCCCGTATCTCTTTCGAGCCTTCAGAGCTCAAAGAACTCTCGGCTCAGTGTCATTCAGGCCACAGCACCCCCTTCGTTAACAAGGCAAAGTCCTGTTAAACTCTTCCGGGTCATTAGTATCCTGGAACCCATTTTCTCCAGGCAGAGTCCTGCATGTAAAACTCTTTCGGGTCGTAGTTCCCCGCTATCTCAATACTTCCGCAGGCCATCAGAGCCGGATTAACCATTTTTGGTTCTTTAACCATTTTACGTAACATTTCAAACGTTAGAACTTTCGGTCAGGTGCCAATCAAAGAAATGAAATCTCGGAACAACAGAGTCATGTAAAAATGAATATTCTTATTACAACTGTCAAAATCAAGAGTTGTGTTGTAATTATACAAGTAGATGAATATACATAGTGTTTAGTGAAAATTGGTGTCTTTTAATGTCTACAAAAAGCAGCTATCAGAGATTGCGCAGAAAGATGAACTGAACCAGCACCCATGGAAATAGTTTACTGTAAGATGGAGGTAAAGTCTTGGTAGAATGCCCCTTATCCATCCACGGCTTACTATGAAATAGTATACACTTTTTTTAATTTTTAAAATTCGGAAGATATTCCAAAAGATATATACCAACAATTATATATTTTTGAAAAGCTTATGACAAAAGCAATCGAATGAAAACAAATATACAGGGCGGCCCATTTAAAAAAATGCAACTTTGGTTTCTATCTTCAAATTCGTTCCTTCTAGAAAAAAATTGACTACGCCACTGAATTCTACGCAAAAAACTATATAATAATCAGTTTTTACCTTACCGATAAATTAAAACTAAGATACAAGGGGTGCTTGAAAATGACATAGTTCAAAATCGCCCTGTATCTCCGAAACGAAGGGGGCCATAAAATTCTGTTTGTAGCATCATACGTTTCACGAAAAAGTAGCACAGTATGCGAAAACCGCAGCTCTCTATCTCTAAAGATTACCGAGATACCCTGCAAAAGTGTCGAAAACTGGACACCCTGTACAATAAGTTTTAAAAATAGACTCTTTTCACACGAGTGAGACGTTTGTGAACCTGAGACGAAGGCGAAGGCTTGTACACTATACTTTTTCTACGACTGCAGCAGTAAATATGTTGTGTATTGAATCAGATGCCAAATTTTTACGTATTATACATACGTACCTATATATACAATCTTTCTCTTGAAACCGAAGGAAGAATATTTTGGGATACTTCTGCGACTTTTTCTGCTATCTTTGAAGGAGTAGATTCAAGATAATCTTCATTGACATTTTCACAGGTCATTTTTATCATTATTTTTGCGAAATTTTACTATTATTCTATACAGTTAAATCTTATCGATTCTCTTGGTTGCGGTTGAGATAACGCAGTCAATAATAAAACAAATGAATATGGTTGCTAGGAGACAGCTTTCAAATTATGACTGTTGCCAAATCTGCCGCCCACTAGATTTATGAACTTTTGTTTAAGATTGTATGGAAGCTAGGTCTGGCGAATGATTCGTTGCATAATAATTGTTTCTTATGTTTTCACACACGGCGCGCTGTAGTTAGTTATGTGTTTTAGGTATTTTCAGAGCAGTTATAGAAAAAATGCATTGTAGTTTGGAGTTTTATTTTTCGAAGAACGTGTTTTTTTTAAATGGGTTCATTAGTTCTAAAATTATCCCCAAACATACACACCACAAAAGTTAAACTTAACGGCAGATGATGCCGTAAAAGTAGTACCGTAAACCGGTACAACTTTGCCCTTGGGGGTCAACTTTGCCCAGTGTCGAGGAAAAATAATAAATTTAAAAAATTAACTTGGCAACATGGTGAACTTGTGAGAAGCGCAAAGCCGCTTGGGAAGGATAGGTATTTCGCGCCAGTACATGTTTCGAAGCTGTGCTGTGACGTTGTTAGTTCTGTATCTAGGTAAGAAAAAATGCCGATATTTCAAGGTTTTTGAGGCTAAAAGCTAAGCACTAGGGCTCTGAGAGTTCTGGATGTATGGTTATATATTTTTTATAGGTACGTTATAAGTGATTTATTCCTAACATATTTGAAATACAATTAGCTTCAAATGTTGAAGTTTTATTTTCTTAGTCAAAGAAATGCAGGTGGGCAATGTTGTCCTGACATTCGTGTATATGTGTTCATAATATGTTCAAAATTATTTTAGTTTAAATACAATATACAACAAAATTTAGGTCGTTTTTTTATACATCAGCAGTATTTCTCTCTTTCTAGACATCAAAATGCCACATCGAAACCGACAAAAATTGGGAGCACGTCACTACCAAAACTATTCGGAGGAGACATTGCAGCAGGCCTTGCAAGCCATGGCAGCTGGAAGCAGTTCAAGGCAGGCAGAACGGAGATTTAATATTCCACGCAGAACATTATTGAATAAGCGAAAACAGAAACACACTGGTAACGTCGGCCATCCATTAGCTCTGACGGAAATCGAAGAGCGTCACTTTGTAGATGTGCTAATTGCAAGTGCTGAATATGGTTCACCCTTAAGTACCCTAGAAATAAGAATGCTGGTAAAGCAATATTTGGATAAGCAAGGTGTTCAAACTGCGGAGTTTGGCAAAGATAATTTACCAGGCGTTGAATGGATTAATTCTTTTCTAGATCGACACAAACATATACTGAGACAAAGAAATTGTCAAAACGTGAAAAGAGACAGGGCGTCTAATACAGAAGAACAAATGCGGGCATATTTTGAGAATTTGGAAAACTTATTCCGAAGAAGCTACAGTGTAGCGAAACATGTCAATAATTTTGTCAATATAGTGGAAGTTTACTAAGTCAAACTAGTAGTTTTTCTGGTTAACCCATAATATTAAATATATAAAATTTTTAGGTCAGTTCAACAAAAAAGTTTATTTGAATATAAGTTAAATAAGAAAGTAAGAAAGGTATATTTTTGTACACTGTTATATTTAAAAATAAAATTTTGTCCCAAATTAAACTAGTTCTTTTTTTCCAAAAGTAAAATATACTAAAAAATATCTTTAAAAATATGTTTTTGTGGGCAAAGCTGTCCTATTACTCGCCAATATTGCCATACAATCAAATTAAGATAGCTGGGCAAAGTTGTACTTTTGCAGGGCAACTTTGCCCACCCTATATTTTATTTTTTTTTGTTGATTGTATAAAAAGCTATGCTGAAAAATGACCGAGATATGATTAAAGGCCATCGTCTTGATTCTCAAATTAATTTTTTCACCAGCCTAAACATACAAAGGAAGAATATATTTCAAGAAAACTGAAATTTCGCGGGCAAAGTTGTACCGGTTTACGGTATTTAAAGTTTGCTAGATAAGTGGGGTGGTTTATTATTCCTGCTTTGTTTACTGGTGGATAACTGATCCTGCATAATTTTACAATTTATTGGTGTAGTTCCAAAGTCAATCTCCAGGTTTCATGAAGAAAACTGAACAAAATATAATTTAAATAATAATATAGGGCGATTTTTCCTTATTTGCCATTTTTAACCTATGTGTGTACCCAATTATCTATAGATTATTTATCAATTATTTGGTTTAAAAACGATAGCCAAGTTAAAAAAATTGGACAAGAAAAAACTAATTAGATACCTAATATACGCATTGTATTTGTATTATTTTAATGTATTATTTATTAGCGGCTAAACATAGAAATACGATCTCTTAGCCACGCCAGTGTTAGTCATCAAATATAACGGCATCGGCACAGGTTTTCTCACATTAGCAGCGTGGTCCAGAGGTAGAGTCTCAGCGAGTGGACAACGAGGTCGTGGGCTCGAGTCTGTGCTCGGGTAGACTTTTTTAAAAAAAATTATTTAAAAAATTACATCGGCTCTAAAAGGTATATTGGCAACAAATATTTTTAAAATTATTGGTAATCTCATATCTACTCTTACAGCTGGCAGCCTGCGCGTGCGTAGACAAAGATCGTATTACAATGTCTAGCCGCCAGTATTGTCTTTATTAAAGAAAATGGAGTTTCGGCAGCTTTCCTAATTTTATTTTACGAATAATCATACTTTTAGTACAAGACGCGACCTCTATAGAGGAGACGCAGACGTATCAAAACGGGAAGCCGCTAACAATCTTAGACTAAAACACAGAAAAGTAAATCTAAAAGTCATAAACATCTAGAGTAGCAATGTTCAATATACTACAGTACCTATTTTATGTTTTTTGCGGTGTTTATTTGTAGGTAAATAATTTCTTGGCTTGGCAAAACTAGGCACATCATGAAAAAAACCTTCCATAATTAAAAGTGTATTTTGTTTCTTGCGTTGATATCACTAGTTACCCACAAAACTTAGACCAACCTGTAAAAAAACTTACGGGCCGCGTCTGGTTCAAAGTTTGTAATGGAGTAAAAATTGTTATTCCGCGGACGAAGTCACGGGCGAAAGCTAATTTATATATTAAATGAAGTTGTTTGGTTTTTATGTAACATGGAATAAACCAATACTAGTAAACAGAAAAGTTTCAGTAAGTTTTTGTTAAATGAAATAGATCTTTTGCCCTTAAATAAATGTTTTGCGATCAACTGTGTTGATCTCCAGTTATTTAGTACGTTTTTATTGAGAAATAACTAAAAATTGTTGTTTTAAGGGAATCCTAACTGTCGCGTAGGTGATTTTCTAATTTGAACCAGTATTTTAAATTTTACGGATTCATCTATTAAAAGGCACTCTAAAGACGTAATTTATTACACAAAACTAAAAGAAAAACTAAAATTGAGGCATGTACCAACAAAACAAGAACAAGTAATATTTTTAAACTCAAACGCAATGTATCTTATTCCTGCTAACTTTTTACATATGTGGCTGTGAAATTATGCGATCTCACTAGCGGTCGTCTGCGACTTAGTAAAAGCATTCAATTGTGTGAATCACGAAATATTACTAGAGAAGATGGAATTTTATGGCTTTCGTGGGGTGGCCTTACGTTGGTTTAGATTATATCTATTTGACAGGAGGCACCTGGTGCAGATTGATGATCCGGACGGGGAGCGGGTGCACTCGGAATTCAGGAATGTTGTGCACGGAGTGCCTCAGGGATCAGTTCTCGGACCGCCCTTGTTTTTATTGTACATTAACGATTTGACTCTGCTAGAGATTGGGGGCGCATTTACTTTGTTTGCGGATGACACCTCAATTTATTGGTCAGGATTGGATTCTCGGGTACTAAAGGGGGTAGTAAATAAAGATATTAGGTTAGTTAAGCAGTGGTTTGATGCCAAAAAACTGGCGCTTAATACTGAAAAGAAGACATATGTATTATTCTCCAAAGGTCAAGGGATATCTTTAAAGATCGGAAATTCAACGATTGGTAGGGTCTCGGATATAGATTTTTGGGAGTCCTGTTGGACCGTATCTTAAAATGAGACCTGCACATAAATAAAGTTGGTAAAGTTCTGGCATCTGCTATCTGGTCTTTAAAGACTGTTTCCTGTGGGTTGACTACTCTCGAGATTCCTCTCGAAGTATATAATGCTCTGTTTGAGTCCCACTTGAGGTATGGATTGGTATTCTGGGGGTACTCGACTGGTAATAATCTTAATACCATATTTCTATTGCAGAAGAGAGCAATACGAATTGTATGCAGGGCGGACAGGGTCGCGCACTCTATTTAAAGAGTTGAGGGAGCTTACATTGTATGATCTTGTGATTCTTGAGAGTATATGTTGCTTGCACAGTATGTATTCCACAGGAATGGATAGTGCCACTCACGAGCACGCGACTAGAGGGAGAAATAATCTAAAGGTCCCTCAGTCACATTTGGAGTTAACTAAAAAACTGATTCACCTATGGAAAACCTGGTATAATACATATCCAGAGAACGTCAGGCAGTTGTCAACTGGACAATTTAAAGAGAGGGTTAGGGCTGTACGGCTGTACTGATATATTCGGCAATCTATTCTTTCAACGAATTTATGCAGGTATCTATACCCATGTTTACTTGATGATTCTCTAAACCACAAATTTTTAAAGTTTTGTTTTAATTATAATTGTAGTCTTAATGTTGATACCTTTATTCCTAACTTTAAATTTTGTGTTTCTGGATATTCTCTCCTTCAATGTCTGCATCTTCTTTTTGAGAATTTTGCCAATGCTGTGTCAGAGCTGGGCAGGACTTGAGGGCTTGTGACTGGAAAAAGGGCATTAAGCCCTTTTAGGGATGTCAATTCCATGGCTTGAAGCCCTTATAACGAGAGCTTGTGGCTTGGGGCTTGAATTCCTTTATAAAAGAGCTTTGGAACTGTGAATGATAAAAAGAGCTTCAATTCCTTTTAAGGGCTTTCAAAGGCTTGAAATACTGAAAAGGCTTTCCAAGCCACCAAAGGGCTTGTAAAGCTCTTTCGAAGCTATACAAACCAGTGTTGCTTGGGTTTATCGGTTAATTGGTTTAGAATTAAAAACTATTCTGTTGACGTTTCCGTTTATTTAACTTTTAAACCATCTTCAGAACTGTAATTATTTTTATACATATAGTTAAGTCAATTTAATAGGAAGATAGTAGAAACATACCTTATTTATAAGTTGGCACTACAGTAATGTTCTCTCTTACCTATGTGCTAATTCAACGATCTTATTCTACATGCGCTTATTTCTAAACTTAACTTTTGAATTGAATTTGTTTACATTTAAGGTCTTGGTTACCTACTTTGGGAAAATCCAGGTAATTACCTTTCATTCAATTCGATTCAAAAGTTAAGTTTAGAAATAAGCGCCAGTAGAATAAGATTGTTGAATTAGCACATAAGAAAAAATAAGTTTTGTACGATTTCAATCGTATTTATACGAATTTTTAACTCTCGGTACGATGTACATACGATCGCATCGATCGTACTTAAATAAAAATACGATCTTTTAAGTAGGTACATCAAATCAAAATATCTGAAAAAATTAAATTGATTAGTATAAAACCTAAACTAATCAAAATATTAAATATGCCGAAAATCTATACTTGGAATACTTACATCGATTTATATGCCGTTTGAATTATTGAACGCAGTCACTTCTATTTATATATAGACGAGCCGCAAAAAGTAGGGGAATCTCCGGTTACCCCGTTGACACAATCGGTATTATTATTTGATATTTTATATTTCGCTCTTTAGAATCAGGGGTGCTAGATTTCATGATTTATCGTAAGATTTCACGATTTTGTATCGCATCTCACGATATGAGTACAAGATTTAAAGATTTCTTAAGTATTACTCAACATGATTGATTTCTAGAATTTTAAATTGTCTTAAATATAAATTAAATCAATTAAAAAATGTTGTTGTCAGAATTATTTAAATATAATGGTCGATTGTAGCACCTGTAGTTGCTTAAGTAGGACGCCTGTAAATATGTATATAGCTCTGCGACAGCGCCGCACAGTGGGATAAAATCGGAAAAACCTGGCCATTTGCCGAAATTCGAAGGTTCTAGTTTAACGCTGAAATCTGTCCCGACCGTTTCTAGGAACCCCAAAGTCCAAAGTAAACCGGTTTTCAAGAGCTGGATGCCGCGCAGCATTGCATAGGGCCATTCGGAAGTTGACCGTTGAAGGAAACACGTCGTGAACGTAAATACATGTAGTTCTGAATGCAAAAGTGAAACTGTGTGCATTTCAGGATAGCACAACATATTGATAAGTCTTGCTATGGACTCTTCTCACCAAGGTGTGTGGAATTCAACAAAATATTACAATTTGCTTAATTACTATCCATAAAATATTTATAAACAATTAAGTAAATCTATGTTTTTGTCATTTAAATACGAAAATTTTTGTAAACATTGAGAATAAAGTTTACCACTCGACTTCACTCGATCGATGGCTATCACTGGAAATTGTTTAATAACCCCTGAACCTTTAATTCGTGAGTGAATTAGCTGCTACAACCTGCTACCCCGTTGTTTAGACTAATTTGTATATAAACATGCATATATAAACAAAATATAAAGAAAATGTACATGACTAAAAAATTGATTCCATCTTAATGAATGTTGCTGAAAATGGCTACATGGGGGTTTTTGGGGTCGCTGATTACGAATCTGATGATATTTTTTAAAACAAAATGGAGGATTTAATATGGCGGGAAAAATTTTGAAATGTCGATAAATCTTTATGTATGTTGTTAATCAAGAAGATATATCTGATTTTTAGGTTTTCGGGGTCGCTGAATTCGAATCTGACAATATTTTTTAAAAAACAAAATGGCGGATATAATATGGCGGCCACAAATTTTCAAAAGTCGATAAATATTTACCACAATTGTTACTCGGGGGGTTTTTGGGCTCGCTGAATTCGAATCTGACAATATTTTTTTAAAAAACAAAATGGCGGATCCACTGTAGTTGCCGAAATGTTTAAAAAATCAATATTTACCAAAATCGTCACTGGGGGGTTTCGGGGTCGCTATTTACGAATCAGACTATCGATTAAAAAAGCGAATTGATTGTATAACCTAAATAAAAAAATTCAAGAATATTTAATTCATTTTTTGAAAATCAATTTATGGCAAAATGGATAATTTTCGAATTATTTCTATAATGAGTAATGTAATTTTGATTCTTTTTTTCAGAAATGAGCTCTGTCAAAGAGATATCTGTTACAAGCAGTGAAAAAATTTGTCAGATTCGTAATCAGCGACCCCAAAAACCCCCGAGTAACGATTGTGGTAAATATTTATCGACTTGAAATTTTTTGGCCGCCATATTGGATCCGCCATTTTGTTTGTCGAAAAAATATTGTCATATTCGAATTCAGCGACCCAAAAAAACCCCAAGTAACGATTGGGGTAAATATTTATTCACTTTCAAAAATTTTTGGCCGCCATTTTGGATCCGCCATTTTGTTTTTCAAAAAAATATTGTCAGATTCGAATTCAGCGACCCCAAAAACCCCCGAGTAACGATTTTTGAGACGATTTTTCAATATTCAGCTGAGTTACATGCTTACGACCATCTTTTTCAATTTTTATCCCACCGTGCGCCGTCATGAACTTTTTTTTGATAACTCCCCGCAAATACAAACGGCGCGGTCCGCGCGGTCAGGTAATCACCGGGCATTGCCTTTAGGTTAGATGTTATGCAGATTGCATAGGTGTAAGCAATGTAATTGTATTTTCTCTTTTAAAAATGTCAAGTTATAGTAGTGATAGTGATGATGCGTGCCAAAATCCGCCAAAGAAAAAACGAAAGCGCTTTTATGGGCAAAAGTATAATAAAATTTAAAATAAGTTTTGTAAAAACGTTTTGAAATGTTTGTTGTAAACTTTTATTTAAAAAAAGCTCTGCTTAAATTTTCCAAGAAATGGGCAATAAAGGTAGTTTCAAGCTCTTTTAAAGGGCTTCAAGCCCTTTTGCAGAGCTTCCAGTCCATAAAGGGCTTCAAATCCTTTGCAAAAGGTTTGTGGCTTTCGGTCCAATTCCTTTTTGAGTGAATTGGGAATTGCAAAGCCCGTCATGTTTAAAAAGGAATTGTGGTTTTGGGCTGTCAAACCTTTTTTAACAGGGCTTGGGGCTGGTCAAGAATTATTTTTGTCATGCCCATATGTAACGGGTCATGTTGTATGTAGTTTTATTTACTTTATGTGTGACTGATAATTTTATTTGTGCTACCTTACTTGGGACATGTGTCCATTACATCAAAAATAAAAATAAACTTAAAAAAAGTAATAATGGTAGCAAATAGCTTTAATATTATGTATGTAGAATCAATGTGTGCAAGGGCGTAGCCAGGATTTTGAGCAGGGGGGGGGCAGAATTAGGTGACCGGGAGGGCAGATTTTCTGGACCCCAAGGACGCAACGTAGTAGTACGTAGTCTAGTTTTTTTGTAAAGAAATATAAAAAAAAAACATTATTTAAAAAAAAATATATTCATAGATAATGTATAGTATATAGTACATACGTATTATTATTGCAAATTAGAAACTCGAATCAGTTAAAAACGAAAATAATGAATACCTGCTAAAACAGAACATCGCTTAACAAAAAGAATGTATAAAATTTATCTACATTTTATTTTTGCGAAACATTTTATGAAAACAAATTATTTTGCAAAAAAAAACAATAAATTGTTTTCATAATAAGCCGGTAAAAGTTTGCGGTTTTATTTAAAATAAATTGAAATAAATTTTAAAAATTTGGAATCATGCTAAAATTGTCGATTATGGTGCAGGTATAGTATAGGATATTGTTAGGCCAATTTTGTAAGAAAAATTATATTACAATTTGATAATTATTTTATATCTGAGATCTGCGTGAACACAAACAGAGTGAACAGGAACAGCGCACGGCAGCCACCTTTAATTAAGTTATATAAATTTTAAATGTAAACTTAAAAAATATTTGCGTGGGGTAGGATTGGAAGAATGATTAATTTTAATCAAAATTTCTACCCATTTGTGCCAACTAGTATGTTCCCGTAATTTTTAATTCCTTTGGCTATTACAGTTATTGCTATTGTACTTGTTATTACAATTCATTATTATTGTACTTTTATTTTTCTTTGGCACAAATAAATGTATTTATTATTATTATTATTATTATTATTATTATTATTAATTAACAGCAAAAGCTTTCTTACCACTTCACAAGTTTGCGCCACATGCAGCAGTGCTACCATTTCGGTACAATTGTACTGAATTCAGTACAAAGTGGCCAAATTCAGTACGTCAGTACTGATCTTGGAAAAACCACTAATTTTAGTACGAACTTTCAAAACGAAACTAAAACCAAATAAGCACAAAAAATTTTGAAAAATTATTGTGACTGAAAATATATTATGAATTAAGTTTAGTGGCTTTTCGATTGATGAAATTAGTGTGATATGAGTACTACTCTTTCTTGTACTTTGTGTCGTTAAAGAAAATATAAATTGCCTGAATATAACTACGATGGAGTACTGTAAACAAATATTAAAAAACAATACTTGTTTTTCATTGGAGGCTGCCGATGAATTGATCGATTGGAAAAAAAATCTGAGGAAATAAACTGATGGTAATACATAAAACTACTGATTTTTTAAAATTTGTGATTAAGTAGTATACAAGTACCGATTGTACCTGTGTATTGGTATAAATTAAAACTTTTTATATAATGTTAATAATTTAATACTATTTTTTATTTTTGAAAAAAAAAACAGTGTTTTATTTAACCACCCTCAATGATTTTAAACTGCAGAGAAAGCTATTTTAAATGTTTTAAATTCTTAAACGTTTCGATTTTTGAATCTTCTGCCCTACATTCAGTACGCTTTGAAAATCAGCTGCGACAGCACGGGAAATTTGAATGGCACATTGGAAAATCTTGGCTTTTTGCTCGTGCCAGGGGGGGGCACGTGCCCCCCCCTGCCCTCCCTTGGCTACGCCCTTGAATGTGTGTTACATATATAATTAGAAGTTTGGCGGCGCCGGCGCAGTCGATATAAAATTATGCATAGGATTTGCGGCAATTTCATTTTCTAACTGCAGTCTATGTCGGATAGAGTGCTTTTGTAAATACCGTTTTTGACTTGTTTTAAAATTACACTCGCTACATTTTAGCATGTCAGCTTCTCCAATATATCGGTGTCTGAGTTGATGTTTGTGTAAATTGCCTTTATGCATAGTCTTGTAATTACATTGATCGCATTGGAACAAATCATTTTCGCTGCGATCCCTGTGCTTAAAAAGGTGCAACTTCATAAAGTCTTTTCGCATCGTTTGATAGTTACAAATGTCGCATTTTAACATATCGACTTCTGCACTCCTGTGACGAAGAATGTGTTTTTTTAAACTATGTTTATGAACAGTCTGAAAACCGCACTGGTGGCATATAAACGAATCAATTGTTTCTGGATCTTTATGTAAAAGAATGTGGAGTTTAAGACTAAATTTTCTAAAGGTTTCATAAGAACACTGATCGCACTTAAACATTTCAATTTCCTGAGGATTTTTATGTAAAAGTACATGTTGTTTTAGGTAACGGTTGTCGCATGTGTTATAATCACAATATTCACACTTTAATGTATTAATCTCCTCTGGTCTTCTGTGTCGGCGATAGTGCCTCTTTAGATCACCTTTTTGAACTGTTTGAAAATCACATTGGTCACATTTAAACATTTTAACTTTTTCAGGATCTCTATGCCTTAAATAATGTACCTTTAAATGGGCTTTCTGTAGAGCTCGGTAATCACATAAACTGCACTTAAACATTTTAACGTCCTCTGGATTAGCATGCTGCAGGAGATGCGTCTTTACATTACTCTTATGAACTGATTGATAGTTACACTGGGTGCATTTATACATGGTAACTTCTTCAGGGTTTCTATGCCGAAGTTGATGAATTTTTAAACTACTTCTATGAATAGATCTATAATTACACTGATCGCACTTATACATTGGAAATTTCCCCAAGTTTTTGTGACGAAGTATATGTCTGTTAATATCACCTTTGCGGATCGTTTGATACACACAATAATTACATTTAAACACAATTTTCTTCTCTGGATTATTTTTCTTGATTATTTGATAATCACAGGACCGGGAAGAATGACCCTCATATTTCTCTTTATCAAAGGAACTTGATACACTAAAATAAAAAAAAAAGAAAATTAGCAATAGCTAATGTGTAATATTAATAATTTAATATGTAAATAAAATAAAAGCAGTGTAAAGCAGCGTCATCTTATAAGATAAGTTACGAATTTGAAGTTTGCATAATATGCTTCAAAATGAAAACCGACGCAAATTTTGATACCTTGCGTGACCTGAAACCACCTCCCATCTCCGATTTTAAGGAAGACACTATACCTTTTTTAACCCCGTATATTTACCGTATTATGGCTCTTATTATTTAGATTAAATGACATAATAATGCATGTACAGGGTGTCACACTTTTGCAGGGTATTTCGGTTATCTTTAAAGATAGGGAGCTACGGTTTTCGCAGTACTGTGCTACTTTTTCGTAAAAAGTATGATGCTACAAACAGAATTTTCATAGCACCTTCGTTTCGGAGATGTAGGGCGATTTTGAAAATATGTCATTTTCAAGCATCCCTCGTATCTCAGTTGCCTTTTAACTTATCGGTAAGGTAAAAACTGATCATCATATAGTTTTTTGCGCAGGATCCAGTGGCTAGTCAATTTTTTTCTAGAAGGAACGAATTTGAAGATGAAAACCAAAGTTGCATTTTTTTAAATGGGTCTCCCTGTATATTTTGTTTTCATTCGATTGCTTTTTTCATAAGCTTTTCAAAATATATAATTGTTGGTAAATATCTTTTGGAATAAGTTCCAAATTTTACAATTAAAAAAAGGTATATTTCATAGTAGGTCGTGATATAATGATTTCAAACAAATGAATATAATAGTATCCTTTCATGGCTGGTGGTCAGCCGCTTGTCAAAATTTGTAAGAGATCATGTAAAAAAATTATTGTTCTCAAAACTCCTGCTTGATATTTATTACTGTGTTTTTCGTTTAAAAAAATTGCTGAAATAAGAGTTTATCAGAACTTTGAAAAGTATGACATGTTAGTTTGCTATACTGAATCGAATGAAAATTCGCATGATGCCGCCCAACCATATTTTAACAGGTAGTACGATTTTATATCCATTATAAATTTATCTTTGGCTTTTTCTATATTCATTCTAGATATCCAGACAGAAGGCAACCTTTACCCGATATATTTTCTAGAATTAAAAAAAAATGCTAATTATGGTGCGTTTATGCAGCCAAGACCAAATTCCTATAATAAGGAAAATCAAGATCGACGAGGTTAACATTTTAGGTTGTGTAGAAGCAACTCCTAATTCGTGTAGGGCTATTGAGAAAGAAGTTGGAGTGAACAAGGCTCAAGCACAAACAATATTACACAAATATAAATTTAGACCAAATAAAGTCAAAATCGTTCAGCATTTGCATCCTAGGGATGCTGAACGTCGTCTCATTTTTTGCAATTGGTTTTTGCAGCAAGCTCAAGTCAATGTGAATTTTGGAAGATTTGTAATATGGTCCGATGAGACATATTTCACAAACTCTGGTATTTTCAATAGACACAATACCAGACATTGATATCAAGAAAACCATCATCTTTACTTTGAGCGGGAGCAGCAGGGAAGATTTGGTTTCAGCGTTGCTTGTTTTATTTTGGGAAGGCAACTAACTTATAGAATTTGTGAGGGAAGCCTTTAAGCAAATCGTTACCACGGTATATTGCAAGATGTTGTACCTGAATTGCTAGATGGTGTTCCCTTGGCTTACTTAAACAATATATATGTATGTCCAACGGGACGGGGCGCGTGCTCATAATGCCGGAATACTAAGCCCTTTTTTAGAAAATAATTTTCCTGATAAATGGATAGGAATCAACGGACCTGTAAGATGGCCACCACGATCACCTGATCTTTCCGTCTTTGACTTTTTTTGGGGTTACCTACAAAATAAAGTTTATGTCTCGACATCGCACTATAGAAGAACTGCGTGAAGCCAATCGATCATACTTTTAAATGTCATACGACGAATAAGTAAAATTTGCGAGTTTCGTGTTAGAGAAAACGGTAACAATTTTGAGCAACTTTTGTGATTTATAAAATATAAACAAAGAGTTTTTACATTTACATTTTAAATTTATTTAAAAACATCTGTTTCCTGTTTTATCTAAATTTGTTTGAAACAGTAATTTTTTGTATTCAAAGTTTGATTCATTATGTTATTAGGATTTAAAATTTTAAAAATAAACCTCAATGTTAGTTAAATGTTAAATTCATTTGTTTCAAATCATTATATCACGGCCTATGAAATAAATAAAACTAAATTTTGCCGTCACTAAATCTAATAATTTTACCTAGATTTGCTTTTGAAATTAAAAAAAAAATAAGACAAAAAAAGGCGACCAAAATAAAGCAGTATTGAACGTTATTTTACTGAATACAACAAACAAACATGAACCACATTTAAGAATTAGAAACTAGTATCTAGAAATATTATCTTAATTTGACATAATATTCATTTTTATTCATCGTTCGCAGACCATGTAGCGGCATTAAGGCAACCAAGATTCTTGGGAAAAAATCTGCAAAATTAATTGATTTAATTATATGGCTATTGTTTATTTTAAAATGTTTGTGCGTTTAACTACGATGTTTTATTTCATACAACAGATGTTCAATGGAGTTACGGTCTGGGGAGTGTACTGATCAGAGCAAATCCAAAATGCATCAAAAGTGGTATTTTCGTCAGGTCATTCTTGAACAAATCGTTAACAGTGTTTCTAATCTGTTGAATAATTAATTAAACGCAATAGAATTTTCCACTTTGCATCATAGAGTAATATGTAATACGTACTGCATAGTCTTAATAATAAAGTGTAAGGAATCCACGTCATATCATGAAATGCAGAATCATCCTTACTCGAAAAGGCTTCCTCGGCCATGTTTAATTGTAGCTTTAGCGTACTTGAAATTAATCCTGCATGCTTCTTAATATGACCTTGTTTCAGTGATCTACCGTCCAAGAGTAAACGCTGTGTAGTGATAGAAATCTAGTAAATAGATTTAAATTATCCTTGGACTAGTCATAATTGCTGGAATTTCAGCAGATTCTAGATGCAAATTTCCAGGGTAGTAATGAGAATTTTTTAAATTTGTATGTATGTCCATCTGCTTTTTCTGTCGTTTCAATTTTCATATAATTTACTTAATTTTCTTTCGTTATAAAGGAAAATTATTTTCGAGAAACTGTAGTTGGGTAAAACAAATTGCCATGAAATGATCCAGTGCTCTTGATCAACCACCCCTCTTCGCTTTAATTCTATTTAAATTAGAATGAACCTAGAATCAGCGCGAGAAGAGTAGTCTATAAAACAGTGGTCACACCTGCTGTGATGTATGAAGCGCAAAAATGGCCAATAAAAAATTTAAGAGATGTTTTTAGACGTAACATGAATAAGGATGTTAATATGGATGTGTGGAGCAACAAAAAGACGCATAGTTTGAAATATCCAAGAAGATGCAGGAAAAGGGACTTCAGTGGTACTGGTAGAAGAGATAATGATTACATCGGTTTGTTCAGGAAAGATAAAAGCCGAGATAGTTTAAAGAAAAAAAGGTTAAATTTAAAGAAAGCAGGTTTAACAGTTGAAGAAACTCAAAACTGAAGGTTGTGGAGATGATTATCCAGAAACGTCTACCTCACACAGAGTGAGAAAAGACGAAATCACAGAAGAAGAACTCAGTGCAGAATAACTTACTGATAATAAACTCTACCAAAATTCTTCAGGCCAATATTTTACACTAAACTATTTTTTCACAAAAATATTGAGGATGTTGTTTTTTTTTTGTTACACCATTCTTTCATTTTCATTGTTTGTTAGAAATCATTGCCAACAGGTTTTGTTTATAAATAACTTTATATTTATTTTCTTTGTGACGTACAAGATTTAAAAAGAAATTTTCCCCATTCTTTACAAATATTGCTTTATCAGGGAACGGAAATACGTAACGCGCCTCGTGTTGTTCTGTTAGGAACAGTCAAGATGTCAATCAAGCAAGCAGAGCCACAACGCCTTTTCAAATTCTTTCTTAATGTCATAATTTTTGCCTACTTTATGGCTAATTTATTATCACATTTTTAATTTTTTTGCTCTTCGTTTAAAAAAAAAAACTTGTAGCCCTGCTGCCTTGAACTTAAGCTAGCAGAGCCACACTGAAAAACCACAGAACAAAATTCTTTTTCAAAATATTTTTATACAGTAATTTTTGACCAATTAAATATCTACAGAGACTGAGAAAAAATAAACCGTTAAAAAAAACGGGCATTTCAATTTCGTCATTGGAGGATTCAATTACTATTATCTAAAACCACCTAATAATAACTTTATAATCTGTGAGTATCTACCATGTTTTAAGACTAATTCATTGCTAATTTATTACCCTATTTTTAATTTTTTTTTCTCTTCATTTTTTTAAAGGAACATGTGGTTCCGCTGGCTTGAGTGCAAGTTAGCAGAGCCACGCTGAAAAACCACAAAACAAAATTATATTCCTAAATATTTTTATACAGTAATTTTTGGTCAATTAATTGCCCCTGGAATATGTACAGAGACTGAGAAAAAAATAAATTGTTAGAAAAAAAAAACAGCGCTTTTCAGTTGTGTCATTAGAGAAATCCAATACTATTACCTAAAATCGCGAAATAATAACTTATAACCTTTGAGAATCTATCTAAGTTTTGAGACTAATTTATTGCTAATTTATTACATTTTTAACTTTTTTACTCTTCGCTTTTTTTAAAAAACGTGTGGCTTAAGTTTGCTTAGGTAAAAATTCCAGTATAAAAAAAATTTGGAAAATAATTTTGATTTGATTTTTCAGCGTGGCTCTGCTAGCTTGAACTCAAGCCAGCAGAGTACATGTTTTTTCAAAATAGCGCACAACAGAAAAAAATTAAAATGTGGAAATAAACTAGCAATAAATTAGTCTTAAACTATGGTAGATACTCGCATATTATAAAGTTATTATTTCGTGATTTTAGGTAATAGTATTTAATTCCTCTAATGACGAAATTGAAATGCGCGTATCTCAGTCTCTCTACATATTTCAGGGGTAACTTAACGGAAGTAGTGTCGCCGATGAGTTGGTAGCAAATGAATTTCGCCAAAAGTTACTGTATAAAAATATTTAGGAAAATAATTTTGTTTTGTGGTTTTTCAGCGTGGCTCTGCTAGCTTGAACCAAAAAAATTAAAAATGTGGTAATAAATTTGCAATAAAATAGCGAAAAGTTATGATATATGAAAAAATTTGAAAAGGAGTTGTGGCTCTGCTAGCTTGATTGACATACAGTTAAGGGAGGAATTATAGCAGCTAAAGTCCGTTGCACGAGTCTAGAGCTACAACGCCTGAGGTGGCAGGGAGGTAAAAGACGTAAAACGTGGCGTTTCAGCTGTGGAGGCATAGGCGTGTCCGCATTTTTCCGCCAGCTCTAGACTCGTGCAACGGACTTGAGTTCTTCAGAGCAAAATCCGTAACAGTATCTGTAAAAAGGGATAAATCCCCAACAGCGCGGCGATGAGCGAGAGAAGGGAGTTTTCTTGTGAGTACTGGATCATTGATGAGTCGAATGGCTCTCTGGATATAATCAAGGATGCTGTGTCGAAGGTGATGCCGCTCCCCAGATATGGGAACAATACTCTAGGTTGTGTCTTATTTGGGAAACATAGAGAGTGTGTAAGTTGGGAGGGGAGAATTATTTTCTGGAAAGAGAAAACCAAGCTTTTTAGCTGCTGATGTGGCTATTAAAGTAATGTGTTTGTGGCAGCTGAGATTGCGTTCAAAAGCGATGCCAACAAGATCGAACATTTCGCTGTTCTGTAGGGCTCGATTAGTCATGTGGATGGGGTAAATGTTTCCGGATTTTTTGCGTGACAGGATTAATTGAAGATCTTGAGAAAGGGATAGCTGCATAGATCTGCGTCTATTATCCAGCTCTTGATTCGAGACTTGTCTGGAAAAAATGAATGTTGGAGTGAAGAGTACTATCGTCAACGTAACTGTGGATGGGGGTAGTTGAAGAAAAACTGTTTTTGAGAAAAATGGATTTGAATTCGGTGTTGCCCTACTGCCCAGAATAAATAAGAAAAACAAATTTTTAGTATCAGCAAAAAGCAGTGGCGGACTCATATTTGGGGGGGGGGGGGCGACTAAATGAAAAATTAAAATTCGATATTACTATGTTACATTTATATTATAAATTCGTATTTGTCGCATAATCTGGGGGGAGCCCGGGACCCCTTCTGGATCCGTCACTGGCAAAAAATAAACCTTTTTATTAAGGAAATGCAAACATCAAGTGAAAATAATAATAATACCCAATAATCGTATTTTATTTGGTTTTTATTATTTTGGTCACTTTGCGAAGCTGTCTTATGTCAAACAACCGAGGTTAGAAAAAACTGATACGGCAAATATTATTAATCGTCTTATGAATGAATCAAATATAAATGAGTTTAATTTTCTTCTAAATAGTTTGGACTGGTCAGACATGTACCACCAAGATGTAAATAACGCTTTTCGATTTTTTTGGACTCTCTTGTATGGTGCTTTAACGCATCTTGTCCTGTAAAAAAGACACGCATGTATAAACAAAAAGAAAAATTGCAATCAGAAAATAATTAATGGAAAAAGGTATTTAAATGCTCTGTTTACGAATATAAAGAATTCGAATTCTCCCGAGGGATTAGTCCGGTACAAGCAACAAAAAAATAAATATAGGAAATTAATTCGCGAAAAGAAACTTGGAGAATCGTCGATACTACGCTAGGTAGGACCAAGACTAACGGAATTAACACCATACATATAAATATGAACGGAAGTAGTGTCGCCGATGAGTTGGTGGCAAATGAATTTGACAAATATTTCTCTAGCGTGGCTTCAAATAAATGCAAATAATGTTTTGGGTACAATAAATAATTTATCACTGTCACATATCGTTTCACAACCCCTCAATCAATCAATTGTATGTAGCGATGTGACTAGAAGTGAATTAATAGCCATTATCAGTTATTTTAAAAATAAGAAATCAAGTAGTTCTGATGGTATTTTGTGGCAATGCTAAATGATATTTATAAGTGGACGAAGTTCGCGTGGGTGGATCCTAATAAAAGTAGTATCAAAGTTATCGCTGAAACAGATAATATATTATGTTATGATTATTGTCTTAAAAGCTTGTAGCGCACGAAAAGTTCATACAGGCATAAATTTCATTTGGCAGAAATTGTAAGTACATACCTAAATAGATACCATTTTTTTTCTTTTCTATTCACGCGACAAGCTGATAAGACAGTAAATTTAACATAGTATATTATATCTGTTTCAGTGATAACTTTGACACTACTTTTATTAGAATCCACCCACGCGAACTACGTCCACTTATAAATAGTATTTAGCATTGCCACAATGAAAAACTATACTTATTTTTTTCGCTGTAGTACATCTAAATAAAAGCTTGTTTTTAAAAAGTATTTTTTACAAGATTTTATTTTTAACTTTTTAGTTACGTCTTAACCTATGCATTTCCGATAATGCATTACTATTACAAGAAATTTTAACCGTATTCTACTCGTCAAACCCTTGCATTTAATGCCCATATGAAGGGGATTGTTAAGAAAGCGGTAATCCGCCGTCTTGTGGCGTCCGCCATATTGGGTTTAGAATGAAGTCAGATAGATTATCGTATTAAAACTCGTCAAACCCTTTCATTTAATGCCAATATCAAGGGGATTGTGAAGAAAAAGGTAATCCGCCATCTTGTAGCGTCCGCCATAGAAAGTTTAGAATGACGTCATATAGCTTATCGTATTCTACTCGTCAAACCCTTTCATTTGATACCCATGTCAAGGGAGTTGTGAAAAAAGGTAATCCGCCATCTTGTGGCGGCCGCCATATTGGATTTACGTCACGTAGCTTATCGTATTCTCCTCGTCAAACCCTTTCATTTGATACCCATGTCAAGGGGCATTGTAAAGAAAAAGGTAATCCGCCATCTTGGGGCATCCGCCATATTGGATTAAGAACAATATTAAATATACTATATTGCATTGTCACAGGACTTAAACACGTGTACAAAATTTCAAAGCTCTAGCATAATTAGCACCAGTCGAAATTTTGATTGCAATATTTGACCTAAACATACTAACATAAACAGGTGAAGTTAAATTAATAACAACTTGTAAAATAGATTTGCGTTCCTACACTTATTACGCAGGTTTGACTCGCACTTACATACTACCAGGTGAAGATAAATAAAAACTTGAACAGCTTCTATTACGCTGTTTTGCAATTGAAGCATATACTGGACAGTGAAGCTTTACTCAAAATATACTACTCCTTAGCATATTCCCACATTTCCCGGAGTATTATGCTGTAGAAGAAAAAGCAGTGATTCTATGACAGTTTTTGTTAACCAAAAAAAGAAGTTTAAGGTTAATTTTTAATTTGGATATCTTTGGTCTTGTAAGGGCGTTTTTACTGAATATAAAATCTTAACTGTGCCATGTATCTATGTACATGTATAAATGTCTGATATATTATGTAAAGTCTAATATAAATAATTTTTCGCTAATCACATCTGGTCATGATTACCTGACCAGAAGCAACCATATCCTCGTAATTCCGAGGCACAGAACAACAAATTTTTAAAACTCAGTGGACTACAACGCGGTAGCACGGTTTAACAAATTGCCAAATGAAATAAGATGGCTAAATGAGAGACAATTTAAGATAAAACTGAGACAGTTTCTGGTGATGAGGGAATTTTATTCGATAAATGAACTTATGGAATGCAGAACTTAGCCCTGTGTGTTTTTGGTGCCCTGGTTGCATGGACCCTGTTGTAGTTTGGTCTATCGTTGTAATTTTATTTCTCCCGATGTTGTTCCATCTATTTCATTTCTGGCCCACCTGTGCATTTTAAATTCAATAAACAGCTCAGATTTTTTTTATATATTTTATATTTTTTGTTTTTTTTTCCCGATGATGATGTAAAATTTGTTTAGAAAAATTAATAAATAAATGTTAATTTTTTTCCAAGGTGGGTCAATTCAAAAATTCAACTTCTTTCGCAAATTACAATTTTTTTTTTATTTACCAAACCATTCCTAGTAGGCGCACTATTAAAAAACCTGAACTTGTCATGGGTCCCATAAGTAGCAACAGAGATATACAACTTTCTTAGAAAATTTAACAAGAGTATGAAAATCATTATGTCTCCAGTTCGGTTCTTTCCGAAATTGAGCTGGACTAGATTGGTTCTTGTAGAAACACATATACCAGTACCATATATAGAAAAGTTTTAAAAAGTGTCTCATATTTACCGCCATTGATCCTACTACTATACAGGGGGAGTTTTTTATAGTGTTACAAGGAGATATCTCGGGAACGGTTTAAAATATTTTCATGAAATTTTGGTGAGTTAATTAAGAACATATTTAAACATCGTTTTGACATTTACTCCCTCTCTATATTTTAAGGCGTGGGGGTAACTTTGGAATTTTAAATGGGATGATGTACTTTTGTTTATAAAATTCGAATCTACTTAAAAAACTATCTATGTGTACAATTTTTTTTATTTGCTATTTCGGTTAGGGAATTATGATTTATTAGGTTATAAAGAAAAAAAAATACCATTTAATTTGAACTTATTTATCATCTGTCATGCTTGAGAAGTTGTTCGAAATGACCCCCTTTAACTTTTAAACACTTTCTCACTCTTTTTCTAAATGAATTTCGTACCCGCTGTAACATTTCAGGTGTCACTCACGAATAAGCAGGCAAAGCGGATTCGGTCTTTCATATCATCTAAAGTTGTAGGTGCAGTCGCCATCACTTTATCCTTTATAAAACCCCCACGAGAAAAAGTCAAGGAGGGTCAAATCCGGGGACCTAGCAGGCCAGTTGAGAAATAATCGTCAAAAGTCAAAATTTTCAACTGACTTAAGTAAAAATAATGTATTTCCATGGAAACAAATAATATTTATTTTCTAAATTCAATCAAAATTTAGTTAACCATAATTCCATAACCAAATCTCATTTAAAAGTCCAAAGTTACCCCTCACCAGGGATGGGTAATGACGCGTCGAGAATTAATTTTCGACGTACGTGTCGAAAAATCCGTCGAAAATGTCGAATATTGTCGAAAATGTCGAATATTAAGTTTAAAATGTCGACAATTTTATTCCCCCATGGACTAACTTACCCATATGTTCCCAAAGGTTTTCCAATGTATCTAAATACTTTTTCATAAATTGTTCTTGGTTCACGATCACGAGAGAAGACCTGGATAAAGCCTTGGCTACATTATTTATGTTTGGATGCAACATACCATTTTCGGTCGTGGAGTCTTCACATTTTAAAAAATTCATAAACTCTCTTCGCCCTTCATACAAGTTACCAACAAGAAAAACTTTAACCAACTCGTTACTACCAAAATGCTACGAAAATTGTAAGAATTCTTTGAAGAATTTTGACGCCGAGTCCGTTATGTTGATTGACGGTTGGAAAAATTCTTCTAATAATACGAAGAATGTAGTATGCCTTATTCATAATGTAGGAGGTGATATAGCTTTCCTTGAATCTTATGATCTTACAGGAGAAACGGAAACTGGAGATAAACTACAGGAATCTGTCGAGCAGTGCGTAATTTTAGCGAAAGAAATATATAATACTAATATTTATGCAATCTGCTCAGATAATGCTGGGAACATGAGAAAGATGGGTTCCCAAATCAATCTTTGGTACTCAAATTGCAATAGTCATACTGCAAATCTTTTGGCAAAATAATTGGTGTCAGTCATATTGCAGGAAGAGTACAAACCGTATTAAAAGAATTTTCATCACAAGATCTAGAAAAAAGTATTATAAAACATAATGGAAAAACAATAATATTAGCTGGGGAAACACGCTGGTGTTCATTTAGAGACTCTTTTGTTAATTTTTTAGATAATTTAAAGGCTATGAGAAATGTGATTGCAGAAGATAATACGAAAATCAAACCAAATGTAACTAAACTTGTTTTTGATGAAAATTTAAAAAAGCAAGTAGAGGATAGTATAGTAGTATGCAAGCTTCTAAATAAATTACGGAACACATAGGCTTCAATTGCTGATGCAGCTGAGGAATGGTTAACATTGCGTTTACCAGATGGTTTTGAACAATATGATCATTTTGTGAAAAACCGACAGAAACAAGCATTTACAGCCAGATTCTCCAACGCTAGACGGTCTAAATTGACAACCAAAAATTTTAAACTGACAAGTGTAAGAATAAGACATTTAAGTTTGATACTATGGATTTATTTCTGAGCTTTTTAGCAAATTTATAAAGAAAAGGGCAATTTTAGTACGAACTTTCGACAATAATAGAACTAAATTCATTACAGCAACTCGTTCCAAGATGAAAATCATTTGGAAACCCAGCAAATCGCTGAAATATCAGAATAATTCATAAGTTTTTAATGACGACTTATTAACAATGACACGACAGAAACTGTCAAAACATAACTGATCAACTATAAGATCTTAATTTAAACCAGTACTAAATCTTAAACCTTCTTAGTGAATCTGAACGTAAAGGTTTATTCTCTATCAGCAAATTTTTTACATCCACTTTATAGAGGTAAGATCGGAAGAACAAATACGAGATGTGGAAAATTTTCTCATAGATAATTTAAGTGCTGATTCAGTAAATGATTTCCATTTGTATAGAAAAAACAAAAACTTCTTCCAGAAACTTTTCTCCAAACAAATCGCGAATGTGCAGACTTTCTGGGGATTGACCGAAAGACATCATTCAGAACTGGCTAAGTTAGCGATGAAGTTAAACTCAATACCAGCCTCTTCATCACAGCTCGAGAGACTTTTCTCAAATTGGACCTTCATTCACTCTAGGCCGAGAAATAGACTCAGTTCAGAAAATTCGAAAAAACTTACTTACACCTATTACCACATGAAAATAAGGGATGAAAACAGAAGTGATGAATATTAGTTTGTTTTTATAAAATATTTTAAATGCAAGATTTTGAAATCGTTTGTGAATGTACTTTAAGTTTATAGTCGTTAAGTTGACATATTTTTATTATCCATCTGCTGTTTCGTATTTCCATGCTTTTAAACAATATATTAATTAATTATTAATATTAATACACGTTGATTTATAGTTATTACTATACTATAACCAACTTACTCTCCTAAGAGTATTTGGTTATGTTATAGGTAGTATAGTATAGTATTTATTTCCAAATTCCAAATTAATATATCCAAATATATTTCCGACTGTCGAATATGTCGAAAATTAATGGTGTCAAAAAATAATTTTCGACGCGTCGAAAAAAGCGTCGAGTATGTCAAATTTTCGACGTACCCAACCCTGCCCCTCACCCCTCAAAATAGACAGAGGGAGTAAATGTCTAAAATATGTTTAAATATGTCCCCCCATCCCTATATTATATTGATGTGTGTTAGTTACATTATAACATTGTTAAAAGTAACATAGCATTAATAAATGATTTAAGTAATTTCATTAATGCCCAATAGAAATTAAAAATCAGCAGGTCCAAGCAGTTTTCGCAAAAATTATTACCTGCTTTTATTGAATTTGGGCCATACATTTACCATTCACTGTATAGAAATTATCTTTACATAATTTAGATATATTACCTTTCTTCTTCATTCTTTATATCAAATGTTCCTTCTACAAAATCCAAAACCTCTGTACCTTTCCT
This sequence comes from Philopedon plagiatum, assembly GCA_963971165.1. NCBI lineage: Eukaryota > Metazoa > Arthropoda > Insecta > Coleoptera > Curculionidae > Philopedon > Philopedon plagiatum. Next base: position 33,986,813 of record OZ020193.1, on the reverse strand, counting down.
AATTTCTATTTCTTGATGGTTTTGATACAAAAGTGGATTTGTTTGTGTTTGCTCTTCAGATCTATAAAATGTCAGATACTTATTATACTGTCTATGGTGCCAATGGTAAGTTAGTATAGCCATCGTCGAGAGATATTCTAAAAAGTCCGCGCACTTGCTTATTAAGCTGTAAATCCCCCCTCTGCCGTTGCTCGCCTCTCGCCTAACCCCGTCGCGCCATCGTCGAATAGTAGCGCTCGATTCCTGGCAGAACCAGGCACTTGAATGCGACCGATTGCAAACAATGCCGGCATTTCGCGGACTTCAAAGTGACTAGACTATTTAGAATATCCTTTGACAATGGTATAGCTAGCAAACTCAGGTTATATGTTACAGAAAAAATAAACAATGAATGTTACTTGTGGTCATGCTCAACATGACATAAACTTTGGTATAGATCATACACACCTAGCAAGCCTCAAGTTAAGCTGGACTTGTAGGTACATCTACATATGATAAGGTGAAAAGAATACTAATTATTATATTATTATGCATATGTTCACTAAATTAATATAATTTACGTAAATTATATTCTTTAAAACAAGATCTTTAGTGATACTGTAATATATTTTTCTTTATCTTTTTTGATGAATCAAATGGAATCTTTTATTAAACTGTATATTTGGAAGTGTTTTCTCTCTGGTATACCTGAATTGATAAATAAATAAACTGATATATAAACAAAGACAGGAAAGCAGCTACTGATACTGCTGAATATACTGTGCAAAATCAGCAGAAGGGAGTGGGGATCGCTCAGCCAGCAGACTTCAGTCTCATAAGGTCTCACCTCTTGCTGTGAAATTAAAGGAATGACAACATGTGACGTTTCTAAATCAAGGAATGATTGCTGCTGCTGACAGTAGAAACCGGGTAGTAGGTAGGAGTGAGTGCTCTCACCAAGAAATCAGAAATCGTGCATCCGCACATTTAATCAATTTCACTTCAACTTCGGAGTCTTGGGACTGAATCTAGATTTATTCACATTTCTGCATGGGAACGCTGTTTGCCAGGTGTTTATAGGGTAATTATTCGGATTATTGTAAGCGCGGAATTTTTTCATGAAATTTTGCACATACCCTAATTTTGGGTCGTAGAACACGAATCCGAAGTCACTTTTTGGCGGTCTCGAATGGTTTTTCCGCAAATTTTTTTTTTTACTTTTAGGTTAGGTTTTTCAATGAATTTCTTTATATTTCGGCACTTTTACTTAAACACATCTATACAAGTCATTACACACTATTTTTCTGAACCATATTTAGGCAAATTTATGTAAAAACACATTAAAAAAACAGAGAAAATATCAAAAAACTGAAAGAAAATAAACACGCCATCTGTGGTACACATTCTGATGGAAAGACGCGCTGTTGCCAGCTCTATAAAGCTAGCAGTGAAAAGTCAGCGGGAAAATGCGAAAATGAACCATATCTGAACAAAAAGGTGTAAGTATACCCAACCCAAGCAAGCCTGAGCAAAAAGGTGGTCAGGTTAGCTCAGTTTTGATTGATATAGATACATATATATCTATATCAATGAAAGCTGAGCAAACCTGACCACCTTTTTGCTCACCCAACCTGAGCAAAAAGGTGGTCAGGTTTGCTCAGTTTGCCTGACCACCTTTTTGCTCAGGTTTGCTTGGGTTAAAATTTTTAAAATTTGTCGGAAAAACGATTTGTAAATTTGGCATCTTTGCATCAGAATGTGCACCACAGATGGCGTGTTTATTTTCTTTCAGTTTTTTGATATTTTCTGTTTCTACATAAATTTGCCTAAATATGGTTCAGAAAAATAGTGTGTAATGACTTGTATAGATGTGTTTAAGTAAAAGTGCCGAAATTTAAAGAAATTCATTGAAAAACCTAACCTAAAAGTTAAAAAAAAAATTTTTTGGAAAACCATTCGAGACCGCCAGAAAGTGACTTCGGATCAGTGTTGCCAATGTGTGAGGAATTCCTCAAAATGTGAGGAATTTACAGGTGTGGTGAGGATTTTTGAGGAGCGTGTGATTGTGAGGAAAATTGAGGAATTTGTATGCTAATGCTAATGTTAAAAATAGGTACATTTTCCGAAAATATATTTTTTCCCAAACAGTATTTATAAAATTTAATTATCAACTAGTAGCATGAAAACTGCTTATGAAGAAAGATCCTAAACGCAACTTTTTTGGGTTAGATCAGGATTCCTTAGGTTTGATATGTTTTCTCGTAAATTACTTTTTCAAAAAGCCATTGCTTGAAACAATTAATATCCGACAATAAATAATTTCGAAAAAGATGTGCTCTGAAACTTTGTATTTTTGAAAAGTTCATTAAAAAAAAATAGTTTTAGGAAAATTGTACTTCCGTAAGTACTCGTATTATATCCCCCAAATGAACAGAAGGTATAAATAAAAAGGTGCTACAATATTTGCACTTTCATATTCATCAAACAATTTTTCCTGTCGTGTGAGCTACGATGACCAATTGTTGTGTTTTTTTTCAACAAACATCTTTTTTGATGCTAAATTAAGTAAATTTTTTTAAAAAACAAGTACAAAAGTTTCTCCAAACTATGTATTTGTAAAGAATCTTTCAAAAATACATTTTCCGAAAATATATTTCTTAGAAAACATAGTTTTTCTAAATTTAAATTATGAACTCTACTGGCTTAGGAAATGCCAATGAAAAAATGACAGAAAATCCTAAACGAACCGTTTTTTTGTTTGGTCAGATTTAAGTTTCCTTATGTCTGCAATGTAACTCTGTAGTAAATTACTTAAAAAAAAAGTCTTTTTAGAACCAATGTTTGAAAAAATGTACTTTATAAAAACATGTTTTCTTAAAAAATTTAATTTCGAAAGGTGGTAGTTTTCGAATAACTGTGTTCGAAAATATATTTTTGAAAAAAAGCGCTTTCAAAAAATATGTTTTAGAAAAATTTTCATGAATCAGTTGACATAGACAAAAGGTATGAATAAAAAAATGCCAGAATTTTAGCAAGTTAAGATGACAAACCGCTTGGGTTTTGCAAGAACAGGTTAAGATATTTCGGCTTTTATGAAATAGTATACATTTCTCAGAAATGTAAACAATAAAAAAATAATGTAGCACACGAACTTGCCCGTTCTTTTTGGTATATACTTTTGTGTAGCTCGAGAAGCCGCATCCCCCCCCCCCCCCAAAACGAAATTCTAAATCCGCCCCTGTGATCAACGTGAGGAATTTTGAGGAATTCTATCGAATTTTGTGAGGAAAACAATAGGATGCTGTTGGAAACACTGCTTCCGATTCGTGTTCTACGACCCAAAATTAGGGTATGTGCAAAATTTCATGAAAAAATTCCGCGCTTACAATAATCCGAATAATTACCCTCAATATTAGGTACTCAATAAGAACTTACTCTAGTCCTTCTTCTTTAAATGCTATGCCACCTGCATACTCTGTAACTTCTTCACTTACTTCTTGTTTAACATTTGCAATGAATTCGCCACCTGCATACTCTGTAACTTCTTCACTTACTTCTTGTTTAACATTTGCAATGAATTCGGGCACATCAACATAACTGAAATTGTTGTAAATTGGTTTCCAAATTTCTTTTGAAGTAGAAGCTTCCATAATTTAAAGTACGTTTCTACCATAAATACTTTATCGAGTTTTGTAATTTTAAACATTTGGTTCATCTGCATTTATTGCTACTCGTATTTGTGTCGTTAATCCCCAGAAATATTGTGATAATGATTTTACCATGACTTATACACTACTTTTAAAGACCTGTGGGTTTGTGACCTTAATAAATTAAAATTAATCAAAGAACAATTTCATTTGACTTATGTGCAATGAAAATAATTATCATAGCATTCATTAACCCTTTCGTCCCGTTTCCCTTGTCAATCACCCACTCCCACTCCGATGCCGAGTGCAGGGTTGCCAGCAGCCCCATGAAACTTCTTATGGCAAGTATCGCAACACGCTTAGTTACGACATACGTACCGGCCAGACTTTTATCGAATAAAGTTCGGACATACAAATTTTTCTTTGTCTCTTTTTAAATGTCCAACCAACGATACTACAGAAAGAGATGGGTGCGTTAGGCGACCAATCCAACAATCAACAATTTCATTATTTTACCACCCTACTTCCCGGTCTGGCCGACTGGAAGTCTGGAAGCTAAAGTGGACTCGCCCGACTCGCCAATAATTTCTTTTAGATGTAAATAAAAATGGTTGCTGGTCATTTTTGACTTTGCTGGAGCTTTTTATTTAATTATAGCATTCTAACAAGAAGATTGATTATTTTTTCTCTTCCAGGTAAGTAATTAAATTATTTTGTTTGTAGTATGGGTTACTTTTATTACAATACCATTGTTTTTCAAGAGAAATGCTGTGGAATGTATGATGACCTAACTTTAGAAGGAAAGGAAGTGATGAAATTTTTCATTTATAAACAAATACTAGTTAGGACAACTCTTTGCTGTTAAGCTTCAAAAACACAATTCGAATATTGCACCAATGATTTCGTGTGTTGCATTGAGTGCTGGACAAGGCTGCCAGTAGAATTTTTAAAGTAGTGTTTCAGTGAAATCTTTTAAATAAAATACTCACAATCATCATTGTTAAAATACCTATCTTGTATTATGATGGCATATAACTTGTTTTCTTTAAAGCAAGAATAAGGTAAACTACTAAAAGGTTTGGTGGGTATATACCGGCAGCAATTTTCTTTTGTACCTTCATATTACGTGAAAAAAAGTTGATATACAATTCATCAGCCTTGTACGAAAACTGTGCAATGAACATAACTTTTTTCTTGACAACAGTAGTAATAGATCAATTGTAGCCATCATGTATTTAGTGAATTTTTATTTTATTATACAGATAAAATTGTTGTAAAAGTAACCTTCCAGTATATTTCCTAAATAAGTTGCGTGTTATAATTTAGGTACTTACAGTGTTAATAGTCATGTACTCATTAATTTTAGGTTTCTGGTTGAATTGTGGGTAGGATCACAACAGGCAAACAAGTATATTGCAGCAGAGACTATTATAGATTTTGTTGTAATGTAGCTTTATTTCATATCTAAGTTTCTCAGTGGTATATTTTACAGTGTCTAAGTATTCAGTGTTTGTGTTTTAGTTCTAGTGCATTATCACGTTTAGGTTTTACAGCTTTCAATACTCTAAAAAATTATTGCAAATATTCTTTTGACAAAAATTCCAATTATAGTTTCATAGAAGAATATCAGACTGAGCAAACGAGACAAATGTTGTAATGTATTGTATTATAAAAACCTGAAATCCTTTTTTCTTTTTCATGGCATACGAGGACTCCAAAAGCAATCGAAGGCTAACTTATTTGGTTTGACATTATCAAGACAAGTTACGTCTATTTTTTGACAGGATTGTGATTAAGGACTTTTTCTTAGGTATACTCAGTTTACATGTCTTATTTCTTCTGTATGCCTTAAATTAATTTTGAGAAAATCGTGTTCTTGGTTATGTTATACATATATAAAAAAAAAATGACCAGAATATAATGTATATTGTTTTTGATTTCTATAAATTTTGTTGTTTTAAAATTTAGGTATGGGTGAGTGTCTATAAAGTGTTGCATCGTTTTAAGCTATTTATGAAATGTTTATATTTGTGTTTCTTTTTGATAATAAAGTTACGATCTCAACTTCATTACGTTTGATTTTCCTTTTCATATTCATGCTAGACGTTATATTTTAAAGTGGATTTAAAACTTATGGATTTATTTGGCATCAAACCTATTTGGTTTTGATTCCAAATAATTTTGTAAGTTTTATTTGCTACTTTAAAATAACCAAAAATATGAAGTTTTAAATTGCGCCTGCGCCACCTTTAGTTCCCAATCCCACCACCGTTCCCAACGTCCAGACTAATTGTCGCTGTAATTTGACGTTTGATTGACATTTCATATGACCTTCGACTCGATCCGTGCTGCGACAAATAACAACGCTAGTTGGTCTTCTTCCTGTATTAGTATTCGTTGGTTGCCAGGTTTTAGTTTCGATTTGATCGTACAGGGTACTGGCCCTACAAAATTATCGTTTTTTGTGAAAAATTATCGTACAAGCGGTAGAAGTCCTGAATTCATAGGATATAAATATCAAAAAATGTAAATTTTCTGTGAATTAGATTTATGATATTTTTGATCATAATAATTCGATGACGTCACGAGAGTGGTAAATCGATTCTGCTTATCTATTACAATGAAATAAAATACTTAAAAATACAGTTGTTAGGTTGTTACTATTCGTAAACTTCATTGACAAGCTCCGATTTAAATTGAACATGAACAACCTACATCCCGCCGTATCTTTGCCTAAATATAAATAATAGTAGAATATAACTAGCGCCAAATAAAGCAGGCATACCTTTAACGAAATTTCGCCAGTTCTTATAATTATTATTTAATAGCTACTTTCCTAAATAGCTGAGTTCTTCTGATTTAAACATTTCTTCGCGTTTAGCCCGAGAAGAACGTTGATGGTTCTTCTCGGGTTTAGCCCCATCGTTTTTTACATTCTCGGTGATTCGCAGATTTCTAACCAATACAAGTCACCACGTAAGCTTAAATTGCTATGACTATGAATATGAATGAAGTAGCATAGATCAAGTCAGCGATAAAACGCCCGACGCTCGAGTCGTGTCGTAGTCGACCTAGTGCAATGATGCCAGTACTTGGACTTTGGACTTTATCTTGATTTTTTTTCAAAAATTGGGCGTATTCGCAAATCTCAAAATTATCGTACAAAGTGCATACGATAATGATTTGTTATCGTTTATCGTACGTGCCCTAAAGTTATCGTACATGTACGATGATTATCGTACGTCTGGCAACCCTGGCCGAGTGTGCCTGTCGTCACAGTGTTGGTAGAGGTCCTCAAAAATTGTACCAAATCACAAGTTTAAATTGTACCCGATTTTGAACTTTTGTACTGACACCAAAAATGACTTATTTCGGATGAAAAATATTTACTATATTACTCTTATATTACTATTAATATTTTTCACGCCGTATTTTCTCTAGTGTTGTGAAATGTCCGGTAAAATATAATAATTGACTTGTCCGGGCGATTTGACCGGTAAATTACTGGTCAAATAATTTCGTCTTAGACGTTTCCGTTTCGCATTGGTTACAGCCGTTCGAGCCCTATCCCCCCTACCCTCTCGTGCATCACTTATCACTTGAGTGTCAAACTTGTCAATTCTTCCTTTCGGAATGGTGTCGAGTGACTCCGGGGCGAGTCGCTCCGGGGCGTCAGACACCTGAAAGGAATATTACTAATAGGTGTCTTCCTTTCACAACAAGGAGGAGCTCCCGTACAGCTCCAGAGCCGCACACAGTTGTTACATTCAACTGGGGCATCAAGCACGAGGGGCGCATTCAGAATCAACGCTCGGGTGCGCCCGGGTAAACAACCTACCGTTCAGAATCAGGCGGCCAGCCGTTGGTTCTTATGGCCGTGACGTCATTGACAAGTTAATTTTTACCCACTGTTACCCAAGGGGCGTCGATTCTGAATGCGCCCCTGAACCGTTCGAGCCCTATCCCCCCTGCCCCCTCGTGCATTACTTATCCCTTGAGCTTAATGTCAAACTTGTCAATTGTTCCTTTCGGAATGGTGTCGAGTGACTCCGGGGCGAGTCGCTCCGGGGCGTCAGACACCTGAAAGGAATATTAGGCTGTGTACCGTTGTCAAACCTGGTTAACCGCTCGGTTTCTTCGGTGACATTAATGACAGATATTGCGTTTCCAATCTGTCAACTTTTCAGATTACCGATACTTACGGGACACAAAACCGTAACCGAAGTTGACAACGGTACACGCCCTTACTATTAGTAATATTCCTTTCAGGTGTCTGACGCCCCGGAGCGACTCGCCCCAGTCACTCGGAATATTACTATTACTTTGGCAACACGGATTCGTTGGTATCTGTTGTCATGCCCTGCGCACTTTAAATTATGCGCGCGGCCCGCTAAAGCTTCACACCGAGCCACCAGCGTCGCCACCATCGATCATTTTGGGAGCGGGAGGCGGAGCCAAAAGCACGTGGTGCTGTTTACGATAACGACTAACCTAACTTATGTTTTGCCGTTTACCGTCCGCCATTAGTGCAATTGGTTTGCGTGTTTGAGTTAAATTGTCTTTATTTTAGTGTTGTAGTAGGAAAATAGTAAAGGCTTTGAATTACAAGTTGCAGCCTTTGTTGAAAGAGCGAATCTTGTACTCGCTTTGAAAAATTATTAAAAGTTTAAAAGTAAGTACCTACCGACCAAAACAATATTATTAGTGAAAGATATATTTATACGATTATTTATTTTATAGTCGATTTAGGCATATTTTATTTAAATTCATTAATATTATTGATATTACTGGAAACAGCGAATTTTTTCATGAAATTTTGCACAGACCCTAATTTTGGGTCGTAGAACACGAATCCGAAGTCAGCTTTTGGCGGTCTCGTATGGTTTTTCCAAAAAAATTTTTTTTTTGCAAAACTTTTAGGTTAAATTTTAGGTTACCTTTTTTTATAGATTCCTTTAAGTTTCGACACTTTCACTTAAACATATCTGTAAACTTATAATTTTTATTTTATTTCTTCACACAAAACAGCACATTTAGGCAAAAATAGCTCAGAAAATTGCTTTTTCCAATAGAAAATGTCATTTTAATGGCTACTAGATGCATTATTCATAGATTAAGGTTAGTTAGGGGGCCATTATTTTCCCAGCTGTCAAGTGTCCGGCATTGCCAGGTTTACTTATTTTTCATGAAAAAATTGTAAATTAGGAATAATAAAAAAGCTAACCATAACAAACTAAATTCACTATTCTGTCCAACTTAGTCAACAACATTTTTTAATTTTAACCTACATCAGACGTAACCAAAATCCTATTTATCAGCAATCCAACACCTGCATATGCTGATGCATCCAACCATATCTGAACAAAAAGGTGTATACCCAACTCAAGCAAACCTGACCACCTTTTTGCTCAGGTTTGTTTGGGTGTATACACCTTTTTGCTCAGATTTGGTTCATTTTCGCATAATCGTTTTTCCCTCAAATACTGCTAGCTTTACATAAAGTTGGCGGGAAAATGCGAAAATGAACCAAATTTAACCAAAAGGGCAAAAAGATGACCCCAACCAACACCCTGGGGCACCGATCCCTCTTCGCCTGCGAGGAAAGAGACTGGTCAGGGCCCCTAACCAGGTGCTAACCCTGTTCCGACCTTAGGGTGCCCTCCGATCCACCGTTCGTATCAAAAACTTTTCTAAGTCGGTGAATTAGGTGACAGATCTAATATTTTCGATATAACGGTGGTATAACGGTGGATCGGAGGGCACCCTAAGGTCGGAGCAGGGTTAGCACCTGGTTAGGGGCCCTGACCAGTCTCTTTCCTCGCAGGCGAAGAGGGATCGGTGCCCCAGGGTGTTGGTTGGGGTCATCTTTTTGCCCTTTTAGGGAAAATAAAATGCTATCTGTCTTATTTTACTCTCATATTGCCATCTCTTTTTTTGGATTTATTTATGGCCGGAAATTGTTAAAATTTGCGAGAAAAATGCTTTGTAAACGTGGCAACGCCGGAAAATTGACAGCTGGAAAAATAATGACGTCTAGTAGCGATAAAATGGAATTTTCTATAGAAAAAAGCAATTTTCTTAGCTATTTTTGCCTAAATGTGGTGTTTTGTGTGACGAAAACTAATAAAAATTATAAGTTTACAGATATGTTGAAGTGAAAGTGTCGAAACTTAAAGGAATCTATAACAAAAAGGTAACCTAAAAGTTAACCTAAAAGTTTTCCAAAAACAATTTTTTTTTTGGAAAAACCATACGAGACCGCCAAAAGCTGACTTCGGATTCGTGTTCTACGACCCAAAATTAGGGTATGTGCAAAATTTCATGAAAAAATTCGCTGTTTCCAGTAATATCAATAATTACCATTGCTTTTACCATTGTCCCAATCGCCCTACCCCATTTTATTCTACCTCGATGCCCTACCCTTAGTCTGTTTTTACTTAAAATTTTAACAAACTGTAATAAACTTGATTTTTACCAGGTGCTTTGTTTTTGATTGCTAGTTGTTTTTAATACACAATAATGTAAAAATATTAATATACTCATAACTATGTATTTAACTTTTAGGAAGTGAGTTACCATGCCTTACACTTGTGCTGTACCAAGTTGCTTCCATAATGGTGAAGTCAAGTATCGCTTTCCCAATCCAGAAAAGTAAAAGCCTGTTTTTGATCAGTGGGTAATGTTTTGTGGAAATGAACGTTTAACTAAAGATTATGGACCTGACGAAAGTGTAAAAATTTACAACTTTATGGTTTGTTCACTCCATTTCCAGGAAGACGATTTTACGTTTAATAGAAAACTAAAAAAAGGAGTTATACCCTCGTTGAATTTACCAGGTATGTTTTAATATGTGATATGAAATATTCAGTGTACAAATCTAACGTTGATCCATGCTTTCTCCTTTCTGATTTATTTTTTGTTTCTCATGTTATGCACATGATTTTTTAAAATTAAATTTGTTTCTTCAAATTTATTGCCTTAAGCAAGTTTTCTAATATAATTTATGTTTAAAAAAGCAATAGGTTCTGTTATGCATAATTAAAATACTCCCCTTTTTTAGGGACAACCGTCAAAACTGAAGAAGAACTTCATCTAGAAAAGCGTGCAGCTGACACGGCAAGCCTTCTAGAATTCTTAGATCAACTGTTTGACAGCCTGAATGGTAAAAATGGGGAATGGTTAAAAAAATTGGGAAGCGGCCATGCAGTTGCAGAGAGGCGTTTTTTAAAAAGAAGAGTATAGAGACGAATATGATGAAGACTTTTTGAGAAGGAAAGAATACAACCCCAAAGTCCTACATCTTAAATATGTAAGCACCAATTTTTTAAACAAAATTACAACAGCTCTTGCCATTATAAAATATATTTTACAGCGAGATTTACACAAATTTGGCATAGTCGAATACATCCTAAAAGTTTTATGTAGTAGAATATCCCTTACAGATTGTTTTCACGATACTACAATAAAAAAAACAAGTATTTAAATATTTTATTAAACTTAATGTATTTAACTACACCAAACAAATAAATCGAGTTTTAAAAGGTGCAGTCCAGAGACCTATTCCAACAAATGCCCCAAAAATATTCATTAAAGCCAAAAAAGTCTACTTAAATGTAGCTAAAAGGGCAAATATTTTGAAAAAATAAAGAAAAAATTGTTATTTGATTTGTTTTCTGTTTTATTCGCTAGTGTTATGGTAAATGATACTTTTTATAGCTTTTTTCTCCAGTTTGTAAATACTTTTTTGTTACTTACTGTATTTGTTATATTAAAATTTGTAGTATATTAATTACATTAATAATTAGAAAGTAATTAACGTGTTTTTTTATTATAATAAAATCATGAGTGTACCTACATACTCAAAAAGAAGTACATTTCCCTTTTTTATTACAGGTGTTAGATTAAATTTTTACTTTTCCATAAAAATTTTTATTTTTAAAGAATTCATAAATTTGTTACTAAATTATAGATATTTCAATAAAAAATGTATGCATATTTATAAAATTTAGTGAGAAATTTCTGAATACATCTTTAATAATAAAAAATTTAATGGAAAAGTCAAAAATAATTATAAACACTAAAAACCTTTTTTAAATTCCTCCACCAATCTGTCGGCAAACTGTCGATTGCCATCTAGTGGGCAATAGCCGAAATTCGCTTATTTGCATAAAGCAAAGATCTACATCTAAAGCCAGAGCATCACCTCACACCAACTCAGGAGGTGGCGCTAAGGTAGCACGAACATGTTGGTCTATTCGTTTACACGGCAGTGTCCAATCTATTCACCCTAACAAACCCTAATCTATGTCTGTTGTTCTGTGGTGACAACAAAAAAAAATAAAAGGTGACAACGACAACAAACCAAACCTTTTTCTATGCAAGAAGCCCTTTATTTTACATTGGTTGTGTTTGTTAAAAAAAAAATTAAAATAGCTGTGATCGCGCTACCGCCAGGAAATACGTGTTCAAATCCGTGCAAGTAATATAAAGAAAAACTGTATACACATTGCTATGCGATGTGATTTGTACGTCGATCCATAAAACATCTTCTGTGACAAGCTACTAGTAAAATCAGTATTGCTGATTATGGAGTCTTTAAGTTTACAAGAATTTGTAAAGATTGAGCCCAAAGATTTTAGTTTAAATGCTGAACCTGAATTGGTCAATAATATTAAGGAAGAATTAAGCGAGGACCCGTACACCAAAGCTGACTACATGTTAACGTATGTTTTTTAGATTTAAGTTTCCATATTATATCCATATCAAAATGCTAGCGCTTGCTGTATGTTGTGCACTTGATCTATTATTAAAAAGTTAGTACCTTGTCACCTGACCACTGGCTGTTCTCTAAGTGCTCAGTAGTTGTTATTTTACCATTACCTGAATCATGGTTTATGTCATTACGGAAGAGGATATGGTAGGATGAAGAGGATAAAGGTAGTTTACCTATTAGAATCTACCTCAACTGAAGGTGATTCTTATCATCAAGATTCTAATTTACAAAGTGAGCCCTCATGTTCTTATTTATTTATTTTTTTATTTATTTCATATAGGTATATATACTATGGAATATAAATTCCAAATGGTACAGAGAAAATAAAGAACAAAGTATACAAACAAAACACAGAAAACACCTAAAAGATAAGAAAGAAAAGAAAAGCATGAACATGATGAGGAACAGAGGACAGAGTATAAGACAATTAAAATTATTTGAGCAATATTAAATTTTTTTAGTTTTGACAAAGTACCTACTTACTGTTAAAAATATCACAGTCTGAGTATACAGAATTGTAGTTCCATGCTATTCTGTTGACTTCTTAAGGCAGTTTGGCCGTAAGTAGTTGGTCCGGTGGTAGTCTTCATAAAAAAGTTGTTCCTGCCTTGTGTGCCTTGCAGGAACAAATAGTGAAACTATCTTCAATAGTCTGTCACAATTAATCTGACTGTCAAGAAGCTTGTACAAAAAAAGCAGGAGTGCATCCTTTCATCTGTGCTCAAGGCTCTTCATCCCACACAATAATATAGAAGTGGTACTGTAACTTTCTTTCAGTCTGGATATTAATCCAATAGAAAATGTGTAGTCTGTAATTATCGTAAAAAAACTATATACTTAACTGGAATTTTTTGCCTCAAAATTCTAATGAATTTTGGGAAATAATAATCCATGAATGATAGGAAGAGCTTGAATGAACTATTATAATAAATTTAATTCACTCGATTCCTAGCAGCTTGGCTCAAGTGATTGAGAAACAAGGTTCAATGACCAAATATTGTTTTTTTAATTTCTTGATATTGTTCTTGTTTAAAATGGTTTTCAATTTGTTTGCATTATTATAAAATTAAATAAGTATATTACTTTACCATTTGACTTAAATTTTTTATTTACTTTATCAAGGCCAGTTCTTTGCATTTTTCGCATATATGATAACTAGAGTTTAACAAATGGGGGTAATTCCAGAGACGGCTTCTAACCTAGTTGGAAATAAAATTAGGATTCGATTTGAAAATAAAATACAAATATTTATTTACCCACATTGTGTTATTTGAAAGTGCGAGATACGAAAATATCATACAGGGTGTCTGAAAAGTCTTAGCATGGGCAAATATCTTTACTATTAATAAAGATAGCAACACCAAATTTTAGTTGTACCTTATTGGTTAGTAAATCTACTTTTTTACGTAATTTGACTCTTTCAACCCCCTTGGGGGGTTACGCTAGCGAGTTGAGGTCCAAAATTTTGGATGCGAACCTATGCCGTGTGGCCTCTTCGTTTAAAAGTCTTCAAAAAAGAAACATTGTTTTAGTATTTTAGTATTTATTTATTATTGTAATTCATTTTTAAATGGCAAGCCTATAAAAATTATAACTCGTAAATCGTATAATCGGGCGGGGCACAAGTCGACCATTAGTCGGCCACTTGTGCCAAACAGTACAAGTCGGCGCTGCTATGTTTTGTTGTGTAGGGCACTTTTTTCTAACTTTTTTCCAACTTTACTTCTTCATTTGTCGTTTTTATATGTTTTGTTTTTGACATCTGCGCAGTAGACCAAAATGCGTACCACGCGCAAACCGAGCGTGCTAGACATGCGCACGGAATTTCAGGAGTTGGACTTTGGTGTCTACATTTGAACCCATTCATTTTTCAGAATATATCTCCAGTAGTTAAGGTACCACTACGTATTTAACTTTAGAACTTTGTTCCCAAGTTTTTTTCGACTTTATTTTTCAGTTTTTGCCATGTGCGCAGTAGACCAAAATGCGTACCACGCGCAAACCGAGCGTGCTAGACATGCGCACGGAATTTCAGGAGATGGACTTTGGTGTCTACATTTGAACCCATTCACTTTTAAGAATATATCTCCAGTAGTTAAGGTACCACTGCGAATTTAGACAACAAAGTACATCCCCTGAAATTTCGTGCGACTGTCTAGCCCTCTTGGTTTGCGCGTGGTACGCATTTTGATCAATGGTAAAACTTTTTCCCCAAGTTTTTTTCGACTGTATTTTTCGTTATTTGCCACCGCGCAGATAGCAAAAAAAGAAAAATAAAATCGAAAAAACTTGGGAAAAACGTTATAAAGTTAAATACGCAGTGGTACCTTAACTACTGGAGATAGATTCTTAAAAGTGAATGGGTTCAAATGTAGACACCAAAGTCCATCTCCTAAAAGTCCGTGCGCATGTCCAGCACGCTCGGTTTGCGCGTGGTACGTATTTTGGTCTACTGCGCACATGGCAAAAAACGACAAATAAAGTCGAAAAAACCTTGGGAAAAAGTTATACAGTTAACTACGTAGTGGTACCTTAACTATTGGGGATATATTCTTACAAGTGAATAGGTTCGAATGTAGACACCCAAGTACATCTCCTGAACTTGCGTACGCATGTCTAGCACGCTCGGTTTGCGCGTGGTACGCATCTTGGTCTACTGCGCAGATGTCAAAAAATAAAACATATAACAACGACAAATGAAGAAGTAAAGTTGGAGAAAAGTTAGAAAAAAGTGCCCCACAAAACAAAAAATAGCAGCGCCGACTTGTGCTGTATGGCACAAGAGGTCGACTAATGGTCGACTTTTGCCCCGACCGATTATACGATTTACGAGTTATAAGTTTTATAGGCTTGCCATTTAAAAATGAATTACAATAATAAATAAATACTAAAATACTAAAACAATGTTTCTTTTTTGAAGATTTTTAAACGAAGAGGCCACACGGCATAGGTTTGCATTCAAAATTTTCGACCTCAACTCCCTAGCGTAACCCCCCAAGGGGGTTGAAAAAGTCAAATTACATAAAAACGTAGATTTATCAACCAATAAGGTACAACTAAAATTTGGTGTCGCTATCTTTATTAATAGTAAAGATATTTGCCCATGCTAAGACTTTTCAGACACCCTGTATGATATTTTCGTATCTCGCACTTTCAAATAACACAATGTGGGTAAATAAATATTTGTATTTTATTTTCAAATCGACTCCTAATTTTATTTCCAACTAGGTTAGAAGCCGTCTCTGGAATTACCCCCATTTGTCAAACTTTAATGATAACCTCAAAGAAATAATCAAAAGCCTGTTTCAAACAGCTTAAATAATGCAAAAACTAGTTATAAGACTTGTATGGGTTTTTTATGAACACACCTGTACATACATTAAAAAACATAAATAATGACTAGATCTCGGACTAGATTAATTCTGAGTATCATTCTCCCATTAATCCTTAAGCCTTATCTAACAATTTACCATTCACAATTTCCTTAAACTTCTGTAACGTCATTGTATGCACATCCATATCACTGATTAACCTGTTAAACAAATCTGAATTTTTATAAAGGTTTGTTCGGAGAAAATCTAAGTTAACTGTATTTTTCTGCCTATTACTATTACTATTTCTGTTTATTGAACAGGGTAACATACCTAGGACTTCTGGATTATCAAAACTTTAATGTAATAATCTATATAGGTACATACTTAATAAATTGACCAAACAGATCTGATGTGTATATTTTTAAGAGATATTCTATTAAATAGAGTTAGTAATGTCTGATGATTGTATTCTTGTTCTGGATAGAATCCAAATCTTTTCTAAAAGGCATACTTCAGGAACTTTCACTGAACTCCTTCCAGTGACCTACTCCACACATATATTATTATTGAGGTGACCATATAATGCAGCCATATTCTAATTTGACTTGAATTGAAACTCAGACAAACATCCACATAATATGTCGCTTAGTTCTAATGATAAAACCTATATATAGTCTTACATGTGTCGGCGAGTCTACTTGTAATATGATCAGTAAAGCTTAAGGCTTCATCAAACATGACACCTGAGTCCTTATGAAATGTAACTCTCCTAAGAACCATTGATGGTGTAATCTATATTAATATTATTTTTCTTTGCTTAAGGTAAAGGATATACAAACACACTTATTAGTATTCAACTGAAAGTCGTCCACCTCACACCATTCGTACTCGCTATTCAGATTATCCTGCACTTGATCACAGTCATCCTCAGTTAATATTTCCAAAAATATCTTAAAATCATCAGCAGAGATAAGAGGCTTGGAATGTTCAGCACTCCAACCAGTCCATTAACTGCAATAATAAGAAGATGTACTTTTATATGTGCCAGATTTAGAACCCTTAATTTCCACATTTTGTTCCCTATTTGTTAGATAAGACTGCATTAGAAGGATTAAAAAATTATTTATCCAGTAGTAACTTTAATATTGTTTTGTTTATCATTGTTTTATTTTGTCAAATGCTTTTTCCATGTCTGGGTATATCACATCCACCTGAGATTTATTTTTAGTGCTTCATGACTATGGCTTCTGCTTACATAATAATAGTAGTAGGTATATTTATTCATGATGTAGGTACTTACTTTTTGTAGTACCTATTTGCCCTTGCACACATTCCAAATTAAATGAGAAAGAATTGCAGAATACAATTCAAAAATTAAAACAATTACAAAGAATGTATAAAATAAAAGTACCAATATAGAAATAATGAAAACAAAACTGCAATTCCCCATTATCCAAGCTCTCTAAAATTGTTACTGAAAGATTCTTGAAAGCTTTTAGTTTTAAAAATATCACTAGTTTGCTCTTCAAACTGTCATACCGTAGGGGGTTTATTGAATCAGGAAGGCAGTTTAAGAATTTTATGACATAGTTGATCTTCTCATTTAGCCCCACAGTCCTAGAATTATTTGTATCATAATGATGATTACCACTTTTTCAGGGTAATTTTCATTATTTCTTTTAATATGCTACAAAATGTAACTGAAACTGGAACCTGTCCACGGCGGCAACCGTGGACATAGGTACTATTTATTTTTTCGATTACACAATACAAGTAAACAATATTTTTAAATTATAAAGTTGAAACAATATTTAAATAACAATTTTTTTTTACTTCATGTCCACATTTATTTTATTTATTTTATAATTGTTTTACATTTATTTTATATATATTTCATATTGACTTTGTGGCAATTGTGTTTATCTTTTCGAGTTTTTATTTTCTGACGCTGGGTAGTTAGATAGGGTTTTTAGGATCATGACATATTATTAGTAAGACTGGTTTTTAGAGTTTCCAGAAGGAATGTAGTATTGGATAGGTACTGGTTAATTTGTTATGGAGTAGTATAATAATATTAGGTTACTTGTTAGCTTTGTTACAAGAACTTGTTCTTTATAACAATAAAGCATATTTTGATTGATTGATTGAATATCTGTTAAAAATAAAATATGTGTATTAAGGGAATATTTATGATAGTCAATATGCCCGTAAGAACCTATAATCCTGTATACACAACTCTGTAAAGTGTTATGGTTTTGCATTAAAGTAGATACCGGGAGTTCAAAAATTAATGAATACCTCGAGACAGTGAGTTTTTGCCCGCTGGGGGCTCAGGATATAATTTTAAATACACATCTTTTCGTAATTTATGATGTTGCCTTCTAATGTACTAAGAGCACAATCTATTTAAGCATGGTTTAGGAAGTAACTTATGATATGAATGAGAACAAATTTAAGCATAAAACAGAGAAATCACATTGATCTGAATCCAGATTTGTATAATATCTCTAAGATTGCGACAACTGAAACACAAAATAATATTGAGATTTTTCAATATAAAATGATATTTTTGTTCTTAAAAAAACATTATGTTATACTATTTTTCAGCCTTTAAAGGCTTTTATCCCCTAAAACCCTGTAATAAGTACTTGGGGGATAATTTTGTGTCCTTACATGCATGCTATTATTTGGAATTGGTAATAATTCTTTCTAATTTTTTTACAGTGAAGAAATAAAGACAGAATCAACAAACGAGTTTTCTTCAATGGATGTAGGTTTGGATACTCCTGATTTAATTAAAATTGAAGAAATCGAAAACGAAGAAGACAGGTAGGTCCATTTTCGTTCATAATATAACATGGGTATATACAAAATTAGATTTTCGGACCTCAGTAGCCCCATAGTATTGTCCAAAATATTTTTAATATTTTCTGTCTACAGTGTGTGTGTTCAACGGAGTCCGTTCTTGGAATGTACGTTCGAATCCGGTCTCTAGTGATTAGTGTTTTCATGACTCCATTAACACACAGCTTAAAGTAAGAACATGAATAAAAACATTTCAATTATGTGTTCCCTGAGGAACGCTGTTATTTGCGTCATCACATCCAAATCGGCGAGATATGTATATGTATTAATGTCGCTAGAAGCAACTGTTTTTGAGAAAAATGCATGTGAATTCGGTGTTGCATAGAATAAATAAGAAACAAAAATTCTTAGTATCACCAAAAAAATAAATAAGGAAGTGCAAACATCAAGGGAAAATAATATACTATGTGACAAAAAAACGCATCACCCTGTAGAAGTAAATATTTTTAAACCAAATTCTGTACATATGCTTAGGCTGTTTAGAGTAATGAATAATAAAAAATCCAACAAAAAAAGGTGAAGCCTTTATCTCGATTTTTGACAATTCCCTTCAAAAAAATTGTTTGATTTTATTCTCTATTGTCAATCAGTTTGTTCTCATTATTCGAGTGAAACAGTTTTAACGTTGTAAATACAGTGTTAAAATGCCAAGAGTTTGAAGACGGCCGATTTATCATCAACTAAGTTATTTTGAAAGTGGTCGTATCATTGGGCTACATGAGGCAGGAATTGGCTTTCGCGAAACCGTTAGACGGATTCAAAGAAATATTGCAACTATTATTCGTTGTTGGAGAAGCTGGTCAGAAAATGGTAGGCAACATCACAGAAGAGGCTCTGGACGACCACCTAGAGGAACGACAGATCGAGAAGACAGGAAATTGAGACTGCTTGCCCTTAGGGATCGGCATAGTACCTCAAGATCGGTAGAAAACATTTTTTTGGGAGAGATAGGCCGTAGAATCACAATGCGTTCCATATATCGCCGTATTCGTTCCTTCGGGCTAATTTCATATCGCCCAAGATTAATACTCCCTCTAACTATACGTCACCATGCCCTTAGTTTGGAATGGTGCAATGCACGGGCAAATTGGGATAAAGAATGGAATATAGTCGTGTTTTCAGACGAATCTCGATTTTGCCGGTGAGCCCACGACGGTCGTAGACGAGTTGGGCGTCGAAAAGGAGAAAGGCAGTTTTTGGAGTTTGCCGTGAAACGTGAGACAGCCTTTACCAGAGAATTTATGGTTTGGGGTGGAATCAGCCTAGGTAGTAGAACTCCTCTGGTATTTATTCAAGGCAAGTTGCCAACAAGAGGCCAACATCAATATTCTCCCATGGCCCGCACGTTCGCCCGATCTTTCGCCCATCGAACATGTCTGGGATATGATGGGTTGAAGAGTGGGAATGCTTCCTAATCCTCCAATTAACTTACACCAGCTGAGTGATGCTCTACAAGTTGCTTGGGATTAAATTCCTCAGGATTCCATAGATCACCTCATTAGTAGCATGCCCAGGCGAACCGCAGAATGTATTAGTTTAAATGGAGGGGCGACCCATTACTGAATTTGGACTCTATAGGATGCGATTTTTTCAATAAAAATTTTATCAGTTGTTATTTTTAACACTATAAACACATGTAGAAAATTTAATTAAAAAATATACACTTTTACTGGGTGATGCCTTTTTTTTTGTCATATAGTATTGAAACCAAATAATAAACCTAAATAATAGACGAATGAACAATAAAAAAAAATAAACTGCTAAAAATGAACTCGTAGAATTTTGAAGACTTGCTTAAAAATAAAATAATTAACATGATGCAAGGTAAATAAATTCAGTTATTTTTCAGCAAATGTTCAAAATGCCCACTGTTTGCTTCGATACATTTGCGACATCTTTTTAGAAAATTTCTTCAGACTGCAAAAAAAGTTTGATGTAAATTTTGAACTGTGTTTGCTGCAGCTACTTTCCTTTACCAAAACTCATCTCTGCTGCTTTTAGCGACACTAATAGGTATGCCTTATTTAAGTAAAACAGGTACAACAGGTAGGGGAATTGGAATTTCTATTCAGAAATTGTGTAGCAACACTGAAACACAGAAATGTTGGGACTTTTTAAAATACAGCAAATTTGAGAACGGATTTGCTTGTCCCATCCCAAAAAACAACCCGCCTACCAAATTTCGTGAATTTATTTAGTATGTTTCAAAACATTGATAACAGTATAAAATAAAATTTTAACTTTAACATCCTGTATCTCTTTTATTATCAACTTTTGTAGTAAGATAAGTTAGGTTAAATCGAAATCGTGCCAAGGTATAGCCCATGTGTTACAAAGCACCCTATATATACATATAAAATGTATTTTCGACAAAAGATATTTTCGAAATATTGTACCAAAAATTTTCGTAAATCGTTTTCGAAAAAGAAATTCTCAAAAAAGTGTTTTATGAAAATAGAAACTTTCAAAAACAATATTTGTAGAAAAAAAAATTTTTGGAAATTTTTTTCCTAAATCCGTTATTACTAGCTTATAGCTACTGTTATGTAATTTTCATTATTTAATGCTTTTTAAATCGGTAGTAATGAATATTAATTTTTACAGTGAAGAAATAGAAATTGAAGGAGCCAGTCAAGAGGCGGAGGTGTCTGATTTCATTAAGTCTGAAGAGATCGATATAAAAGACGATGAAAAGGAAGAAAGGTAAATTATTTACGTAAATACTAGAGAAATCGAGTACTTTTAGGTCGATCGGTTCTTGTCTCTTGTGTTCGTCTTTCGTGCGTTCGAAAAAAATTCTCTATTTGAGCCTGGAAATATTTATACCAGAACCAGTGGCGGCTCTAAAATTACATTGTGGAGGGGGCATTTCCGAGAAATTATTCGTTTTATACGTGCTTCGAAGAGCGAGGAAGACGCAAGATTTGTACCTTTAATAATAACGTTTTTTGTTTCTACCCTTGTGGAATACAGACATGATGGTATGTTATTATTTCATTACATTTTTCACATTTTGTAAACTTCAATCAATGGATATTGGCCGTTACCTCATAATTTTAATTTTTACGTACCAATCCAAATAACACTCCTTGTTTGCTAGTGGCAGTGTCGTAACAATTTTTAGTTTTTTTATTAACAATTATTTTGAAGGTATATTATGACAAATAAGGAATATGCACATATTTTTGTATTGCATAAATCATTTAAGGAAGTCATTACAAACCCAAAAAAAATATGTTGAAGAAAAATACTACGATAATTTAGCTACAAAAAATGTTTACTTTTCTGTATAATTTATTACAATTTAAAAAGCAGCCGTTTGTCCTTAGTGAATAATGACGTCAGGAGATCAGCATAAATAAGTGTCAATCTACATACATGTTGACGTAAAGCTTAACCTAAAATCGAGCAGGTTTGTTTTTCTCGGAAACAGTCGGAGGAGGAGCAATCGAATTTTTTGGGTTGATAGAGGAATAGTGCAACTGGCTTCGGTAAAAAATTCAGTTATACAGGATGTTTCGTTTCGGAGCTATTAAACGTCAAAATCGAAATGTCCGCGATTTCCGTTGAAGTCGGGTACAGGTCGCAAAAGTGAATTAAATCGATGTCAATTTTCGGAGGTTGTAGAGCACCCGGAGCTTCAGAACTATTGAAACTGGTGAGGATCGAAAAATGGCAAATAATTCTTTTGAATTTCGTTAGGTCGAAAAATGCCATTTGCAGGCCTCTCTTTGTTACCTAATAACTCGAAAACAAAACGTCGGATCGAAAAACCGATTCATAAATGAAACTTTAAAATCTCAAATACTTTCTTTTTGAATTTGATTATTGTAAACTAGTATGTTCTTGTTAAAATAGTCTAGTTGATTTCAGATTTTTTAACAACTTTTTTTTGGATTTATTAATTGCTAGAATAGATAAAATGACCTCTGTGCGACGGCACCAACATCGCGTATGCGCCGGAGCTGAGTGGGGAGCGTTTCGACTGCTTGTTCCTTATATCGTGACAAATATTTTTTGTCGAAAAACGTATTCTCTAAAACCAATGGTTCAGTAGTTATAAGGAAATAAACAATTAAATTGTTTATAACAATTGATCGCGATAGAATTTTTCAATCCTGATAATTTTTGTTCAATCTACACGTACTTCTTAATGTTCGTGATTTTTTTCAGATTTTTCTGAATGGTCCTTTTGGTGATAAGGGTGGGGGGACAGCAATTTTTTTGCGTTTTTCCCGAAAAATATTTAAAAAATTAATACAAAAAATACATATATATATATATATATATATATATATATATATATATATATATATATATATATATATATATATATATATATATATATATATTGGTTAATATGAATAAAACTTGAGTTTAAACTCCGAGTATGTACTCACGAGCATGAGCATAAACTGGTAGTTTGTGCTCCAATTTATATGAATAAAAATTATTTAGATTTTAGGAGTATCTGCTCTCAGTAAATAAAGTAAATACTCGTCATTTCATTTCCAAACTTGTCTGGGCCCTGAAAATCATTCCTTGCAATGTTATACATCTCGAGTTACTCCAAATCCGTGAATCGTGGACAGATCCTGGTCATGATGTGTCTACGCTTGTAAACCATTCATCGGAATTGCACGTGACTTGTACATTAATGCTATGATATCCCTTGCGATTAATATATTCATCACCATGAATAGGTGTTTTTTTTTTATTTTAATGTGAGTGCAATCGATCACACCCAATGCACATGGAAAGGTGTATTTTGTTTGCCACCTTTCTTTTGCTTCTCTTATATCCGCAGGATTGCGAGAAAATTTTATCCACCGTCCACATTTTTCTATTAACTTAGCAGCAACTTCAGTCACAACTTTTGACACAGAAGTTTGGTGAATACCAACATCTTCTCCTACTCCTGTTTGAAAACCCGGGTCACCTACATATCTCAAAAATATTTTCATTTTATCAACGTTGCATATAGCACCACCTCTTCTTTCTCCAGATTGTACACCCAAAAAGTGAGTTGATAGCCACTCAACATTTTCTTTAGTAAATCGATACAATGCTTTAAAGTCACGATCACACGTACTTCTTCTAGGTTTGTAATATTTTTTGGAGCGCAAATTAAGGATGAACTCAGCCATAGCTCTGCCGCGGTCATACTGAAGTCTGGTGCCTATCAGACTCCAAAATTATGGAGTAGATTCTCACCCCGAAGAGCATAAACAAATTTTTATTCATACCAAAAGTGAGAATTTACTCATACCACGAAGTATATAAGAGTACTTACTCAAGTGGAGCATCTGCTTCTAGTTTTTATTCATATCACTCGGAGTAGTTACTCCAAATTTTGGAGTATATACTAAATGCTCATTTTTATTCATAAGACCCATTGTTGAATTCGTGCTTCAATAAGCTTTCATATTTTTTTTTTCACTTCCCAATTGTTTACCCCCTGAAATTAACTCGCAGAATCAAAATTCAACTTTTTATACTTCACGTCTATAATTGGGCCACCACACTCTATCTCTGTGCTATATTTCAAATTTTTACGTCGAATTGTTTCAGAGAAAATCACCTGTGACAGACGCACGGACGGACGGACACCGAAGTGATTCCATAAGTGTTCCGTTTTACGGAACACTAAAAATAGTAAAATCACGTTTTCTTTTCAAACTATTGATCTAGGATTTTCATTTTGGGCTTAAATTACTTAGGGCACACCACTTTAACAAAATCTGAAAAAAATATGAAATTAATGTTAGAGTAATGAGAGTAATGTTGTTAATACTGTATTCGTAATCAATATGATCGCGAGATTTCGTAAGGGGCATGCCATGGTGATGTTTAAACTAAGTCCATTCAGCTTAGAGCAAAGTGAGAGACCATCAATGTCATTCTGAAGCAGGATGCAACTGTCAATCGAGTCTATTGATCTGTACAATTTAAGATCGTCAGCGAACATAAGAAATTAGTGAAGTAACTGCCAAAATCCAATGATCGGTCTTTAGAGCTAAATAAATTTGATTTTTTTCGGAATGAGGTATTTGGTTTAGATCCCCCCCCCCCCCCCCCCCCCCGAGTCGTCACTGCTAGGTAACATAGTTTGTATTCATAATTAGTTATTAATTTTTAGTAAATTAGGTATCTTATAATAACGAAAACAGTGTTTATGTGGACATATTCACCAAACCTGAATTCGTAATTTTAATAGGTACTAAAATCTTCAATCAGGTATGTTATATGTGCCTTACGATAATAAAAATAATCCTGAGGTGTTCCATAATTTTATAGTCGGGAAATTAAAAACCCATTAAAATTCAGTTGCATTAAAAGAATCTAGAAAATGACGTCGATGCCGATTGCCAATGAGCACTGGCTTGCGTCTGCTCTTTCGCGGTAAGGCTAGCGCATTCGTGTGCGGTCAGACTACAGATGTCAGGCAAGGTTTTATACAGAACTTAATAACTTAAACCCGTATAAGGGTCCAGGCCCTGATAACATACATCCTATTTTTCTCAAAAATTGCTCCTTTATTCTTGCTAGACCCCTACACATAATATTTAACAAATCTCTGGAGAGCGGACTCTTTCCTAAATTTTGGAAATCAAGCTTTGTTGTACCCATTCATAAGTCTGGGGATAAGTCTGACATAAGAAATTACCGACCTATTTCTATCATTAATGCTATCCCAAAAAATTTTGAAAATCTTGTTACAAAATATCTCAGTTCTATCTTATCTCCGGAAATAATTAATCAGCAATTTGGATTCTGTGCGGGCAAAAATACAGAACTAAACCTTCTTACTTATACTCATTTTATATTGCAGGCCTTGGAGAGGGGTGTGGAGGTTCATTCAATCTACACTGACTTCTCCAAGGCCTTTGATAAGGTCCCGCACAATATATTGCTTGAAAAACTTCAATATCTGGGAGTGAACGGACCACTGCTCGGCTGGGTGAGGAGCTATCTTGAGGATCGGATCCAGATTGTGAAAGTTCATAATTTTTTATCGCGTGAAATTCTTGTACCATCCGGAGTACCTCAAGGGTCTCATATAGGACCACTTCTTTTTAATATCTTTGTCAATGATATCGCATCTTGCTTCCGTTTTTCTGAATTTCTTCTTTTTGCCGATGATCTAAAAATGTTTAAAATAGTCTCAGCCCCCGATGATTGTGCTGCTTTGCAGGAGGATCTCAATAGATTTGTGACTTGGTGTGATGACAATGGTATGCGTGTTAATATTTCAAAATGTAATCTGATGATATTTTCCCGCCGTCTACTGAAAACAAATTTTGGTTATCATATTAATAATGCAACTCTATCTTCTGTAGAGGACATAAGAGATTTTGGAATTTTTCTTGATGAAAAGTTGTCATTCATTAACCGAATAAACACAATAGTCAGTAAATCATTAAGGATGTTGGGATTTATAAACAGAATTTCACATGATTTTGCTACAGTTCGCTCTCTTAAAATCCTTTTTTGTAGTTTTGTTAGAAGTCATTTAGAATATGCTTCCTCTGTGTGGGATCCTCAGTATGCCTGCCACATTAACAGAATTGAACGCGTACAAAAGAAATTCATGCATTATGTCCACTATAAATTCTTCAGGGACACTGAATATAGCTACGAAGCAATGTGCGGAAGACTCAATCTTGACACACTATATAAAAGAAGAAATCTTCATGATCTTCTTCTCCTTTTCAAAACTATAAACTCTTTAGTTGATTGCCCCTATCTTACATCAAACATTGGCTTGCGCGCATCACCTGTTAGTACTAGAAATATAATAACGTTTCATCAGCCTTATCACCGCACTAACTATGGTCGTCAATCCTTTGTTACTAGGTCTGTGTCCCTTGCTAACCAACTGCAGCCACTTAACTTCTTTTGCCCTCTTAAAAAATTTCTAAAGCAGCTATCGGGGGTGGACATTGATGACCTCTAATATGTTATATGTATGTATTTAATTGACCACACATCAGTTAACTTTTATACTATGTATGTATATATTTTTATTTTTATTGTATGTAAGTTAGTAATTAGTTAGTAATTATTTATTAGTTTTCTGCTAAAAATTTTTGTAATGATGAAAATGGCATTGGCCGTCAATAAATAAATAATAATAAAAGGTTGCCTTTGAAAACTATGTGCAGCTCATCCGTATGACTGTCGAGTGACTCAGTATATGCGTCGTACGGTCTAGTTTAAAACGCAAGCCAGTTCTGTACTTTTTTACTCTGAATTTTACGAAAAATAGTCACTTTTTACAACAAGTTCTGCTATCTGAGAAAATAATATTAATGTGGTAAAATTTGATATAGTACGTACAGAACGGGCAAAAAATGGAAAATTCCAAAATTGTCCCGAGCAAGAAGTGCCCATTAGTTTTATTTTAGAGCACAATGTAATGAGAAAACGTTAAAACTCGTTTCAAGCTCTTTCGTTGCCTTTTGACAAAATGGTAAACACCTCATTAAATGTAAATATAAAATATGTCAATATTCTTAAACGGCGCTAGAGTCGAAGTGGTTTAAAGTCGGAATAATATTTTGGAAAAAATCAAATCTTGTTAAATTACGAACGATTGGGCGTAAAACCGTATGCCCAATATCGGCAGCAATGGTATTACATACATATTTCTTCTTAATATTAAATGTTTTTAATATTTCTAAATCACATTGTTGATGATTGTTATGTATTGTCAAAATATATATCATTTTTTTAACATATACTTCTGAACTCCTAATTTAATGTTATTTGAATTGGGAATCGTCGTCCAGGGACGCCCCATTTTTTAACGCGTTCGTAATAACAATAAAATACGATCGAAATCATATAACAACTGCATGGTTTACCAAACGGATAGAAACTACACTAAAATATTTCGAAACAAACCCTTTACTGATTATTTGAAAATTATCTTTACCTGTTATTTTATTAGGTCCGGCCCTGTTTACAAGCACTTTGCAAGCACTTTGACTAGGTCAACGAAAAAGCTTGAAACGAGCTATACTTAGAATTAAAAATTAAGCCAGTTACTGTGATTTTAAAGAATAAGCAAAAATTTTCCTGTTTATTTAAAAATGCCTTTTAAGTTGTATTAAACAGTAAGCTCTTTTACCAAATTTTGGGTTTGCTGTCTTTGTATACAGGGTGATTCAAAAATGGTTTTTTGGGATGTGGTTGCTGACGTTATTTTAAGATGAAATCTTTCAATAAACTATATTTCTTAACAGCTTTGCTTAGAAGGTACAGGGTGTCCAAAATAAAAAAATGATATTTTAAAGTAATTTCTGAACGAGTTGAAGATTTTTTGTGAATAAAATAAACACTTAAAGTACATTTAATTTGAACTTTAAATACATTCTTGGAGTCAGCCAGGGGCGGCACTACGAAATTATGCTCGCATATTTTTTATGAAAATTCTGCTATGTCACAGATTTTTTAAAAATATTTTGTTTTTTATGAATTTTTACTTTAAACGCAATAAAGAAGGTTTATTGTATTTTTTTGATGGAAATTGCTGGTGTGTTTGAAAGCCGCCAATTATTCGGTTTCTTAGGCCTTCTTCACTTTCTGCAGGCGTTTTATAAACTAGTGACTTTAAGCTAGAAATAAAACCTAGAAATAAAAATCAAATGGATTTAAGCCGGGGACCTTGGTAGGACTCATACGGATCCATCGATTTCGATAAATTTTATTTGGGGACCCCGAAGCCATAACGCTAAAATGGGCAGGAGCTTCGTCATGCATGAACCACATCCGCACGCTATTTTATGGAGGCATATAGTGGAGTAGAATTGGAAGCTTATTTTCTTAGAAGTCTCGATATGTTTTGACATCTCTAATCTACGAGGAAGAAAGAATGGACCAATAAGGTAATTACCCACTATTGCATCCCGCACGTTTAATGAAAACTGGTGCTGAAAATGCCTTAGCGCGTGTACGACATTCTATGCTAAGAAGGTTAGATGCCTGTATCTTGGCTGAAGGTGGTGATTTTCAACAATTTACTCAGTTGTAATTTTATTTTTGTTATTTTCTTAATTAAGTTATTAAATGTTACTTTAAACTTTAAAGTAAAGGTTGTATTGGAACATTCATCTTAAAATAACGTCAGGAACCACATCCCAAAGTTTGCTAAAGTATTTTTGAATTACCCTGTATACCAGGCGCGTCCCGTGAGTTTTTTTACAGGTGGGTCAAAATTTTGTGGGCAACTAGTGATATCAACGCAACAAGCAAAATACACTTTTTTAATTAAGAAAGGTTTTTTAATAATGTGCCAAGAAATTATTTACCTACAAATAAACACTGCAAAAATCATAAAATAGGTACTGCAGAATATTGAACATTACTACTCTTGATGTTTGTGACTTTTAGTATCACTTTTTTGTTTATGGCTTTTTTCTATGTGTTTTAATACTCTAAAATAGTAGATTTTAGCGGGTTCCGTTGTGATAAGTTTAGCATGTCTTCAATAGATGTCGCGCCTTGTATTAAAAGCCTAGAATATAAACAGAGCAGAATATAAACAGAAAAAAAAAACCAACCTGAGCTAAAAGTATGATTATTCGTAAAATAAAATTAGGAACGCTGCCGAAACTCCGTTTTCTTTAATAAATGCAATGCTGGCGACTAGACATACCTAGTAATACGATATTTGTCTACGCACGTGCAGGATGTAAGTTGTAGTAAATATGAGATTGCCAACAATTTTAAAAATATTTTATCGAGGAACAACTTGTTGCCAATACACCTTTTAGAGCCGATCTAATTTTTTAAATAACAAAAAATTAAAAAAAAGTTCTTGCCGCAATACAGATTTGAACCCGCAACCGTTTGATTAGCTCGCTGACACCGTAACCTCTACACTACGCTGGCTATGTCAGAAAATCGGTCCGATACCGTTAAATTTGATGTCTAGCGCTGGCCTGACAGAAATCGTATTTATATTTTATGTTTAACTACTAATAATTAATATTATTACTACGATGCAAATACAATTCGCATATTAGGTACCTAATTAGTTTTTCTTTTTCCGAACCAAATGTTTTGAAATAGTATATTTTAGGGGGCGGATTGAGAGTATTTCCATAGTGGGAGTGGCCAGATATTATGGGTGGGCCGTCGACCAATTGTGTCTCTTTTTAACTTCCTAAAGCGCGTATGTCTGTTTCTCTCTTACTTTTAATGAATTTATATCGTCCATATGAACCTATAAGATCAATTTAAAATATGACCCAGCCCGGAGCAAGCTTGGATATGCTTTGACGATGGCTTGGCTTGATTCTTTCTTGGGGACTTTTCGCATGGAACTTTGAAACAAAAAATTATTTTTTGGTTTTAAAAAATTAAAAAATGAATTATTAGGTAGATTACTGAAAATTTTAGGTGGGTCATTGACCAAATGACCTTATGGACCTGCTGTATACCAAGGAAAAGTAGAATTTTCGACGTTCTAACTTTTTGATATTAGTAAACAAAAAACAAATTTAGTCTTATAAAAAGCGCAAAAGTTTATCCTACGTCACAATACTATGTTTACAAACTTTTCTTTAAAACGGAGTTAGTCGCTAAATCGGTTTTAAAGTTGAAGCAGACTTACTCAAATCTTTTAATCAAGTAATGACTTTAGTTGACGTTTAGCGGATCATCTTTGGCATGATGTAAGCATCTGCTGACATTTTGTAAACATAGGTGAGTCCAGGAGTGTCTCAATACTTTTTAAAAATAAAATTAGGATCCGATTTTAAAATAAAATACAAATATTGATTTACCTACATTGTGTAATCTGGAAATGCGAAATACGAAAAGCCTTCGGTTAAAGTAATAGAAAAACATTTTACTCACCCAATGTATGGATACCACGATATACCCTGGGGCCAAACGCGTGTAATCTAGTTTTGAGCCTGTGCAAATGCTTGTAGCATTAACATACCTCTACAGTAGACTCTTTTAATCTTATACGCTTTGAAGTAAAGATTGCACTGTATTTTAAAAATGAACACTCTACATCGAAAGATGTAATGTTTGCGTATCTAAACCAAGTTCCTGTCGCAATTGTCAGCACTTACGCACTGCCCAATATCACGTAGTTGCGCGAAATCCGGATTTTTGTGTAACAAAGACTTAAACTTGATCGCGGCTTCAACACCAGGGCCATCTTTTAAAGTTGGTAGAGCTGTATTTACATTATCATTATCAACTATGTGCAACGAGTCTGTCAATAGCATCTACTAATACACGATAATTTGCGTTTACAGTACGCATATCTGCTTCGATTTTAGGCTTATTAAAGTGTTGTACACTTTCTTTAATGCAGATGGCAATTTTTGGGTCGAACTGGGAAATGTTAATTGTAATAAAACGCAGTATTCAGTCACGTTCCACATCTTGTTAATACGGGCTGTGGGGGTTCGGTAACTCCGGGGCACAACTGGTGAAATTTTTTAATCCGTTGTGGAGATTTTCTAAAAACCTTTTTGGTACTGGCACTTAGCTTGTCAACATCTGGATACTTCTCTTCGAATTATTTCTGCCACTCGGTGGAAAGCATATAGTAATCAGGTTATTTACTTCAAAGCATACAAGATTAAAATTGTCTACTGTAGGAGGTATTTTAATGCTACAGGCGTTTACACAGGCTCAAAACTAGATTACACGCGTTTGGACTCAGGGTATATTATAGTATTCCATATATCGAGTGACTAAAATATTTTTCTGTTACTTTAACTGAATGATTTTCGTATTTCGCATTTCCACATTACACAATGTAGGTAAATAAATATTTGTATTTTATTTGTAAATCGAATCCTAATTTTACAACTGTTTAGACATTAACATGAGTGCTGTCACATTATAGCTATCCAATTAGTTTAATTCCTGATTATGTAAATTGTTTGTGTAAGTGGACGTAAGCAACTAAAACGATTTTTAACGTATATCCATACATTTTAATAAAAATATTTTTACCATTCCGTATTGAATAGAGCGTATAAACGTAGCTATACCAGGAGCTTGGAAAAGATGGCCGGACAATGTTGTCAACACTTTTAAAATTAAATTTATGCACGAATTCGTCAATTCAACGATTTAATACAATAGGGAATACGCATGTATTTTTATTGCATAAATCGCTCAAGCAAGTCCTTATAAAATAGAATAATGTAACTAACTTTTTTTTTACTTTTTGTATAATTCATTACAGTTTAAAATCCGCCATTTTCGCGCACCGTCAAGTGCGTTAGATGATATCTAAAGTACGCGTCGCTGTTTCATGCGAAGTTCTTAATTTATTCTTTTTGCTCGGAATTTTTGACATGCACGTGATCAGTCGTATTGACACAATTAGTCACGTGACTGTTAAAAGTTAGTGGCAAAAAGATTAAATTTAAGAACTAACCTCTAGTGTATATTGAGTTGCCTATACTCTCCACGCCCATCACGAATCGTTTATCTATGATACAAATAATACGTTTTTGATAGCGTAAAGTTTGTTTGTTGATTATAGTTTAATTTGTGTGTAATTATGTTTATTAAACAATGCAATTTCTTAAAAACTACCCTTTACCTCTTTACCTATTAGGGGGCGAAGTTGATACATCTTGTCATCTCTACACTAACTGCTCAGGAAAGTGACACAAATCCTTTACATTTTTTGCTATATTTTTACTTCTCTGGGCACAGTCAAGATTTTTAGCATAAAGAATGAAATGATAAAATTCATGTCATTATAGATTTTGAAAAGTGTAATGCTACCTACATGCCAGATACCATTATCTCCCGGAAAATTTGAATTGCATTCATGTCTATTTTTTTTATTTCATTTGGGTTTTTTGGGCATCTAAGGGGGGAAGGCAAGTTCCCACCCCTGCCCCCTGGCTATACCCCTGCGTGCTGAAAGCAGCCGGAGTCAGAAGAGAATAATGGCGAGTTAATTAAAAATTTTACATTATGTAAATATTAGTATCGCCAAAGTCAAGTAGGCATATTTTGCTATACATTTATTTTTATAAATAAATCTTAATAAAAGTTTGAAGACAAATGTTGAGGTTATGATTTACCACTGTTAAAGTATGGCGTAAGATAAATGAAAAGATAAGAAACTTATTTGGTACTTATTATTAGCACATACCATCGTAAACAAATACCTTTAAGCTTTTGATGCAGATCTAGGTAAAGGCAGGATTTGTAGAATACTAAGCAGTCTTTATAAAACAATTAGTTGCCGGCAGTGAAGAACATAGAATAGATTATCTGATTGTCCCTTTGTCGATATTGATCAATCTTTTTAATCAAATGCACGGTGAGCTTTAAATGAAGTTAAATCAAAGTTTCTTGCACTCAAAACTTGCTTCCAGATTTTGAATCTGTAATATTCCTAGGTTACTTTCTCGCAGAAATTAAAATGATCGGCGGAGCGCCTTTTGAGAAAAGTAACTTTTCATATTTTTTGTTTCCGAAATTGATAATTTTTTGATGTTAATGGGATAAAAAGGATGATTATATATGACCGTAATGGCCGTCACCGATTGCGTATTTTGAATAAGGCTGACCTCGTGATTTTGTAAACATTATATACAGGGTGTCCGAAAAGTATTAGTATGGGCAAATATATTCGCTATTAGTAAAGATAGAGACACAACATTTTAGGTGTATCTTGTTGGTTAATAAATCTATTTTTTTATTTAATTTAACTTTTTCAATCTCCTTGAGGGGTGGCGCTAGGGAGTTGAGGTCAAAAATTTTAAATGCGACCCTCTGCCCTGTGGTACCTCATTTTAAAGGCCTTCAAAAAAGAAGCATTTTACCACACACGGCGTATCCGTATCTTAATTCATTTTTAAATGGTAAGCCTTTAAAAATCGCGAAAAAAGTAAAAATTTAAATACATTTATTTCTCTTATTACTTTTAAAGTTGTTCAAAATGACCACTATGAACTTCTTGGCAGTAATAAAGTTGATGTTGGAACTCTGCCAAGAAGTAGCATCTGTCCAGTGGCGACGCGTGACTTTTTCTAAAGTGTTACCAAAACCAAATGATGACTAATACGGATACAAGCCTGTGGGATAAAATAAAACAAATCACTATTTCCAAACAATATATAATAATATATAAAACAATAGACAAACAAAAAAAACTAAACCTACCATTCTACTACAAAACTAAGACAAACGAACAAAGTAGGAAAAAGATATTTTGAAAACTAATGTTTATATTTTAAGTCAATTCGGCGATTTCCTTTATTTGCAAAAATGTTAATAACAGAATCGTAGGAAGAGGGTTTTTTCATTAATTCATTTAAAAATCGTTTTTCAATGGAAATTAAAGAAAGTGACGACATTCGATCTTGCAATTGAGTATTTCTTTGGCATGTCTTAATCCGCTTCATTGCTGAAAAACTTCTTTCAACGGATGCACTTGTAGCCGGAATTGTTAAAAATAAGTTTGCCAATTTAAACGCTTCCGGAAATGCATTATCAAGCTCTGAAGATTTTAAATATTGATAAAATTCTTGCAAATTTTTTTGAACATAATCTGGATCATTATAAAGAACTGTCAATTCTGTTTTTAACTTTATTGTGTCAAATTTTTGTCCATATAGCTTTACAAATTGATGAAACGCGCTATCTGGAAATTTTTCTGCATAATTTTTGAAATTGTCAAAATCATATAATGCCAGACATTCTAGATGCTTTAAGTCAGAAAATCTGTTTTTAAGTTGAATAATCATGGTGTCAAAAATTTCAAAAAAAAGTCGTCGATACGACGTTTCTTTATCATTGTTAATATTTGTAATTCGTTGCCTCTTATTGGGTTTGGGTACATCATCATTTACAAAGTTCTCTTGTTTTGACCACAGGCTTTCAAAATTATTCCGCTCTAGTTGCAAAAATTCTAGAAATTCATTAACTTTTCTCGTGCAAAATCCAATGTCATACATTTTTTTCTGTAAAATATCAAACAAAATTTCTGATTTTGGTAGAATAATCTCAAATAAGTTTAAAAAGAAATTAAAATCAAATTCTTGCAGTGTAATATAAAAGCCTTTCGAACAAATTCGTGTCTCTCCATCCCATGTTGCTGTGTCAGTAAGCATCTCTTTAAATAGTTCGAGAAGCTCTGAACGAATACTAGAAACAACCTCAACGAGTCTACCAGCATAAATCCACCTGGTTGCTGCTACTTTGGGTAAACGTTTTTGTACTAATTTATCCAAAGCAGCAGCTCTTTTGGACGATTTTGAAAAAAAAGCAGCAATCCCTGATAACGTTTGAAAAAAAATTCTGCACTCTTTAATATGTTCCACTGATTGCTGTAAAACCAAATTGAGTCTATGAGCATAACAATGAACAAAAATTGCATCTTGATACTTATCTTTAACCAGTTTTTGTAGGCCGTTGTGTTGCCCGCTCATTACTGCCGCACCATCGTAAGTCTGTGCAATTAGTTTATTTCCGCACTGAAACTCATGTAACACACTGAACAAAATTTCTGATAACGGACCCGCCGAACGCTCTTCACTAACATAAACAAATTTCAAAAATCTTTCACAGACATCACCGTCGGGGCAAACATATCTAAATACGACCGAAAGTTGCGATTGGTTTGAAACATCGGTGCTTTCATCCAAAATAACAGCTACAAAACTTGAATAGGCAATTTCTGATTTAATTTCCTCAATCATAAATGTAGATATGGCTTCAATAATATCGTTTTGTATGTCACTTGAAACTCCCGAAAAAACAGTTGACGTTTCTAGATGTTGGCAAAATTTTTGATCTTTTTTGGCAATTAATGTTAACAATTCCCTGTAATTGCCCCTATTGTCAGAGTTATCCCCTTCAAAATGACCCCGAAACGGTAATTCTTGTTTGGCCAAATAACATACGGCATCTATAAGTGTGCTAACGATATATCTATTTTTTTTAACAATTTCATTATATTTAGCAATATTTGCCTTAAACGCTTGGTTAAGACAACTTTCGATTCTTGTTTTGCCAAACTGAATCAAATTGCCTACACATCTCACATGTAACGGAGAAATTTCATGTCTCCTCTTTAGAACTCTAAAACTATTTAAATCGTTGACTCCGCTACTGGTCCACCTATTTTTTTCTGTAGAAAACAGAAGACACGGCCAACAATACAGTCTATTTTTCTCGCAACCACATAACCAAGAGTTTTCACTATACCAACTAAATTTAAAATATCGAACTACTTTTTTTGATTCCTTTTTTAAATTATTTAAAATAGGTGTTGGTCTTCCATTTTCAATGATCTCCTTTTTTTCTTCAAAATTATACAAGGAGAATGACTTTTCAAGTAGTTTATCGATTACGCAGCGGCACTCATCCATGTTTAATTTCACGCACACTAGCAGACAGCCTAACGACTACTAGAGTAACCAAAACAAAAAATGGTAACAAGCGTACAGTATAGGCCTTTTCCTACAAGACCGTAGCGCGCCTACGCTATCCACGCGATCAAACCCGAGCCGGCCCGAGCAGTAGCCGTCCGACGGATCACGCGTATCCACAAATGAAAGTGGTAACAGCAATCGAGTCTAGGCGAAGCGACTTCATCGCGTTATAAACGCATAACCCGGACAGTCTAGAGTAGTGATGTAAGGATACGTATCCAAAAATCCGTTGGATCCGAATATTAAAAGAATCCGGATTATCCGGAACCGGCCGAGAACTTGAATACGGATTCGGAATCAAAATAAATTCGCATCGGGTGGTTACTAATGCAATGTGCAAAGAGAAAACGGAATCGGAAT
This sequence comes from Philopedon plagiatum, assembly GCA_963971165.1. Classification (NCBI taxonomy): domain Eukaryota; kingdom Metazoa; phylum Arthropoda; class Insecta; order Coleoptera; family Curculionidae; genus Philopedon; species Philopedon plagiatum. The sequence continues at coordinate 33,950,437 of OZ020193.1, read as the reverse complement.
CGAGTGTAAGCGAACAACACGGTCTGCGAATTGGCATATTTGATATTGTGCTTTCTCTTTCTAATGACATTTCCTAAAAAAACATGGCATAGTTATCGGGGTAACGGGTATCATATGAGATGAGACCCATTGGTTAAACTAGTCCCGCCTCACCCGAACCGAATTCAAACGAGAACGGCGCGACGCGGTGCCTTCTTATCCCTAAACTTCGACTTCGACTGGTATGATACCGATACCGCATCGACCTACCTAGCCGTGTATCCGGATAGAAAATGTTTTAGTCTGTTGCATGCATACGTATACATGATCTGTAACCGCTTTCGCGCGGGTCAAGAAATGGATTCGAATTCGGATAATGGATACGGATATTAGCTGATTCCGATTCCGTATGATTCGGATATCTAATGAATACGGATATTTACAACACTAGTCTAGAGCGTATTATTTTCCTGGAAACTGTTACATATTGCTGTTGGTAAATAAATAAATAAAATTATTTCACAGTAGTCATAAAATACTTATTTTCAAGATTTTTAACTGTTACCAATGGTAACAGTGGTTACATGGACGCTGCGCCACTGCATCTGTCATTCTCGAACATGTTAGAAGTGAATTCCAAAATCGAATTTATTACTGCCAAGAAGTTCATGGTGGTTAATTTGAACAACTTTTAAAGAGAAATAAATGTATTTAAATTTTTACTTTTTTTCACGATTTTAAATTTTTAAAGGCTTGTCATTTAAAAACGAATTAAGATACGGACCTAAGGTTTGTGGCAGAATGTTTATTTTTTGAAAGCCTTTAAAATGAGGTACCACACGGCAAAGGGTTGCATTTAAAAATTTTGATCGCAAGCAAACCCTAGCGTCGCCGCTCAAGGGGATTGAAAAAGTTAAATTACATAAAAAAGTAGATTTATTAACCAATAAGATACACCTGAAATTTGGTGTCTCTATCTTTAATAATAGCAAAGATCTTTGCCCATACTAAGACTTTTGGGACACTATATAATGTTTACAAAATTAAGGGTCACCATTATTCAAAATACGCATTCGGCGACGGCCGTCACCGTCATAACGTTATATATTAGGTAATCATCTTTTTGATGTATTGAAAAATTATCAATTTCTAAAACCAAAAATATTTAAAATTACTTTTCTCAAAAGGCGCTCCGCCGATCATTTTAATTTCTGCGGGAAAATATTATAGATTCAAAATCCGGATGTAACTTTCGAGTGTAAGAAACTTTGATTTAACTTCACTTAAAGCTCACCGTGAATGATGGATGAGGTTGGATGAGCAAAAAGGTGGTCAGGTTTGCTCAGTTTTCATTGATATAGATATATATGTATCTATATCAATCAAAACTGAGCTAACCTGACCACCTTTTTGCTCAGGTTTGCTTGGGTTGGGTATACACCTTTTTGTTCAGATATGGTTCATTTTCGCATTTTCCTGCTGACTTTTCACTGCTAACTTTATAGAGCTGGCAACAGCGCGTCTTTCCATCAGAATGTGTACCACAGATGGCGTGTTTATTTTTTTTCAGTTTTTTGATATTTTCTCTGTTTTTTAATGTGTTTTTACATAAATTTGCCTAAATATGGTTCAGAAAAATAGTGTGTAATGCCTTGTATAGATGTGTTTAAGTAAAAGTGCCGAAATTCAAAGAAATTAATTGAAAAACCTAACTGTTAGAACTATATTTTGACCTGTTATGTTCTGGTATTATTGTTATAATTTGGAGAGTTAGTTGTCAAATAAATATTATAAAAGTCTCAACTTTCTTTCCCTCATAAATAAGTAATACTCCTTTAAGAATCCAAAACTAACCTAAAAGTTAAAAAAATTTTTTGCGGAAAAACCATTCGAGACCGCCAAAATCTGACTTCGAATTCGTGTTCTACGACCCAAAATTAGGGTCTGTGCAAAATTTCATGAAAAAATTCGGTGCTTAACAATAATCCGAATAATTACCAATATTAGAAACAGCAACTACATGTGTATAGCAGTTTTAAACATAATACCCGCAAAATCTAAACAACAGTATGAAACAGCATATAGGCAGTTTAAAGAATGGTGTGATAAAGAAAAAGTTGGTAAAATTAGTGAAAATGTTTTCCGGCATATTTCGAAAAAAATCAAAAGAAGTGAAGTCTTCTACACTGTGGTCCAGATAATCGATGTTAAAAACTAGACTGAATGTTAATGACAATATAGATATAAGAAAATTTAAGAAACCTATTCCATATTTGAAGAAAAAATCAGTTAGATATCGCCCTAAGGAGTCATTTTAACCAAGCTGATGACGATGATTTTATTTAATGATAAAGGTAAACAACTGCAGAAATAACATTTCTGTCACTAGGAACTATTTATTTTACTTTCTGTTTCAGATTGTTTTGATTATGGGTATTTCTGGGGCTTGTGAAAATACCAGAGGCTAACGCATATGACTACGGATTAATAAAATATACCAATGTGCCATTGTATTTTCTCATAATAAATTTTTAGTAATTTATTTCCATTGCATGATGACGAAATTTAGAGTGAGCGGGGCAACGTCGCACTGTGGTCAATTTCTGTTATTTAGGTAGACAAAATTATTCGCTCCTCTATTATTGCATAAAACTTAATAAAAAATAATTAATATTAAGATTAAATTCAAAATTTTATTATTTGTAACTTTTTAAGCCTTAAAGTACTCGCAGACTTGTACACTTTTATGTTGCGCAACCTAAAAAAATGGCGCAACCCTTGAATTGCAAGGTGAGAACACCACTGCGATATAAAAAGTTGCGCAAGTTACTAAATGGCGCTACACTTTTCGAATTGCGTACACTTCAAAAATTGCAACGTGTGAACAGTTAAAAATACTGGAGTTGCGCAATATAAATATGGACCGACATGTCTGTTATATAATGTGGCGCAACTTCTGCCTCAGTGCAACTTTGTCTGCTTACGGAGGTTGTTTTTAAGTTTACAATAATTTTTTTTATTATTATTACGCAAATTTTTTTTTTATAGAATTCTTCATCGCCATCCCTTAGTTCTTTTAAGAAATTAGTTACTACTTGGTAACGGCTTCGTTTCTTAATTCATTCTTTAACCCAAATTCCTATTTTTTTACGATTTTGGCGTCTTCTATTTTGTCGTCTTCGCAGTAAATTACAACACAGGAAGCGGCTTGTAGTTCTTCACCAGAATACATTTTCGTTTAACTAATTTAACACAATAACTGAGAATGGTAGAACGACAGAAATTTATGTACTTACTAGGAGTGTCAATCCCGACTGATTTTCTTTATCCCGGGATTTTTGAACTAATAAGTATAAATTTATACTTATTTAAAAAAATACCGCAAAACTATTAGGGCGTCCAAAGTTTTGTCTTTCAGGCTAGAATGTATTTTGTTGCAGAAAACTTCTGCAGAAGAAAAACATCTCTCGGGTTATATGCTGAATGGTTAGTAGGAATTAAAAGGGTTTTTGAAGATTACGTTAAAGTAAAACGCTCGAGCATATAAAGTAAGCTGCCCAATCACGTCTTGCAATATAATAGAACTTTTAGCTTTTTCCCATGATCATTTTTGATATACTTTTGTAGTATATCATTTTTAGTTGGCGGATTTCTAAATGTTCGAACTATTTGTCTAATTCTATAAACCAATACACAGAGGTCATGATTTATTTGTAATGATTACTTCCAAAAAGACACTTTTTTCCAAAACTTCCACCTTATCCATAGGTACCTTCAGTGTCTTCTATATCGCTGTCGCTGTCGCTAAAGAACATTTCGAGATTATTCCCGAAAATATTAATCGATCCTGGGGTTTTCGAGTCCGGTTTATACTCCGGAATCCCGGGACTCAGGAATTTCGGGATCCCGGAATTGACACCCCTAGTACCAACTACCTTTCGCCCGCAACATCGTCCGCAGTATAAAAATTGTACTTCATTACAAACTTTGAACCCCCATTTCACCCCTTAGGGGCTGATTTATTAAAAACTGTAATAAAACGTGTGTTTAAATATTTTTAGAGTACCTCTATGAAGTTTCGAGTTAATAGGACCATCTAATTTTTTTTCTCCGTACAAAGTTTGAACCCTGTTTCACTCCCTTAGGGGTTGAATTTTGAAAAACTATTTCTTAGTGCAAGCCTACGTTATATAAGAAACCTCTTTGCAAAATTTCAAGTTTCTAGCCCAGCGGTGTGGGGTACGTCAGTCAATCAGTCAGTTTCTTCTGAATATCGTTTTTAATTCTGAATATCGTTTTTAAACGTGTATAAAATTGCAGCATAAGTTGCGCAATAATAAGTGGCGCATAGCGTGTGAACAGCCAGTCAACTTTTAAAAATGTCTTCAACATTTTTAAGTTGCGCAACTCATTTATGTCGCAATTTTTGACATTTTATTGCTGCTGTGTGAACATAACGAGCAATTTTATAATTGCGCAATAAAAATTTGCGCCACAAAAGTGTACAAGTCTGCGAGTAACTTTAGAAATGTAACAAATATAGTTTTTTTTATTTACAAATGGAAAGAAAATTGAAAACAATATATCAGTAAGTTTGTTAAGGTACTCGCAGACTTGTACACTTTTGTGGCGCAAGTTTTTATTGCGCAATTATAAAATTGCTCGTTATGTTCACACAGCAGCAATAAAATGTCAAAACTTGCGACATAAATGAGTTGCGCAACTTAAAAATGTTGAAGACATTTTTAAAAGTTGACAGGCTGTTCACACGCTATGCGCCACTTATTATTGCGTAACTTATGCTGCAATTTTATACACGTAACGATATTCAGAATTAAAAGAATTAAAAACGATATTCAGAAGAATCTGACTGATTGACTGACGTACCCCACACCGCTGGGCTAGAAACTTGAAATTTTGCAGAGAGGTTTCTTATATAATGTAGGCATGCACTAAGAAATAGTTTTTCAAAATTCAACTCCTAAAGGAGTGAAACAGGGTTCAAATTTTGTATGGAGAAAAAAAATTAGATGGTCCTATCAACTCGAAACTTCATAGAGGTACTCTAAAAATATTTAAACACATATTTTATTACAGTTTTTAATAAATGAACCCCTAAGGGGTGAAATGGGGGTTCAAAGTTTGTAATGAAGTACAAATTTTATACTGCGGACGATGTTGCGGGCGAAAGGTAGTTGGTACTAGGGGTGTCAATTCCGGGATCCCGAAATTCCTGAGTCCCGGGATTCCGGAGTATAAACCGGACTCGAAAACCCCAGGATCGATTAATATTTTCGGGAATAATCTCGAAATGTTCTTTAGCGACAGCGACAGCGATATAGAAGACACTGAAGGTACCTATGGATAAGGTGGAAGATTTGGAAAAAAGTGACTTTTTGGAAGTTTACAAATAAATCATGACCTCTGTGTATTGGTTTATAGAATTAGACAAATAGTTCGAATATTTAGAAATCCGCCAACTAAAAATGATATACTACAAAAGTATATCACAAATGATCATGGGAAAAAGCTAAAAGTTCTATTATATTGCAAGACGTGATTAGGCAGCTTACTTTATATGCTCGAGCGTTTTACTTTAACGTAATCTTCAAAAACCCTTTTAATTCCTACTAACCATTCAGCATAGAACCCGAGAGATGTTTTTATTCTGCAGGAGTTTTCTGCAACAAAATACATTCTAGCCTGAAAGACAAAACTTTGGACGCCCTAATAGTTTTGCGGTATTTTTTTAAATAAGTATAAATTTATACTTATTCGTTCAAAAATCCCGGGATTAAGAAAATCAGTCGGGATTGACACCCCTAGTAAGTACATAAATTTCTGTCGTTCTACCATTCTCAGTTATTGTGTTAAATTAGTTAAACGAAAATATATTCTGGTGAAGAACTACAAGCCGCTTCCTGTGTTGTAATTTACTGCGAAGACGACAAACTAGAAGACGCCAAAATCGTAAAAAAATAAGAACTTGGGTTAAAGAATGGATTAAGAAACGAAACCGCTACCAAGTAGTAACTAATTTCTTAAAAGAACTAAGGGATGGCGATGAAGAATTTTATAACAAAAATTGCGTAATATTAATAAAAACAATTATTGTAAACTTAAAAACAACCTCCGTAAGCAGACAAAGTTGCACTGAGGCAGAAGTTGCGCCACATTATATAACCGACATGTCGGTCCATATTTATATTGCGCAACTCCAGTATTTTTAACTGTTCACGCGTTGCAATTTTTGAAGTGTACGCAATTCGAAAAGTGTAGCGCCATTTAGTAACTTGCGCAACTTTTTATATTGCAGTGGTGTTCTCACCTTGCAATTCAAGGGTTGCGCCATTTTTTTAGGTTGCGCAACACAAAAGTGTACAAGTCTGCAAGTACCTTTACTGATAAGAAACATATGAAGAAAACGAATTATTAATACTCTTCCTCATCATCATCATCATAAGGATTCTCTTCTGTGAAACTTTCATCGGGAATCTGAAGGAGAGATCTGACTTCTTGTGAAAGAGTTCCACTTTTTCGTTTTGGCAAGGGCCGAATGCTGCTAATAAGAGGATTTGATGTATTAGAAATGAGTGTAAAAGATCTTCATTACACTTCGTTCTGGAAAATTTTCCAGTATGGTGTTCTCTATATTTTCTAAATTCTTTGTGCCGATTCTCTAGCGCATCCTCAGACAACTGGCCAGTGGGACACATTAGGTAGTCTAATACATCTGCACCATGAATAAGTATTTTGTGCAGACTTACTGGCATGGGATACCAACGATACAAATTCATGTAGTGTTGTGCAGTTTCTAAGGCATACTTTTTGAATTTTATCGAATTTAAAGAATATCCACTTGAAAGTACATCTAGTACTGTGGAAAGACGTACTATAAGATTTTTGTCTATTTTAGTTATTTCTGAAACCTTTTGTGGATCTTTAAAAAACCGTCTAGCAGTATTTCCATCGTTGGTATTTCCTTTCCCCTGAACAACCACATCTATAAGAAGACGCATTTCCGCTTTAGATTCATCAATAATTGTCTTCTTTCGTGCAGAAATTGTTTCGTTTTTGTAGTGCCACTGTTTTACGTCAAGTCGATAGGCTATATGAATTAGGCATTCCATAAATCGTATTTTAACGTGTAAAATTGACAACCCAAACGAAAAACTAGATGTTTCACATTAGTGATGTAAGGATACGCATCCAAAAATCCGTTGGATCCGAATATTAAAAGAATCCGGATTATCCGTAACCGGCCGAGAACTTGATTCGGAATCAAAATAAATTCGCATCTGGACTAATGCAAAGTGCAAAGAGAAAACGGAATCGAGTGTAAGCGAACAACACGGTCTGCAATTTGGCATATTTGATCTTATGCTTTCTCTTTCTAATGACATTTCCGAAAAAAAGATAGCATAGTTATCGGGGTAACGGGTATCATATGGGATGAGACCCATTGGTTAAACTTGGCCTGCCTCACCCGAACCGAATTCAAACGAGAACGAACGACGGTGCCTTCTTATCCCTAACTTTCGACTTCGAATGATATGATACCGCATCGACCTACCTAGCCGTATCCGGATAGAAAATGTTTTAGTGTTGCATACGTATACATAATTTGTAACCGCTTTCGCGCGGGTCAAGAAATGGATACGTATTCAGATAATGGATACGGATATTAGCTGATTCCGATTCCGTATTATTTGGATATCTAAAGAATACGGATATTTACAACACTATTTCACATGGCCTTTTTAGAACAGCTTCTAGGTTATCATATCTTTAGGTGTTATTCGATAAATGTAACCAAGTATTGGCAAGGGTGTTGCAGACTGTGTAAATCTATCATGGTTTTGTGTAAGCTATTTGAAATGACAAATTTGCGTTCAGTAATTTCTGCTTCTGTTAGCTTTATATTTGCCACTTGACGACGTACATGAGCAACTTCATTTTTTAAATTAGTTTGTTTCTTTAGCAAAAAGAAAACGCCCTAGCCTGCAATAACGAGCAGAACTTGTTTGGGTTTGCTTGGGTGCAGAACTTGTTGTAGGGTTTTGCCACACAATTATTTTTTTCCACCACTGCTGTAGTTAAGTTGTAGTGATACTATAGCCGTCTGTATTATAGCAGAATCGATTTTTTTTTGGATCATCAAACGTCTGCTTGTATAAAGCGTGTCCCCTATTTGTAAATCATATAAAGGTAATTAATTGGCACTGTCCTTTGGAAATGTTTGTTTGACAACTTCAAATTGAGCCAGTAGAAAACGAGAGGTCGTAATCCGTTCACCATCAACTGTGTCAGTAATAGACTTTGTTGTGTAGGTGATAGCACTCCGTTTTGGCTTTTAAGACAGCATAGTATGGTGGATACATGTTTGTATTTATGTCTAAAGCTTCTTTACTCCACATTATGTACTGTTGTGTGGTTCATTTTAAATTACAAATTTACGCCAGAGCTTCTGTGACAGTGTATGGTCGTATTACTAGAGGTTTTTTCTCAGTTACCCAACCCAACCCAACCTAATCGTTCGTAGCATGCTTTCTGATCCTTTTTTTTATAGTAAAGCAAACATCTCTTTGTCCACTTGAGTAATAGGCGGTTTGCGTAGCCAGACTGAGTTCTTGAGGAGATTTCTCCAATAATGGCTTAATTTTCCTTTTAGATTTTCCCCAGAGTCATCAAAACTAGCTATCGGTCGACCTGATGGTTCTGATTGATGTTCTGCTTTTTCTACCGACGAATGTACAAGATCTCCTGTCAACTACGCTTTGTTCTTACTCCTAAAGTTTTGTTCAACCGAGCTAGACGATTTCCTTCTCTTAAGAAGGTTAGAAAGAAACAGTTTTATTATGTCGCAAAATTTTTTAGGCTCTTATTTTCACTTAAATCAGGGTTTTTATTTTTTAGATAATCAATAATTCTGTTAATACAATTAACTGATGCACCTTCACGCAAAAGATTCTCGGGCTCCTAATGTAAGAACTCAAAAAGTTCAAGCCTCTTCACTCGAATTTCCATATGACAAAAGTAGACAAAGTTTCTATTCTTAGTTTAAAGTAGAGGCTTTGGCTTTCAAATTAAATAAATTTTGCCGTGAAAAATTTTTCATAGCCCAAGAAGAAAATTATTTATATACAGGGTGTTATGGAAATGGTTACATATTTTGGAATGGGTGATTCCTAGGGTAGTGTACAGACATCCCCAATACTTTTTTTCTTAAATCGAACATTTTCAAAATTTTCAAAAATACCCTAAAACTGGCTGAGCGAACACATAGTCCTACATAACGCCTGACAGAAAATTGCGTGCGAAAAACTTAAAACAATTGAATTTGTTGTAACGTTGCCAGACATATAAATCTTTAGGGATAATTTATTTTCTGTTTTAAGCGTAATTTAAGACACAGGTTAAAAAAATTAAACCTTTTCCTAAGCTAAGAGAAAAAAATAGTAAAAATGTCACTGCGAAATCACTCCTCTTTGTCAGCAGCCTTAGTTTTAACCAATATTTGCCTAACATAATTTAAATATCAATAAGTAAAGCTAATAAATAAGTTTTAAAAAATGATACTTATCTAGTAGAGAATAGGTATGTTGAAAATGTCTTCCATTATTTGCTTCCAAACAAGCGTGCGTCTGCAGCGTATTGTCCAGAACCAGTTGAAGGATATTCTTCATATCTTTTTTAATGCTTGCTTTTTTTTTACAAATTAATTTTTTTGTTCCCGATGCTAATGGACGATTGAATTTTTTAAAATTTTACAAGGCGACACGCTTTGATCATATGTTCGGGCGCAGTGCTCTCTCTTTCCTCGTTCTCATTTTTATCGCTCTTCTCTCTTCATCTATTTCTTGCGCCGAGAGGAGTCGACGGCTACGACTTTCACGATTCTGTTTTCGCCGGACGCGTAAGCGACGAAAGCTCACGCATTTATTAGTTGAATATCTGGCTTAGCGGCGCATTAAGTGGCTGCGAAACATCACGTCATAACGGGCTCGTGCAGTGGCCCGTTAGCTCCACTGGCGCACTTTGACCGGCCGGCTTTTGAAACTTCTGTAATTCTTCTAGTGGGAAAAAGTTTTCTGTTTTTTAGTGGTGCTGTGGTATGTGTTGACCATTTATAAGGAATCAAAACATTTCGTAGTTTTTGTTGGACTTTCATGTTTGAACCAAACGGCTGGGTTGTATTGTGTAGTAATAGTAATCAACTTTATTATTGTTTGAACAGCGTGCGAGTCCGACAGAGAAAGTTTGTTTCTTTTTTTGATTTTAATTCCAGTCAAGAGTGCGTTGTTTGGAAATGCGTTCGTTTTTATAGTTATCTTGTCGAATTTTTGAATTTTTTGTCGTAACTAAGTGCAATAGGCAAGTGTAAATATTGATGCATTTGAAACAACTTTTCCTTGTTTCAAAAAATCGTATTGAGTATTTTTACGTTATCTCGTAGTACTAACGTAGACTGTGAAAGGCTCTAGCGAAATTAAAAATTATTGGACAGATGAAAAAAGTCGAATGACTGTTTTAATACTCTAAGAGGTTATGAAGGTAAAGTTTATTATTAATTTAAGTTGTGAGGAATTTCGCTTAAAATTTAAGGACGTTATAAATAAACCTGTTAATAAAAGCCAAATCTTCGGTTAAATATGATTAACAATAGGTAAATACAAAAAGTACATGCTTAAGTATTAGGATTTTTTTGGTTTGAAGCTAATTTTTAACTAAAATTTTTGTATAGGTACTTTTTTCCTCCAAAAATTTCTGGTCGGCCTAATTGAACATTATTATTGTACTCTTGGTTTGAACAGCTGCTCTCTGTATTTTTTTGTGTTGTAGTATTTTAAATTTTTGAATAATGCAGACCACTTTAAATTTAATTTAACCCTAATTTAACTTTACATTTAATTTAGTACGAGTGAAATACATATGAAGGCATAACAGCGTTATCCACAACTTTAATTTAATTTTTACTTTCAATGCCCTAAAAATTAGTTAAGGTTAAATTAAATTTAAATTGGTCTGCATAAATCCACCTTGAGTAGGATTTCTTTCTTCAAAGAAAACAAAAATATTATTTTTTCAAACTTCTTACATATGAATATGGATTAGAGACACTTGGCAGCGCCACAGTCAGTAACACATTTCCATATAAAATTCTTTATACTGATGAAAGTCGTTTCACTAATTTGGGACATTTCAACAGAAATAATAAGCGATATTGGTCCTAAGGAAATTTACCCTTGATTCAGGAAGGAAATTTTCAAGAACGGTTTGGTTTCAATTATTGGGTTGAGATTTTAGGGGACAGGCTTACTCGCTGGTCGTAGAAAGTAAACTGAGGGTGGCAGCCGCAGTGCGTGGTTTTATAGTGGATCGCCTCGGTCTTAGGTTGTATCTATTGGCCGGCGTTGGCTCCGCCCCCTGAGTGGTCTGCTTGGGAGCTGTGTTCGGCTTCACTTGGTTCTCGGCCATCGTGGTGTTCATGTTAGAGGGCTTGATGAGGAGGTCATGAAGAGGAACCTCTTCATGACCTACTTCGAAAACAATGCTCTTGAAAAAGTCCATCTCAAACCAAAAGTATGGATTAGATATGTCGACGATGTTTTCGTAATATGGTCTTTCGGCAAGGACAAACTCCACCAATTCTTGGATCATCTAAATTCCCACTATCCAAAAATCCAGTTCACCATAGAACTCGAAGAAAATAACAGTCTTCCATTCTTAGACGTGCTAGTAACAAAAACAAAAGAAGGAACTCTGCGACACACTGTATATAGAAAACCAACACACACAAACAGATACCTCAACGCGGAGTCTCATCACCACCCGACTCAAATACAAGGAGTAGCCAACACACTGATTACACGATCCATCCGGCTGACAGACTCCCAAGGGAAACAACATGAACTAGACAACAAAAACAGCTCTGGAACAAAACGGCTACAAAACACATACAATAAAAAAAGCCATAGACCAGGAACAAAATCGCCAAAAAAAGAAACCAGAAGAATCCACCAAAGACAGGCCCATATCTATACTACCATATATCAAGGGAACAACAGACAGAATCGGGAGAATCCTACGCAAGCACAACATCGCGACAGCCTACAAGCCACACCGAACAATAGGATCATCTCTAAGAAATCCAAAAGATAAAATAAAACTTGAAAACCACGGTGTCTACAGCATCTCATGTGGGACCTGCAGCAAAACATATGTAGGACAGACCAATAGACGAATATCAGCAAGATTAGAAGAACACAAGCTCTGCATCAAGAACAAACAAACATCGCCAGCCCTTTTCCGTCACCAGCTTGAAGCAGGACACAAAATCAACTTCGACAGCTGCAAACAGATAGCCAACATAGAGCACTACAAAACCAGGCTTATCCGCGAAGCAATCGAAATAGAAAAAAGCGGCAACCTAAACAAACGCGACGATGCCTTTAACCTTCCAGCACCATGGAAATCCATCATCAAGCCCTCTAACATGAACACCACGATGGCCGAGAACCAAGTGAAGCCGAACACAGCTCCCAAGCAGACCACTCAGGGGGCGGAGCCAACGCCGGCCAATAGATACAACCTAAGACCGAGGCGATCCACTATAAAACCACGCACTGCGGCTGCCACCCTCAGTTTACATTCTACGACCAGCGAGTAAGCACAGAGGGTGCCAAATGAGATTTTAGCGAAACGTCTGCAAGTTTCAACTAGAAACCAAACGAACGGATGAATTCCCGGATTAACCACGACACACACACACACACACACACACACACATATATATATATATATATATATATATATATATATATATATATATATATATATATATATATATATATATATATAGTGTTATGAAATTTACTACATATATCGAAATCGGTAAATCCTGATATGAATTCAGATTGAAGAAAAATATTCATAAGTGGTGCTTCGCAATAATAAGGTAATAATCGCCCCTTAAACTTCCTCTAACTAACGGTACCCGCCACTGGCAAGCGACACACGATACCGAATAAGTTGCCAGTTCTATTAACAAGTCAGGGTAAGAAATAATATAATGTTATTGTTACCTTTGTAGTAAAATCGCTTTAAAATACTTTTCTTTTAAAAATATTTACGATTAACAAATACCAATATACCAAAAAACACTGACAACACAGTGCAGCCAATAATTTAATGCAAGAAACCAACGCTTGACAAATAATTAACACTAAAAAAAGTTCCAATAACGAATTAAACACAATATTTATAAGATTTCACGGTATTTTGTCACTACCCGCACTATTAAACACTATTGCTTTTGTTACCTACTTTTAAAGTAACATCTCTTTAAAATTCACTTTTCACTTTATTCACTAATTAAATACGATGCAAGCATAGGCAAGCCAGAATACTTCAGAGAAAGATTTTGCAACTAGAAATAGCAGACATGCTAACCCATAAACAATAAAATTACAGTGGTGTTTCTATCACTTGATTTATAAAGGCTTATAAATTCATTTAGCAAATGAGGTGAAAACGATTCAAATACCACTATCTTATCGTTTATGGATTAGTGTCTCTGCAATTTCTTCTTGCAAAATCTCCCTAAAGGCGTCCCTACGGTTTTCAGGAAATCGGTCGATCAGCTGATTTGAACATTAGCCTGAAGCAATAAAAAAAGACGGAGGATAGGGACAGGGAAGCAAGAGTGAGATAAAAATATGTATTTTGTAGTTGTCAAGAATCATATGCGGAAGACGTTCTTTGACGTCGGTAGTTTTTCACAATTTTAGTGTTATAATAGTGACGAAACCCGTTTTTTATGCGAATAATAATACCGAAGGCAGAAACTTACCAAAAAAATAAGTAATAAATGGGTGCTTTATGTGGTGCAGTCAGATTTTGAAGCGTCGCTGAAAGAACTTTCCCAAAGTCTGTTTTCAACTCGGTTTGTAAATTTATTTTTCGTAAAAATGTGGTGTAGGATATTGAAAAAACATAAATTATGTTTTTTGCAAAAATACATTGTGTACCTAGGTAATACATTTTTAAATACTTTTTTTAAATATTTTATTTGACGTAAGTAATTTTTTTTAAGTATAATGCATTTTTGGCAATTGTAAATTATTAATAGGTTATTGTTGGACAATTGTAGCGTAATTTATTTATTTATTGAGTAAAACAAATTGTAAACATAATATTCCCCTTAAAAATAAAAGTTTGGCAGCCTTCGTATGTGCGAGCGCGCTTGTGGTCAGTTTTTCGGTTGGGTTTGATTAAACAAAAACAAGAGCACTGAGTGTGTCTGTAGACTAACCCAGGAGTCACCCATTTAAATATGCAGTGAATTTCATAACACCCTGTATGTATACTTTCACGATACGACCCATACGATTAGTCCTCCAGCTGGCTATTGACGATCATCAATAAACGTACTGCAACTACAGCGACCCGACCAGTGAATTAACCGGGCGCGATCCCCAGCAACAGCATAGGTATAAGTCGCCGGTAAATATTCGATATCGGTGTGGCGTGCATCGCTGGTTAAGAAAACCGGCTGTTCGGCGGCGATCCAAGCACTACATCACCGCTGACTGAAAGCTTGGCAAGCAGCGACTTAAGTCGCCGGGACTTGAAGTAGTTGGTCACCGGTGTGAAAACATCGCCCATCTCTATTAAAAACGTTTGTTACTTTATGCAATAATATTTCAAAACATACTCACAGACTAAGGTGTATGTAAATATGCCCTACCTAAATCTATGATTGGGTTTGATTGGGATAAAATTCAGTATAATTTTTTTTTCACTAATTTGTCGCTCTACATGTATTTTTGGGACAGTGGTCATCCTTTCTGCAGGAGCAGTGGCCGCTGCTATTTTTTGATGACCACTCTTCCTCAATACTTAAAATATTCTATTAGACTTTGTTTATTTAAATATTATTTTTAGATGCAACATGCCACGACCAAAATCAAAAAATCCTGGAATCGGCAAAACTTCATCTGAAAACATGAGAAAGGCCATTTACGCCTATATGAGAGGTGGATTATCTAAAAGAGCTGTTGCTTTAAAATACAATATTCCTCTTTCTACATTCAGGGGACATCTAGAAAGATGCGAACACAATCGACACTATATTGATTTAACATCAGATAAATTTGATGTGGTTCCAAGACTCCCCCCAAATGATGCAGCCATTCACATTTTTTCAAGAGCAGACGAAGAACCACTAAGCGAATTTCTACAGACCATGGCGAAACTGCGTCATGGACTAAATATCAAAAGTGCTAGGAAGCTAGCTTTTGATTGGGCCGTTGCCAACAAGAAAAAAATACCTTTATCTTGGAGAGCAAACAAGACAGCTGGAATGATCTGGTTTAAAGGATTTATGAAACGCAACATTGAAATATCTTTTCAGTCGGCAGTTAAATCGCTTGGTGGAACAAAGGGTTTTAATCGACCAGGGGCTATACAGTTTTTTGAAAACCTAAAAGTGATTTATGAACGCTTTAATCTGACACCGTCTCAGATTTATAATGTGAACGAAACGGCGCTTATATTTGTACAGGACTATGGAAAAGTATTGGCTATAAAGGGACAGAAGGAAGTAGAAAACTTAGTTTCCAGTGAGCGGGAAACTTTAATCACCATGTGTGGAGCAATAAATGCTATAGGAAACGCAGTTCCACCATTTTTAGTGTTCCCCAGAAGATATTTTAAGGATGATATGATCAAAAATTCACCACGAGGGACACAAAGTGTTACGTCAGCCTCTGGAGGGTTGACATCAGAACTATTTGTCCAGTGGATGCGGCATTTCATTAGGCACGCTATGACGACGGTGGCTGCACCTGTTTTACTAATTATGGATAATCCTGAAAGTCACATTTGTTTAGAAACAATCAGTCTTGCTGATGAAAATTATATCATCCTACTGACTCTGCCTCCACTGACAAGCCATCGGCTTCAACCTTTAGATAAATGTGGCAACGGCCCCTTAAAAAACCATTATCATCAAGAGTGCCAGAACTGGATAAAAAGAAATCCAGGGAAAACGATTACCATTTATGATGTCGCTGAAATTATACACGATGCATATCCACTGGCGTTTTGTCATGAAAATGCTGTGTCAGCTTTTCAAGCTACGGGGATTTTCCCATACAATGATCAGATTTTGAACGATGCTGGTTTTGTAGCTGCGTCTGTGACTGATGAAACTCCTGGGAAAAATAACAACTCTTCCTTGTCCCCCGGCGATGAAACACCGGTAAAACCACTTGCGTCCCCAGAACGATTAAATTCATGCCCGGAGGTGCATTCAGTGCCTCTAAAAAGGAAAAGGCAAAAAAAAGACTGAAATGTTGACTCACACTTCAATTTTTAATAGAGTGAGCTTGTTCAGTCATTTCGCGTATTCAGTAATTAAGTTAATATTATTGCACGATCAGTCAATAATTTTAATTTTTTGAGGAAGGGAATAGAATACTTTTGAACGTGTTACTATAATTTATTTTTCAAAAAATGAACGAACTTCACAAAAAGAGAAGCACTGTAAAGGATGAAATAATATTTTTTACGTATTTAATACTGAGGTTAATGCTAGAGGTAGAGGCCACGTTTTATTGTTTAAACAAAAATGCTTCTAAAGCTTCTGTCTACTTAAAATTGCTTGTTGGGTATTAAGGGAACTAATTTTCTTTTGAAAGCAAATGTTTTAAAAGTTATTTTTCCAGTATTGGTTTTTAAACAGGCTTGGTGCATATTCGTGGCAAAAATATTGGGGCGCCTAATTCTGGATGCCCTATCCGAAATTAGGATACCTTATGTTTTTATTATAAGAACGATTACATATCTAAACAAAAGTCGAAAATGTAGTTTTTATTTTTATCAGTATTTGCGCATTGTTCATGACCCCACTTAATCACTTTGTACATCTTATCCATTGCCCGCCGTGCTTGTCTTCAGAATATGAACCGCCACAAAACATACAGTTTGTTTATTTTTTTGTTTGTTCTGTAGTTTAGTCTGTTTATCGTCTTTTGATAATTTGGTGCTTAGTTTTGGTATTCTCTTTTAAACATTTTTTCTCTCGTTCGCACAAACTTTCTTCTAGTTAGTCTTTGTAGGGTGTGCTTGTTAGTGCTAGTTAGTAGTTAGGTTGTTGCCCAACTAGAACCTTGCCGAGAATTTTTTCGTTTATTATCTTGTAAGGTGTTACTGCAAGTAGGTAATAGACTAATCTTTAGCTGTTATGTATGTTTTTCAATTTTTTTAGGAGTGTTTTCAGAGTTATTTTGAGCTTCTGATTTTGCCTGGTCTCTTGGAGGCGATATTTCCCTACTTTCTTCATCCATATTTGATGGTGATGTTCTTTCTCTTTGTCGCTCCATTATAATTACGTGGTCAGAAAAGTAATTCCTTTTGAAGGGGAAGGGGCATTTCCCAGACTTGCGAAAACCATTAACGGGAATTTCTGCTGTAGCACTTTTTAAAAATGCAGGACACATAAGCGGTTACGGTGCAACCAGGATTTTGTCTCAACCAGATCTCAATTTGCTGAGAATAATAACTCTTAAACGGTGACATAATTGACAAATCCAAAGGTTGTAATATGGTAAACTGTGTGGCGGAATACACAAAATTGTAACTAATTTTTACGTCTTCTATTACATCTAGATTTCTTGTATGGCTGTAGTGACCGTCGTGGACAAGCAACACTTGTTCTTCACCGGATGGTTTTACATGAGCAATAAAGTAATTTAGCCATTGGGAAAATATATGCTGTTGAATCCAGCCTGAAGGATGGCATGCTGCAATCGAACCAAGTGGCGCTCCGTCTAACAATTCTGCTTTCATGGTTTTTCTTGGAAACACGAACAGACCTCCAGCGGCATTCATTTAGAAAGCAACAGTCACGAATGCCCCCATTTCAGTAGCAATCACTGATCCAACATGTTTTTTTTTGTGTTATACCGCACAAATTCTTAGACTGAACTGTTGTTATGCCACTTTTGTCAACGTTATACACTCTAGCGGAGATAAAGTTAATTTTTTTTATGGCAATTTCCAAAAAATAAAAAAATTTGACATTTTCTGAAGTAAATCCCTTTATTCGGGCTTTTGAGATTCCTCGCGGTTTTCTCAAGGATAAGACTGATTTGCGTTTAAGAAATCATTTGAGCCATTTTTTATCTCCAGAGCCGAAATACCGCAATAACGGGTGATGAGAACCATCTCTCAAAGCATTTTAGTATCAGCAGTTCCTATTTCATAAAATCGCCTTTCCATTTCTAAGCAGTAAGAGACTAGATCTGCTTCCATTTCCATAGAAAGTACTGGCTTTCTTCCAATTCGAATGGCAACCAGTTGAATTGCTACGGAGTTTTATCCTCTTGCTTGACATAATCTTCCAATGTCGATTTTGGGACAGCAAATAATTTTGGGGCCTTGAAATATCTCATTTCCTTCCCTTTGACTGCACAAATAGCAAGTATCATTTATTTATGATCCCATTGCTTATGTTTTTTACCGGTTTTTGACATTTTTTCCTGAAAAGCAAATAAATAGACTTAAATATTTATTCTTTACGATAATTTGACTCCTGCTTTTGGATACCTATCCGAAATTAAGGGACTTCTTACTTTTTAGGTTGGATCACTGTAAAATTTATATCCTTGAAAACTACATTGTACCAACTAATAAATCAAAATAAACAAAATTTTTGCTACCTTGGTCAAAAAAACAAATTTCTACAAAGCTTATAAACATGAAAAATGAGACCTAGAATACGAACGAAAGAAAAAACTACACAGTCACGGTTAGCGGTTTTAATACTGCCATCTAACGGAAAGTAGCACTATCGCCTAAATAATTTAAGACGCGGCATCTGCAACGGACAGCATAGCAGAAAGTAGGTTTCAGTTTACTATGATACGCCCATATCCGAAATTAGGAAGCTATATAAAATGAGGATACTCTCCTCTAAGCTTAATTTTGTTCAAATATATGTAACTTGTACACCAAAGCTTTAAACTTTGATGTCGGCGCAATTTGAAAGCATAATAGGAGTTCTTAATGGTAATACGAGTACATTAATAAATTATTAATGGAAAGTAATGTTTTAAGATATTTATCACTGAGCCTAATGGTAAATCTAATACTTAATTGTGTTTCACTTTAAAAAATTTTTACACATAAGTTCTAAACTGTTTCCTTATACTGTGGAATTGCGCCGACTTCAAAGTTTAGAACTTTGGCGTACAAGTTACTTAAATTTGAACAAAGTTAAGCTTACCATTAACCTCAGTAATAAATTCGTAAAAATATTATTTCGTTCTTTTCAGTGCTTTTTGTTTTGTGAAGTTGGTTCATTTAAAAAAAAAATTAGTGCACTTATTTTCCCAGCCCCCTTCCTCTTATCTTATCCGCTTTTTTATTTATACTTTGCATTGATTATCGACTTTGACATCAGTATCAGGAAAAAATATGTATTGCACCAACAGCGGGTTGCACAAAACTTTTAATCAAATAATAAATTTAATTGACGTTGAGAGTCATCTTTGGCAATGACGTTAACAAAAGCGCTGTCACATCATTACAAGTATCTAATTAGTTTAATTCGTGATTAAATTATTTGTGCAACCGGACGTGAGTTTTAGAAAATATAAATCGTTTCTCGATAATTTTATCGCACCCATCCCACTTGCTTTATTTTTTTCCTATTTCCAATATATCTTTATATCTTTATCTTTATATCATTTATATCTTTATCTCATCCCACTTCAATATTTTTAATATTTGTTCGACAAAATTAGATTTTCTGATCTCAACAACCCCGAAAAAGACCCATTAGTTGACATTTTTTGGAGAAATGACCATCCGCCCCGTTTTATCCCCTCTACCTTCCTCCCCATCGATAATTTTTTGTACGCCAGGTTAGACAAAATTAGATTTTATGACCCCAATAACCCCGAAAAAAATGACCATTAGTTAACCTCAATAACCCTGATAATGCAATATTAGTCAACATTTTACCCCTGTATTTATTATTATTTTAAAGTCATATACCAACAGAACCACCCGCCATCGTACTAAACAACGGATAATTTTTTTTTGAAATCGGTGCTGCCATTCCGAAATGCACGCAAAAATTTTCGATCTTCAGGGAATCCGTTCAAGAATTATGCGTATGCATAAAAAAAATTATACATACGGGTTGAATTAATAACCTACTCTGCAAAATTTAGAAGTTATCTAAATGTGAACAAAAGTAAGCTTACCATTAACCTCAGTAATAAATACGTACAAGATTATTTCATACGTTTCAGTGCCTGACTTTTTGTGAAGTCGGTTAAAAAGTTTTAAAGTGACAAACCTGAGCAAACCAAGCAAATCGCTTAAATATTAGAATAATTCATAAGTTTTCAAAGAACGCTTATGAACAGTGACAGGACCTGTCAAAACCTAAATATTAATTTGAACCAGTACTAAATGTTAAATCTCTTTAGTGAATCTCAACGTTAAAATTCATATACTTTTTAGATCTAGTTTATTAAGGCAAGATTCATTATCTAAGAGGAAAATTTAAGTGATATTAAAAATTAAGTATAAAAAATTAAATAATATAAAACAATGTGTTAAAATGTTATTTTGAAAAATAAACAGCAGTGTTGCCAAATGTACTGTCTCTCAAAGCACGTGGTCACAGCTGTTGAAAATGTCAATAGTCGTTAGTAATTCTTAACGCAAGAGAAATATAGGTAAATGACCTTATCACAGGTGTCACATGAACCCTATAGGCATACTACTTTTTCCCAAAATATCATCTTAATTTTGCATAACAATCATGTTTTTAAAAAATGGGCCTTAGTTTGAAAAACTTTCTTGGGTGTTATTATTTAATTAGATCGTGATAATAAGGGTTCTTTTTGGGTAAAAAACAGAGGCAAACTGGGATAGGTACCAATGAAGCCATATTATAATGAAAAGTTTCGAATTTTTGTTCAGTTTATAATGTTTTTGAGCTTGCTCAGGTTTGCTTAGTTTTAGGTTTTTAGGTATAGATTTGAAGTAACTAGTTCGTTTTGTGTAGTTAGTTTTGTTTGTAAATATGCTCATAATGTGGTTTATTATTAGGTATATTAATATTAGTTGAAATTATATTATAAAATTTTCATGTTTTTCGATTTTCTTCTCTTAATTTCGGTTATTTAAAATCAATTTCCACTGTTTTATTCTTAAAGTTAATCAATTTTGGTATATGTTTTCAAAAAGTTATTTGAATAACTAATTATTATTATTTTGCATCTACCTATTGTAAAATTTTAACAAATTTGTTAATAAACCAGTAATTGTATGTATTGATATTCAGTCGTTATTCACTTCCTTGCTAACCAATTTTTACAGAATTAAGTGAAGACATGGCAACATTGTCTTGATTTTTATTTAAATTCAGGTAGACAGCTTCTTTTTCAACCGCGCCGGAGGCAATTCCATTGATTTCGAATCAAGTAAATATACCATTATTTTCATTTTGGAGCAATAAAATTAAGGATTCCAAAGTTATTTAAAACCCGACACCCGATATGGTTCCCCACCTACTTTTTAAGAACGTGTGTCCTTTAGTTAAGTAGAATATTTGCAGATTGATAGACTTTACTGAAATAACGCACTTACTGTGGGTTAATACACTTCCGTGCATAGAAATCGGTCATCGACCATCACACTATTAAAATAGAATGTTTTATAGAATAGAGAGACCATTTAATACCGTTTAAAGTGAGCCTAAATGATCAAGACGAATTATATTTTATTCAAACTGTTGACTGGTTTCTAAAATAATGCATGTGAGGTGGGTCGATTTCTATGCACGTAAATGTACTTATGTACAATCATAAATACCACAGGCTAAAGAATATGACCAAGAATTGATAAAATATACCAATATACCATTATTTAAGAGCTTCCTTATTTCTTAAAAGAGAATTCACACTAATAAATAGAGAACTCCATCAGGTTTTTGCAGGTTTGCTCAGGTTACTTAAGGGAAGTTATTTTATTTTTTGAGTATTTTTCGGCATGAGTATTTTAAAATGCAGCATGAATTATGTGTTGCCACTTAAAATATTTACATAGTATTCGAGACTGTTTACTTATTTTTGTAAATCCACTTTTTTAAAGCCCTTTAACAGCAAATTCCAGAATACCATCTCCAAATATATTTGTCCACCCATGGTGATGAACTGTTAGATTCCGAAAGCTTTTGATCCCGATCTATCTGTAGGCGTTCATATAGTCGGCATTAAGTAAATTTGTTGATAGTGCGTGAGCACTATGTATTTGGTACGATGGTCTTAACATTTTAAACACCTCTTCCCAATATTTACTTTTCAAAAGGCAAACTTAGTGTTTAAAAGATCTTTTTCTAGTTATGTTATAGCAAAAGTTCAAATTTTCCGAAATTTTCCGTTTTTTCAATTTTTCTGGAAAAACGTTTTTTTCCGGCACTGGATTTTTCCGGAAATTTTAAATCTCCAGTCAGTGCCAAGTGTGTGTAAGAATGAATTATTTTCATCCGAAACTGTCTTTTCAGAGACTTCCTCGATGGAATACAGGGAACGGTGGCGCGCCGAGACGGAATTATAGTGGTTGGTCTTTGTCGTACACACCCACAATGTATGAATCAAACAAAACGCTTGTTATGAATGAACAGCTGCGTCTCC
The DNA here is from genome assembly GCA_963971165.1 of Philopedon plagiatum. Lineage (NCBI taxonomy): Eukaryota > Metazoa > Arthropoda > Insecta > Coleoptera > Curculionidae > Philopedon > Philopedon plagiatum. Next base: position 33,927,740 of record OZ020193.1, on the reverse strand, counting down.
TCTTGCTGAAGGTCAAGGGTCCATACCTTTTTGAAGGTCAGGTAGAAATGACATTTTGGAAGGCAACACGACCCCGGCCATATAATAATTATTTTTTCTTCAAACGTCAATAAACCTGACGTTTTTCTATTAATTTTGACGTTAAAGTTTTGCTTTTTTTGTCAGTAGGCGGTTGCTATTGGCAGCGGAAGTAAAAGTACTTTTTCTGTCGCTGAGAGCGGCGGTAAAAGTATGACTGTGTACTCATGAATAAATATATATGTTGAATAATACAAGAAAGTTATAAGAAAAAAAATCTTTATTTTTCTATATTTAAACGACGCTTGAAGAAAAAATAGTATGTTTTATTCGTAGTAAAAGCAACTTCTTATGACTCGTCTGTAATGTAATGTAATGTAATGTAATGTAATGTAAACCTACAGACTCGTCATAAAAGTATCGCTTTTACTCGTAATAAAACAATATACTATTTTATGAACGGAGGCAAATGAATGTACAGTTCTTACACACGGATATTCCTTGCCCACGTTCGAAGTAGCAGAGGGGAAAAATGCCTAAAGGTGCACGCTCACTTAGGCGAAGCGTCGCGAAGGGAAGCGCGGCGAAGCGAAGCGTCGTTTACGCGGTGTCCGCACACTTGGGCGAAGAGAAGCGAAGCGCAGAGAATCCACGGCAAAAAATATCCCATCCTATTGTCAACATTTAAACATTTTTGGTTTTTCTGCGAAGGTACATAAAATGAGCAGCTCGTCATCGGACGAAGATCTTTTTGTCCTCAGCCTGATTGCCTTTACAAAAAGACAAAACAAAATTTTTATCGAGGAAGGAGTGCTAACCCGTTTCCAATCCACCTTTTAGAGCCGATTTCATACTTTTTATAATATTTTAAGTGACAAAAATTACAAAAGATATGCGGCCGAGCACGGATTCGAACCAAGACGTCTGGGTCAATAAGCGGATTCTATACCACTGCACTACGTGACTGATGCTAGGAAAGCGGTAAACTTATTAACAAGTGCCTCATTTATATTTTTGAGGTTATTACACATGCACACGTCCGGGATAAAAACGTTTCCCCCAACCTCTAGACTCTAGGGCAGTGCCGGCTTAAGGCTGTTTACTGCCCGGGGCTATTCAAAGCTGACCGCCCCCCTCCAATAAAATTTTCCGATGTTTATTTTCACTAGGTATTATCCATGTGAATAAAACGAACGTAAAAACACAAAGATGTATAGGAAAGGCGCCTAATATTGGATAGTTGCCTAATTTTGGATACTACATCATCTCGAAACTGAAAAAGATCTTTCATATAGAATGAGTCTGAGGGGAGCACCCAGTTTGGATCTTCAGTGGTGCAAGTGGCATATTAAGGATTTTGTTTTTGGGGGGGGGGGTCACTAAACGGAAAGTGGGAAGGTGGAAAAGCGCCGCAGGCGAACATTTTTCGGGGCCGCGCCCAAAGTTCGTCATAAAATCGAAATACAAATATTTTTATTCAGACATCTGGGGGGTTAACCCCCCCCCCCCCCTGAATACGCCACTGGATGGCGCCATAATATTATGTGTTTATTTGTGACATAGAGTTTTTTGTTTCCGTGCCTAAACATTATTATAAAAGGTAGTTAGCGTAGGAAAGTGAAAGTTCGCATGCATGTACTAGAATAGTCAGTTGTAGAATAAGCCGAAGTGTTTGAAACAAAAATATCTGTCAAGATTTTTTTATTTTAATCACATAACCTTAGTCATAAAGGCTGCCTAATTCTGGATAGAAATGTGTCCTAAAATTGGATCTCCAAACTTAGAAACCCAACTAAATGTACGGTTTGAAAACTTTTTTATCTATAGGAAAAAAAAGTTCAGTAAACTGCCTAAAAAAGGACTCCCATATAAAAATTGGAATCCAGAGAATATGAAGACGCAACCATTGACACAGTTAAATGTAAGAATATGGGGTATTTTAAAGGCGTCAAAGAGTTTCGTCGTTCCACAAATAACCCTTGAATTATATGTCAAACGTGAGCAACCCTTAGAAGAACAATGTAATCTACAAATGGGTCGAAAACCAGTTTTATTGCCTAAAATGGAAGAAGATTTGGTCCAGTCCTGTTTGGAAATGGACAAAAGATATTATGGTCTAGGACTCGCAGACATTCGCAGACTGGCGTATCAGCTTGCTATAAGGAATAACCTTCCTCATCCGTTTTGAATACGAGACGCGAATGCCGGCAAAAAATGGCTTCGAAATTTCTTCAAACGTCATCCCAATTTATCTTTGAGAAATGCTCAAGGAACTTCAAAACCTAGAATAAAAGATTTCATGCCGGAAACTGTCAACTGTTTTGTGTGTCAGTTCTGTCAATTTTTTTGTACAACTGTTATTGTTTTTCAGCTTGGGTTTACTTCTTTACTCCACTCACCGCCCCCTTTCGGCCACCGCACGGGGCTGATAGCCCCCCCCCCCCCTTGAGCCGGTACTGCTGTAGGGAGAAAGACGTCGTCTAGTTGCTCTCCAGAGTTTCCGAGCGTCAACCGACGCTTCTCTTCGCTTCTCGCCGCCTCAGTGCGCGGGCTTCCATTTGATTGTATGTAAGGTTCTTGGGTGGATAAAATTCTCTTCGCTTCGCGACGCTTCGTCTAAGTGGGCGCGCACCTCCGAGGCGGCGCGACCGGAAGCGACGAGACAAACGTCGTCTAGTTGCTCTCCAGACTTTCCGAGCGTCAACCACGCTTCTCGCCGCCTCAGTGTGCGGGCTTCCATTTGATTGTATGTAAGGTTCTTGGATGGATAAACTTCTCTTCGCTTCGCCTAAGTGAGCGTGCACCTTAAAGGTGCTCGCTCACTTAGGCGAAGCGTCGCGAAGGGAAGCGCGGCGAAGCGAAGCGTCGTTTACGCGGTGTCCGCACAGTGGGGCGAAGAGAAGCGAAGCGCAGAGAATCCACGGCAAAAGATATCCCATCCTATTGTCAACATTTAAACATTTTTTTATCCCGGGCTTGCGCATGCGCAGAGGAAAACAATAGTGGATTTGTTCTCACCGATCCCTCTTCGCTTGCGAGGAAAGAGACTGGTCAGGGCCCCTAAGCAGGTGCTAACCCTGCTCCGACCTTAGGGTGCCCTCCGATCCACCGTTCTGGACAACAAACAAAACATACTTTGTAGGGTAAGGTACCTAGACACGATTAATTTTTTGCTCGGGACTTTTACAAAAAGACAAAACAAAATTTTTATCGAGGAAGGAGTGCTAACCCGTTTCCAATCCACCTTTTAGAGCCGATTTCCTACTTTTTATAATATTTTAAGTGACAAAAATTACAAAAGATATGCGGCCGAGCACGGATTCGAACCAAGACAGACGTCTGGGTCAATAAGCGGATTCTATACCAGTGCACTACGTGACTGATGCTAGGAAAGCGGTAAACTTATTAACAAGTGTCTCATTTATATTTTTGAGGTTATTACGCATGCGCACGTCCGGGATAAAAACGTTTCCCTAAACCTCTAGACTCTAGGGCAGTGCCGGCTTAAGGCTGTTTACTGCCCGGGGCTATTCAAAGCTGACCGCCCCCCTCCAATAAAATTTTCCGATGTTTATTTCCACTAGGTATTATCCATGTGAATAAAACGAACGTAAAAACACAAAGATGTAGAGGAAAGGCGCCTAATATTGGATAGTTGCCTAATTTTGGATACTACATCATCTCGAAACTGAAAAAGGTGTTTCATATAGAATGAGTCTGAGGGGAGCACCCAGTTTGGATGTTCAGTGGTACAAGTGGCGTATTCAGGATTGGGGGGGGGCGGTCACTAAATGGAAAGTGGGAAGGTGGAAAAGCGCCGCAGGCGAATATTTTTCGGGGCCGCGCCCAAAGTTCGTCATAAAATCGAAATACAAATATTTTTATTCAGACATCTGGGGGGTCACACCCCACACCCCCCCCCCCCCCTGAAGACGCCACTGGATGGCGCCATAATATTATGTGTTTATTTGTGACATAGAGTTTTGTGTTTCCGTGCCTAAACATTATTATAAAAGGTACTTAGTTAGCGTAGGAAAGTGAAAGTTCGCATGCATGTACTAGACTAGTTGTAGAATAAGCCGAAGTGTTTGAAACAAAAATATCTGTCAAGATTTTTTTATTTTAATCACATAACCTTAGTCATAAAGGCTGCCTAATTCTGGATAGAAATGTGTCCTAAAATTGGATCTCCACACTTAGAAACCCAACTAAATGTACGGTTTGAAAACTTTTTTATCTATAGGAAAAAAAAGTTCAGTAAACTGCCTACAAAAGGACTCCCATATAAAACTTGGAATCCAGAGAATATGAAGACGCAACCATTGACACAGTTCAAAGTAAGCATATGGGTTTTTTTAAAGGCGTCAAAGAGTTTCGTCGTTCCACAAATAACCCTTGAATTATATGTCAAACGTGAGCAACCCTTAGAAGAACAATGTAATCTACAAATTGGTCGATAACCAGTTTTATTGCCTAAAATGGAAGAAGATTTGGTCCAGTACTGTTTGGAAATGGACACAAGATATTATGGTCCAGGACTCGCAGACATTCGCAGACTGGCGTATCAGCTTGCTATAAGGAATACCCTTCCTCATCCGTTTTGAAAAAATGGCTTCGAAATTTCTTCAAACGTCATCCCAATTTATCTTTGAGAAATGCTCAAGGAACTTCACAACCTGCAATAAAAGATTTCACGCCGGAAAATGTCAACTGTTTTGTGTGTCAGTTGTGTCAATTTTTTTGTACAACTGTTATTGTTTTTCAGCTTGGGTTTACTTCTTTACTCCACTCACCGCCCCCTTTAGGCCACCGCCCGGGGCTGATAGCCCCCTTAGCCCCCCCCCTTGAGCCGGCACTGCTCTAGGGAGAAAAACGTCGTCTAGTTGCTCTCCAGACTTTCCGAGCGTCAACCGACGCTTCTCTTCGCTTCTCGCCGCCTCAGTTTGCGGGCTTCCATTTGATTGTATGTAAGGTTCTTGGGTGGATAAAATTCTCTTCGCTTCGCGACGCTTCGTCTAAGTGGGCGCGCACCTTAAGAAGCATTGTTCTGGTGTAGTCGTTGGCGTGCGAAGTTATTTTTACCAAATAAGTGTTAAAAGGTTTAAATATTTTTGTTATCTGAGACAGCCCACGTAGACTACAAGCCTAAGTACTAACGTGCCGTGGGCATCTGAAGGGAATGTAATCTATTGACACGTGATTTAAAGTATTGGAGGTTGGAAGGGGAAGGGAAAACATCTGCAGGCAGTTCGTTCCATAATCTAGATACCCTAGGTATGAATGAGTGAGAGAAGTGGGATGTTCTAGGCTTTTGCAGCTGGACAGTAAAGGGATGCATAGGTACGTAACGCACCTCTATTTTTTGTGAGTATTGGCTTTAGTTTCGTTTTGAAATTTAGTACTGAAATTAGTGGTTTTTCCAAGATGTAGTACTGACGTACTGGATTTGGCCACTTTGTTCTGAATTCAGTACAATTGTACCGAAACGGCAGCACTGCTGCCTGAGATGCGAATTCGTGATGCGGTAGGCTCAATGACGTCCAGGGTGGGCTAGACAGCCGTCGTGAACCAATCAGCGCACTGATATCCACCTGTTGATCGTTGCAGCCATCAGGAACTAACATTGTTGCCGGCGGGGGAAAAATTGGGGCGTTATCAATATTTAATCATAATTTACCCAAGAAAATAACATAATAAACGATAAAATAAAATATTATTATTGAAATTAAATATATATATATTTGAAACTATTTAAATACAAATATAAGAGTACTAAAAATAGTTAATTTAAAAATTAAAAAATAAAGTACTATTATTAGGATGGATGGTAACACCCTAATTTTTATCCGCATACTTTTCATCATGGAAGACTCCTGGGGCGAACTTTACCGGCTTCAGCAAATATATATTTCTGTTTGACCATTTTTGACTTACTTCGTTGAGTTTAATTATTTTAATCTTTAAGTATCGAGACATTTGCAATTTGTGCTTTAAGGTCTGTGTATTCACGTGGGAATTTGTTATAACTATGTAAGCTTCTCAATATATAGGAAAAGATACTTCGGTGTATTTGGTTGGCAGTTATTTGTCGCAGATTATTGGATATAAACTTGTCTCCGATAAACAAGTTTTAGTGTGCTGTTTTTTAACCTACGCGAAGTGAAATTGAATCTTCATAAAAGGTATTATTTATCTCTTATTAATGGTAAGACAATTATTGCCACCCCGCCAAGCCGCAGTGTCAAAAATAAAAAATCACATATGGTATCTAACTCCCGAGGCTTGTGCTTTATCTTTCTGTGATTGGGTGGTAGAGTAGAAATTTAAAGAAATGTGGTCAAAGCAACAGAAAAAGAGGACCCATTAGAAAAGGGCAAGAAACGTGTAGTCAGTCATTATAGTAACGAAATAGAAAATAAATCTGGGATTTTATTTCCAAAAGTGCAATGATTTTTTTTAACAGATTTGGGCGTTCTACAAATTTTCTGAAAGAAAATTCGCAAACTTGGGAGGGCAATGAACCATATAAAACTAATTTTATTTTTGTTAGAATGTTAAAAGTTGTAAACGATACAGCAGAACCAATTAAACTTACAGACGAGAATAATAAAATATTAACCAAAGATGAAGATCACCGCGAGTTTATACTTAAAATCGTTAGTGAATATTGAAAAAAAAAATTGTATAATTAGTGGTTAAGTATTATTTTGAAAATTTAATACTTTCGTGAGTTCAATTTGTTTTACAAATAAAGGTAAAGTTACAGTAATTTGTACTTTTTGTTATACTGCCAGGCCACTTCCCATCAGCTAAGGAATATGCATGTATTTTTTTATTGCATAAATCCTTTAAGGAAGTCATTGTCATTACAAACCCAAAAATATTATGTGTATGTCAAAATTCAGAATTTTGACCTATTTTTTGGGTTTTATGAAAAACTCAGACGTGATGGGCCAATTCTGACGACAGATTCGGATTCAGCGGGTCAAAATACATAGGAATATATGGGTCTTGTCACCAGTACAAGACACTTTATTTTGTGTGCCTGTGTTACCTTTAGGGTATAAAGGTATAAACATATTCCTATATTAATTCTATTACTTAGTGTAAATAAACCTTGCGCCCAGATTTAATAAACTTATTCAATTTTCTTTGTTAAACGGGTGATATGACATTCGTGACAAAGTATAGGCAACCCATAATAACACTTAGTAATTTTTGTTGCATAAGAGAAAAAGGGTTCTTTGTGTCGAGATAATAGTGAAATTTTGCTCAGATTGGGTTGGGTTTGCTTAGGTTCAACACCCTGTATATCGGATTTTTGAAACTTGTAATTTCTACTCCAAACAAGCATAAACATATGATTCTATTGACATGGTTTTCAAAGTTGCCGCACTTACCACGAAGTCATAAAAAATAGGCGTTTTTAAGAAATAAATGAGAAAGTGCATTTCAAATAAACAAAATCTGCTAAAAAATAGTTGGTAGCCTGATAAAACTGTCCATATTGACTAGAAATATTATGCACTACTTTTCGGATTAAAATGACATACGAAAGTGATAGAATCCAGGTCCTCACTTAAATAATAGGCCCATTTGTAATTTTCGAAATTTGACACCCTGTACATCAAATTTTGAAAAAAAAATGAATTTGGAACGAGCATAAAAACTGAAATTATTGACATGATATTCAAAGTTGCCACACTTATTACTTTATCGTAGAAGATAGGACTTTTGCAACTCTACATTTAGGTAAATTGTTTTATTAACAGTATTAATGGTTAAAAACAATAAGGATTGAATTCAAAAAATTGGGAATAAATATTAATACCTAGAAATGTGAAGAAGTCAATGGCGGTCATTTTGAAAATTTTCTAAAATAATTTATTTTATTGTTAAATTATGTGTTTTTGAGGAACAGTATGCCTTGTACTATGTATGATTATCTTTGTGTTATTTTAATTAATTGTTGTTGATTTAGGTTTATTTTAAGTTCTTCTAGGTATTAAGATTTATTCCCAATTTTTCGAATTCAATCCTTATTGTTTTTAACCATTAATACTGTTAATAAAACAATTTGCCTAAATGTAGATTTGCAAAATTCCTATTTTCTACGATAAAGTAATAAGTGTGGCAACTTCGAATATCATGTCAATAATTTAAGTTTTTATGCTTGTTCCAAATGCATTATTTTTTTCAAAATTTGATGTACAGGGTGTCAAATTTCGAAAATTTCAAATGGGCCTATTATTTAAGTGAGGACCTGGATTCTATCACTTTCGTATGTCATTTTAATCCGACAAGTAGTGCATAATATTTCCAGTCAATATGGACACTTTTATCAGGCTATTTTTTTGTAGATTTTGTGTATTTCAAATGTACTTTCTCATTGATTTCTTAAAAACGTCTATTTTTTATGAATTCGTGGTAAGTGCGGCAACTTTGAAAACCATGTCAATAGAATCATATGTTTATGCTTGTTTGTAGTAGAAATTACAAGTTTCAAAAATCCGATGTACAGGGTGTTGAATTTTAAAAAAATTAAAAACTAATTTTATTTTAAGTACGGACCTGAATTTTAGAACTTTTGCATATGGCATTTTAAACCCACAAATTGTACAAAATATTCTTACCCATTAAGAATTTTTTATTTCAAGTCCTTACAGAAATATTACAAAAATAAATTTTAGGCAAAACTTATAAAACACCCTGTATCTCGGTAATGGTTAGAGATTGGACTACTAAATGCGGGTGATTTAGAACCCCCAAGGTGGTCTCTATCTTATGGTATCGTATGTACATTTAGATCCGCGTCACCCTGTATATATATATATATATATATATATATATATATATATATATATATATATATATATATATATCAATACAGGGTGGTCAAAAAAGTTTGAACCAAATGGAAAAATTTTTTATTTGACGTTTCTTAAAAAAAATTATTCTTGAAAAAAGTTGGTGCGTATTCCAAAATCTCTAAATAAGTATGACAGTTTTTCTAAGTCATAAATTACAAAAAAGTGAAAATCGCGGAAGAATAAACTACCTCTATCCTTAGGATCTCATTAAAGTCGTAAATACAAAATTTGAAGTTAAAATTGTAAAGAAAAAAGTTTGACATATTTTTCAAAATTTTACATCGCTCGACTATAAAGAGTTCCATACGTTCATCTGGACACCTTTGGGGACCCATTCCAATTGGTTTCATCCAATGAATAATTTTTTTGCTTATTTCGACTCTAGATCCTCTATAAAACAATAATCCCAAGTAGCCAAACATTTTTTAGAGTTATTTTACGGTATAAAACATTATCATTCATTTTTTATCTTTTTGTTTTCAAAATTACCGCCCATCAAGTTAAACGAGGTTAGCGGCTGCTGCCAACAGATTCTAGTACCTAACCCAATAAAAACTAAATACCTCCCACTCCATATCTGCCGTCATAACGAAGAGGGCAGTAAGTATATATGGAAACCCATATATACTTACTGCCCTCTTCGTTATGACGGCAGATATGGCCGTCCATGCATACATGGGCCATTTTTAAAACCTAGTCGGTATTCTGTTTTTTTTTCAGAGGCGCGAGGGCACTGCTCACGATACACTTAAAACGGTATGCTACGTTGTGACGTCACTTCGAGAAAAAATCTTAAATTGACTAGGCGCTTACCTGAGCAAATGAATAATATGACAATGATATTTTAATAAACGTCAACTCAACACAGTACCCAACAATAAACTGACCTGTTCTTATGTACAAGGGGTGCAAGCGTCTAGCCAATTTAGGATTTTCCCTCGAAGTGACGTCATATCGTAGCATACCGTTGTAAGTGTATCGTGACACTGCTCATGCATTGCGCTTGATTGGATTTGGCGCCGTCTTTTTCCCGTTGTTAAAAAAACTATTTGTTAACTTAGGATTACTTTTATTATTAGAATAAAACGAAATACAGGTATAGCAAGAAAGCTCGTTGTGATCATTTTTACGCAATTATTAATATGATAGTAATATTTTCTCATTCAGAACAATAAAACCAATAAAAAGTTTCGTATATACAGTGCGGCTCAAAAATGTCCCCTCTTATTTTTGAGCCGGTAAACATAAAAATTTAAAGTTTGGCATACTTAAAAAACAGTATTAATACTCCTTTTTGATATAAATTTTTAATATTAAAAATGGCGACTGGGCGCCATTTTTATAAATAAAATTAAATAGAAAGGGGGGTTGTGTAATAAATACATCATTTGAAAGTTCTTGTCAAGTAGATTACTGTGCAAAAATTTGAGATAATGATCTCAACAAAGAAATGGCGGCGCGTCAAAGTTTTAACACTTGGATATTCGTAAAAAATTTAAAAAGAAACTAAACTTTCCTTTTTACTGCAAAAAGTGTTGAAAGTGTCATCTGTGTACTTTCAAACAGTAAAATACCCTATTTGAGGAATTCTCACGAACATTTTCAAATGTATCCGTATCAGTATTGCGACAGGCTGCTGCTATTCTTTGTTGTAACTCCAAAAGAGAGTTCGGCTGTGTCAGCAGTTATTTTTTGTTGTAAAACTCCAAAAGAGAATTTGGCAGTTCTACATATATTTTTTGTTCTATGTAGATAGCCCTATAAAAAAATCTAAGGGTGTTAAATCGGACGACCTGTTTAATTACAAAAAGTATACTTATCTTATGAAAGACTATTTAATTCCCATTACAGCGGGTCCAGATCAGTCGAGATGCCCTTTTTTTATTTAAAAGATGACTGGTTTTTATTTAAGAAAATGCATTCGATTTCAAAATTGTATGGTTGGTCAATTTCTATGCACGTAAGTGTATTATGTGTATGTATGTGTATTATGGTGGTTCCGATGGACGAAGTATGGCTTTTTGCAATGTAAAGCTTGCACATACAACCTATATGATATACAGCAGAATGATGTCATATAATTGGTTAAAAGGTAAAAATTTTTTAAAAAATCCATACATTATTTAGTAACATAATATTTTAATGGATTACATATACATTAAATTGAATAACGTACAAGGCCAATGTAGAAATCTAAGGCCAAATGAGCAGTAAAATAAATTTAATTAGATGAGTGTAGAAAATACATACCTAGGTACTTAAATTATTATTGCTTTTTTGTTAATAAACTTGCGAGAAATCTTTTTAAAAAAATTCAACCTGAACAAAACTTAGTTTTCTCACTTGTCATTTTAAATCCTTGATTTTCAAAAGTTAAATAACCTTCTATTTTAAATCTCCTTTCTAACACACATGGAAAACAACAACGATGCATAGCGCAAATCAAACAGCAAACAAAATGGCGATTCTTCCTTTCGCCAAAAAGTTAAAAACCACCCCTTTCTTGATACTTGCGGTGCCATCTTAATGATTAATGTTGCAAATATTAATATGAAAAAGTACAATTTCATTAGGGGTACTCCTAAGCTAACAGTTTTGCGCGGGAACGGCAAACTTTCTTTACTATAAATTCCGTGTACTGTACAGGTCGCCCGACCTGTACAGTTGACTTTTTTTATGGGGCTATCTAGAACAAAAGTGTATGTAACACAGCCGAATAACTGCTGCCTGCATGTTCGTGAGGAGTTCTCAAATAGGTTATTTTACTGTTTGAAAGTAAACGGAGACACTTTTAACACATTTTGCAGTAAAAAGGTTTTTTACAAATATCTATGTGTACTAAAACTTTGATAAGCCGCCATATATGTATTTGTTAATGCTATTAATGATCTCAAATTTTTACACAAAAATCTACTCGGTAAGAGCTGTCAAATGGTGTACACAACCCCCTTTTCTGTTTAGTTTTTTTTTTCGAAATGGTGCCCAGCCGCCATCTTGAATATTAAAAGTATGAAATTTATATCAAAGTATTTATACTGTTATTGAAGTATGCCAAATTTTAAATTCTTATATTTACCGATTAAAAAAATGGAGGAAGGCGACACTTTTGGGCCACATTGTGTAATTTAATGGGGACAGTGCATACAAAATGTCTTGCTAATTATTTTAGTTTAATATATTTTTTATTAATTCGTTGCCATTTTTTAAAATAAATAGTTTAATGGCAGGGGTCATATGAATTAGTTACTAATGTATGTACTAATAATTATTAGTACATACGCTTCGGCTATGAAGTTAGCTAACTGGCGTTTATTGAGTTTATGAACCACATTGTTGACATTTTGACACAAATATATATAGGTCAAGTCTATTTTTATGTACTGAGTAAGATCATAGACGAACACTGGCGTGTACCAAAAAGCGGGTCTCCCTTGAGACATTTTGGTGCTTACGGGTTTAGGAATTTACATATATAGATTTGAAGAAATGTTGATCCGGGAGTACATCCGTTCGTTTGTTAAATTTCTATTGGAATCTGGCAGAGACGTTTCGCCTAGGTCACACTTGGCATTATTAATGCTTACTCGTTGCTATCAAGTGGTAAACTAATGAATCTTTGTCGTGACTCTCGGTATTTATGGCCTGCGCCGGAGATTGTAGCGGTTCTGGTTGGTTGGCGTTGGCTCCGCCCCCTCAGTCGTTCCTTCGCTGGCTGCTTGTTGTGATGTGGTTGCGAGTTGATGCGCTTCGGTTTGCCGTTTTACTATTGTGTTCCATGTACTGGACAAATGCAGAGCGTCGTCCCTTTTATTTAGATGACCGATCATTTCTATTTCGATGGCTTCGCGTATTATTCTAGTTTTGTAGTTTTCGACGTTTGCCAGTTGTCTGCAGCTATCAAAGTTGATTTTGTGTCCTGTTTGATGCTGATGTTGAAACAGGGCCGATGTAGTTTGTTTGTTTTTGATAGCCAGTTTGTGTTCTTCCAACCTGGCTGAAATTCATCTGTTGGTTTGTCCGACGTACATTTTATTGCAGGTACCGCATGCTACACCGTACACACCTCGGTTTTCTAGTTTAATCTTCTGTTTTGGATTTTTTAATGTTCTTATGGTTTGATGTGGTTTATATACAGTGGATATATTATGCTTACGAAGAATGCGACCAATCCTATCAGTAGTTCCTTTAATGTATCGTTTTTGATCTGCTTTCAGAGTTTTCCTTTTGTTTCTGCCTTGGATGCTGTTGCAGTTCTATTGCTTTTCTAATTGTGTTCCCTTTATATCCATTTTGTTTTAGACCACCGGTTATCTTTTCTAGCTCTTGAGGTCTGTTGTTGTCGTTGGTGAGCCGGGTGGATCTGGAGATCAGCGCGGTTGCTACTGCCTGTATTTGTGATTGATGCCTGTGATGTGATTCGGCATTTAAGTATCTGTTGGTGTGAGTTACATACAGTTTCCTGTATACCGTGTGTTCTAGTCGTCCATGTTCATCTTTGATTACATGTCCATCTAGGAAAGGTAGCCGATTGTTTTCATCAAGCTGTAGCGTGAATTGGATTCGTGGGTGTATCGAATTTAGATGGTCTAAAAATTTCAGAAGTTTCTCTTTGCCAAAGGACCATACGACAGAAACATCATCGACGTATCTAATCCATAGTTTTGGCTTAAGATTCGCTGATTCATGAGCTTTCCTTTCCAAATACACCATAAAAAGGTTGGCTACTGCAGGTGACAGTGAAGACCCATTGCTGCTCCATCAATCTGTTGGTCTATTTGTCCATCGTACATGAAATAGGCGTTTTGTAGGCAGTGTTTTAACAGTTCCATTATGTGCGTCGGGAGCTCTTCATTATTTGCTGTTTGTTGCAGTGCTTCATTTACTGGTATGCTTGGGTACAGAGATTTGACGTCGAAACTTTCGACGAGGTCGTGCTGATCTATGGTGAGGGAGTCTGTAATATGGGTGAAGTGTTCAGAGTTTTTAACATAAGAGTCCGCTTTTTCCACTATGTCCATCGGTTCGAATAGGATGGGTTAGATATAGTGGCTCGCGCCACCCAGTTCATCCAGTGTTGCTCCAAAAATTTTCGGCTGCTAACACAAACCAATAAGTAGGTATAATATGTCGAATTTCTTCGACAGTACAAGTGCACCATTGTACGACAATAGTAAACAATGGGAAATTTCGTCGGTCTATAGGTAATATATTAAATGTAAATGCAAAGATTAACTTCTTCGCTAGTGCATAACAAGAAGACCGTAAAATGAAAAATAAAATAAAGACTATTTTTGATTCTCGACTGGTCTGGTAAAGTAAATCTTGGAAACTTTGCCATGTTTGAACACCTTTGCATCAAGGCTGAAGAATCGGAGACATGAATTGTAGATAATCTAAGAGAGGAAATTAATGATCACCTTCAAGCCCTAATTTTCCCCAGTTGTTTGAACGAAAAGCTGCGTTAGTACGAAACCCATTTCGTGCATCTTTGGATGTTGCCCACATTCCCGATGAATTACAGGATGAAGTTTTGAAGCTGCGAAATGATTCCGCAGCGCGCGATATATTTCAGGAAAAATCGATGACTCAATTTTGGTGTGCTATGCGTTATTCGTTTCCTAAAGTTTCCACGCGTTCTTTTTGAATATTAGTGTCATTTGTTTCTACTTATCTGTGCGAAAGTTCATTTTCAACTTTTCTGCAGATCAAGACAAAAGCCAGAAATAAGTTGGACGTTCAAGATGACACAGGATTGGCTTTCACAAAAACTCAACCAAAACTTGTCGCAGATGGAAACTCAGTCATCATATTAAATATGTTTATTAAAAAATATCATCACTTTTGTTAAGTCCTAAAATATATTTTTTCAAACTCTCTCTTTCTTGTTTTATTGATCAATGAATATGGCGGGTGAGGGATCGAGAACATTAAAAAAAAGGGTCGCGACTAAGAAAAGGTTGGGAACCAATGCCATACATCGTTTTAGGGTTTTATTATTTTTGCAGATTTTTGTTTGAAAGGAGTTTTATGTGATGTAATATGGCTATTACCGCAAGTCTACAGGGTAAGTTACAAGGCGATATCACAAAAAAGTTTAAAATATTTTCATGAAATTGTAGTGAGTTAATAAGAGATGGGGAATAGAGATGGGGGAACATATTTAAAGATATTTTTGACATTTAACCCCTCTCTCTATTTTGAGGGGTGAAGGGTAACTTTGGAATTTTAAATGGGATGATGTACTTTTGTTTATAAAATTCGAATCTACGTAAAAAACTACATGTGTGTACAATAATTATTTTTTGATTTGCTCTTTTACCTTACGGAATTAACTAAATTTTGATTAAATTTAAAAAATAAATAAATTTTACCAATAAATCAGGTGCGCTTATTTTAGAATTATTATTTGTTTCCATGGAAATGCGTTATTTTTACTTAAGTCGGTTGTGAATTTTAACGTTTTAGCGATTATTTCTTAGTTTATTGCTCAGTTAAACATGGAATCGAATTTTAATGTGCAAGTTGATATGTTGTTAATTTTGGGGGGTGCAGAAAAAACTACAGAGATGCTGCACTGGTGTGGGCGGAGAGGTTTCCTAATAACCCGAAATCTCACATGGCATTTAAAAAGCTGGAAACCAGAAGTCGTACTACTGGCTGTCTGAAGACACGGATGAAAATAGGGCAGTTGGTGTTTTAGAAGCGGTAGCGGTAGCATGTAGGTACCAGACGGCTTGCTAGAGATGCACATTGCACTTGTACAATTTTCATCCATACCACATTACACTCCACCAAGAGCTATATTATGGGCAAGACTTTGAAAATCGCGTACATTTTGCCAGGAAATAACAGGTTCCTAATGAGTGTGTTTTTTTCTGACGAAGCTACTTTCTATAATTGTGGGCAGGTAGGATTTTAAGTTATCCCTTATCTGTAGAAATTGAATTTCTTTTGTTTTTTGTTTGGTTGTTTTCTTTAGGTAAATAGACACAATATGCACTACTGGGCGTCGGAAAATCCCCACTGGATGAGAAGTCTGCCAAATCACCATCCCTGGTCAATTAATATCTGGTGTGGTATAATCGGGGATAGAGTTATTGGTCCGCATTTCTTTGAAGAAATGTACACAGATTTTTTAAGAAACCAATAAAACTAAATTATTAAACTAAAACATAAATCCTGACATGTGGTTTCAACAGGAGCTCCACCCCATTATGCAATACAGGCTCGTAACCTACAACTTTAGATGATATGAAAGACCGAATCCGCTTTGCCTGTTTATTAGTGACACCCGAAATGTTACAGCGGGTGCGAAATTCATTAGAGAAAGAGTATGAAAGTGCTTGGAACTTGAAGGGGGACATTTCGAACAACTTCTTAAGCATGACAGACGCTAAATAAGTTGAAATTAAATGATAAATATTTTTTTATAACCTAATAAATCACAATTCCGTAACCGAAAGAGCAAATCAAAAAAAAATTGTACACACGTAGTTTTTTACGTTTATTCGAATTTTATAAAGAAAATTACATCATCCCATTTAAAATTACAAAGTTACCCCACCCCTCAAAATAGGGAAAAGGGGTAAATATATTTAAATATGTCCGCCTATCACCCTATTAACTCACCAAAATTTCATGAAAATATTTTAAACCATTTTAGAGATACGCTTTGTCACATATTAAAAAACTCACCCTGTTGCTGTATGAAAAAAAGTTATGTATATACAGGGTGGTCAAAAAAGTTCGCACCAAATGGATTTTTTTTTATTTGACATTTCTCAGAAAATTTTATTCTTGAGAAAAGTTGGTGCTTATTCCGAAACCTCTAAATAAGATGACAGTTTTTGTAACATTTGCGTACTGGTCATAAATTGAAAAAAGGTTCAAATCGCTGAAGAATAAACTACCTCAATTTTTAAAAATTGATGGAAACTTTATAAAGGAAAATTGCTTAGAATCTCATAAAAATCCAAAATACAATTTGAGATTAAACTTCCAAAGATTTTTGTTGCACGCCGTTTCAGAAAGCTCGCATTGAAACAAAAAACATGTAGAATTTCATGAAAAAAAATTAATCATTAAAACTGGCTAGTAAAACTTAACGAAAATTATCCTTTTAACATTTTATGGATAAGCGTTCCGTATTGAAAAATTAAACGAGTCAGGGCCGTACTCGGACGATGTAAAATTTTGAAAAATATGTCAAACTTTTTTCTTTGCAATTTTAACTTCAAATTTTGTATTTAGGACTTTAATGAGATCCTAATGATCTTTTCTTAATAAAATTTTCGTAAATTTTTAAAAATAGAGGTAGTTTATTCTTCAGCGATTTTCAGTTTTTTGTAATATATGACCTTAGTACGCAAATGTTAGAAAAACTGTCATCTTATTTGGAGGTTTTTGAACAAGCGCCAACTCTTTTTGAGAAACATCAAATAAAAAAGTTTTCCATTTGGTTCAAACTTTTTTGACCGCCCTGTATCACTTGTTTGACTTGTAAAAAAGCTTTATTGTTTGTGCAATCACCAATAATTATTATTATTATTATAAATCGTACAGCTATAACCAAGTTAATTTAACAACTCTTAACAAGACTTAAAAATCGATGGATATTTTGTTGTTTTTTTTCTTACACTACGATTGACAGTCCTGATTCCTAATTGTAAATTCCTATTCTTTGAAAAGAAAGGACTGGGTATTTTAAACTTTTTTTTACTAAAATGTATGATTTAGTGAAGCATTATTTCACTTTAAAGTTTTTGGAAAATGAGTGTTAATATATATATAAAATATACAAAACTGTTGGGATACATCGATAAAATTAATCCAATGTTTTTCTAGCATCGATATTTTTTACCGTTTGTTTTGTGCAATGTTTTAGACATATTGATGTGACATAATTCGATGTATCGATGCTTTTGAATTATCGTGCCTCCCTTTAAGATTGGCAATCCTAACTGTAGGCACTCAATGGGAAGAGGAAGAAACCCCGTTCTTTACCCAATATTGGCACACAAATCTAAGAATAATGAATTTTCAAACTATGTATTTTGTTGCTGTAGTATAAACCAAATACTTACTCGAAGAGCAGCTCTTTCATCATCCAGGAGCTGTTTTTAAAAAACTAAATACATGACTCACGATTTTCTGAGCAGTAGAATTTCCCTGTAGGTATATGTGTAGAAGGCTAAAAAAATCAGTGGTGGCCTTTGAAATTTTAAAGTTGTATATCTCCGTTGCTACTTACGGGACCCATGCCAAGTTCAGGGGTTTTAATAGTGAGCCTACTAGCAGTGTTCTGGCAAAGAAAAAAAATATTTTGTAATTTGCGAAAAAAAGTTGAAATTTTGCTGCGCCCCCCCTTGGAAAAAAATGAAAACGGTTAGGTATTTTATTTATTATTTTTTCTAAATAAGTTTTACATAATTCATTCGAAAAGTTTTACAGCCAGATTCTCCAATGCTAGTCCGGTCTAATTTGACAATCAAAAGTTTTAAACTGACAAGTGTAAGAATAAGACAACTAAGTTTTATTATATGAACTTATTTCTTAGCTTTTTCGCAAATTTATCAGGAAAAGGACAATTTTATTACGTACTTTCAACAATAATAGAATTAAATTCATTACAGCAACTCGTTCCAAGATGAAAATCATTTGGAAACCAAGTAAATCGCTGAAATATCACAATAATTCATAAGTTTTTAATGACAATGACAGGACAAAAACCTGTCAAAACATAACTGATCAACTATAAGATCTTAATTTAAACCAGTACTAAATCTTAAACTTTCTTAGTGAATCTGGACGTTTTTTAAGTTTACGAGAAAAAAATGTGTTAGTAGAAATTTCAATTTTTTAAAACATAAAATATAATTTAATACAAAATCAAATGACTATAACTTTCTACTAGCACATTTTTTTCTCTTAAAATTTAAAAATTTTCGACAAAATGATGTAAAATTTGTTTAGAAAAAATAATATATAAATACCTTTTACGTTTTAATTTTTTGCCAAGGGGCGCAGCAAGATTTCAACTTTTTTCGCAAATTACAAAATATTTTTCTTTACCAAAATATTCCTAGTAGGCTCACTATTAAAGCCCCTGAACTTGTCGTAGGTCCTGTAAGTAGCAACAGAGATATATAACTTTAAAATTTCAAAGTCGCCACTGGAAAAAATTCTTTACAACAAACAACAGTTTTTAAGTACGAATTAAAGCTGTTTTATAGTGTTAATATAATATTAATTTTGTGGTATATCAAAAACTGATAGGTAACAAGATGACGTTAAAAAGATTTAATGACAATATTTCAGTTATAATTTTATATTGGTCTTTAACTAACTTACTGGACTTGCTGTTTTGGAAGTGGATGGCTGAGAAAAAAAAACTGTTTTGTTGACACCCCTACAAAAATATTAAAATATTCAATAATATCAGTTTTAAAATCTAGTTGGTTTTTAGTATTTCAATTTTCAATTTCGACTTACTATAACTACTGTGCTTTCTACACATACAGGAATATCCTCTATTGCATGTTGGGATTCCTAAAAAATGTAAATTAATTTGCACCTCGGATGCAACACGATAAAGCAGAAATATCTTTGGGTCAAACTAATGTCCCTAAAAAACAAACAATTATACCTGATCAAATGCTTCAACACCGATGTTGCAATAATAGTCTACAAAAGAACAACACAAATTAGGACAATATTTAACAAAACCTTAAAACAAAAATTTATTCCAACCTAACCTTTAACCTAAAAATTATTTTGGGTCATTATAAGAAAACTGAACATTGACAAACTCGAGTCGCTAATGCCATATTATGGACTTTTTCGTCCAAAAAAGTTAAAACTAGGCTTATTTGTTAGTAAAATTTTTCATTATGTTTAATACTCCAGTCTTTTTTGCTCCATCACAACTCTGAGATCCACCTCGAGTCTCTTCTGGACTAGATACACAATCATTAATGTGATCCATACTCTAAAAAGTATTTATTCTTTATGAAATTTTATTAATTTTTAAACAAACTGACAACTTACCCAAAACAGGATGAATTATGTATATAGAGTAGTCCACAGATAAAAAAATAACACTATCAAGTCTAATAATATATACAAAAAACCAATTAAAACACTCAAAACCTCTTAAAAACAGAAGAAAAACGACTGAACAAAACAAAAATTTGGGAAATCACAGAAAAATAAAGGGTTTGTTTCCGAATGTCCAACAGCCCAACCATGGACGACAAACGCCAATCAGCTGATACTGCCATGGTAATTTTATTTTTTCAAGATGGCGGATAATTCCGTTGCCACTACAAAAGTGTTATATTAGATAAAGTTTAGTTACCTACCTACATTACATTTTGTTTATTATGCCTAGACCGCTATGTAACTGCGCCCCACTCTTTTAAGTTTAATTACCTATTTGAAGACCAAATGTTTTATAGCTGTACAAGTTAACAAAAAGCCGGGGTATGCATTCGTGCGGTGTAAGAGGAGGCGCAGTGTGTTTAGGTTTGCTTAGGTCGTAAGCACTGAATATAAAGGGAAAATAATTATTTTAACTTTTTAGTGCGCTACTCATAAAACCGTGTTTTCTAGTTTTTTAAACGATAAAGTATTTTTAACTTTCTAGTGCGCTACTCATAAAAGCGTGTTTTTTAGTGAATTAGATTTGGAATATATAGGAGGTCCCAAAAATAAAATAGTCCACATCAGACAAAAAAATAACGCTATCAATTCTAATAATACAAAAACCAATTAAAACACTCAAAACCTCTTAAAACCATGGACATACAGGAGGTCCCAAAAATAAAATTAATTTTTATTATCGATTTTACAAAAATACCTATGTATATCTTCATAAAAAGTTCTACATTGTAAAAAAAGAGCATGGTTATTCAAAAACTTGATGTATGACAATACAGGGTGGCTCAAAAGGCTGAGTCACAATTTAAATTTAAATTTTTATCCACGCTGTATGCCCTAGATAAATTTTTTGAATAACCATGTTTTTCTTTCACAATGTAAAATTTTTTAACAATATATACTTTGTTTGTAATGGCAATATTACAAAATTAATTTTATTTTTGGGACCTCCTATATGTTCCAAACCTAATTCACTAACATAAAAAAATTAACTCCAGTACATTTGCAGTGACAGTGTACCTTTAAATAACGATTTCATGTCTTTTTACCTTCACGTGGCTTAGGACTTTTACATTTTTGAGCCACCCTGTATGTACTAGATAAAATTTTTAAATGACAGTGCTATTTTCTCACGATGCAGAACTTTTTATAAAGATAAACTTTTTTTCATAAAATCAATAATACAAATTTTTCTTTCGAAGACACGCTGTATATTTTTTTAATAAAAAAAATCATGTTATTGTATTGTCACCGGAATTGCATACGTTTGCAAAGTTTCAAATCGATGCGACAATTAGTAGTGGGTGAAAAGTGATTTGTAAGATTCCATTACAATGTTACAAGTCAAGCTAATAAAAGCGGAGTTTCTATCGAAACTTTCAAGAAAAAAGAGACATTATTAAGACTGGCCGGCCAGTGGTTCCTATTAATTTAAAGACAAAAGTGGAAAAGTCGGTAAAAAATATGTCAATATTAATTATTTTTATATGATCGCTTCCTCCTTAATTATTACCGCACGCCACTGTCACACACCTATACATCATTATTTTGTGGCAAGATGGTAATGTCTGCGTTCATAAACTCAATAAATGCACATTTAGCTATCTGCAGACCCGAAGTGTATGTAGTGATTCATTACCCCCACCATTAAATTGTTTTTTAATTTAAAAACAACGAATTAACAAAAATTAAAGAAACAGTCAACTATTTTATGATTATATTGGATATTGGACTGAAAGACAAAATCAAAAAAATATGCATCGTTCCCATTCTGGCATCTGTGTATCGTTTTAGGGGATCATCGTGTTGCGGTGTTCAGGAGAAACATGAAGATCCTACAATTTATGCATGCCAGCAATGCGAGTATAAATCACATAACAAAAAATATTTAAGGGCTCATGTCCTCAGACATTTTAAACCCGAAGAAGTTCATATGTTTCAGTGCTATAACTGCGAACATAAAACACGTAAAAAAAATAATTTAATGAGGCACATTTTCGCAAAACATAGAAAAACAGAACAAATATTCCAATGCAAGCATTGTGACTATCAAACTCCACAGAAAAGTTGTTTGAAGTCGCATGCGAACCAACATAAAGTTCCTAAAATACATGCATGCCATCATTGCGAGTATATAACACCTCACAGAAGAAATTTAAGGGAGCATCTCCTCACACATGCTAAACCTGAAGACGTTAAAATGTTTCAATGCGATAACTGTGAATATCAAACACGTAAGAAAAATCATTTAAGGAGGCACCTTCTCACAAGACATACAGAAAAAATATTAAAATGCAAGCAATGTGACTACCAAACTCCAGAGAAAAATTGTTTCAAGTCACATATGATCCAACATGAAGTTTTGGATAATGGTATTATGTTCAAATGTGAATATTGTGATTACCAGGTAATAGGGGAAAAAAATTTAAAAATGCACGTTCTCAAGCATAAGAACCGTGATGAGGTGAATATATTCAAATGCGACCAGTGCGATTATCAAAGTCTTAATAAAAATCGTCTACTAAAGCACCTCTTATTACATAGAAGTTCTGGAGAGGCTGATGCATTAAACTGTGATCTGTGTAAATACCAAACAGTTAATCCAACTAGTTTTAAGGCCCATATAACTGAACATAAAGATTCTAAAGTAATTGATGTGTTTAAGTGTGATAAATGCGACTTTCAGACAATTTATCAATCCAATTTAAAGAAGCACATCGTTCGACACGAGCAACGTGAAAATATGGTTAAACTTCAATGCAATCAATGTAACTATCAGGCGTTTTACAAAAGTAATTTAAGGAAGCACCTTCTTTTACAC
This sequence comes from Philopedon plagiatum, assembly GCA_963971165.1. NCBI lineage: Eukaryota > Metazoa > Arthropoda > Insecta > Coleoptera > Curculionidae > Philopedon > Philopedon plagiatum. The sequence goes on along the minus strand of OZ020193.1, from coordinate 33,904,874 downwards.
CAAGACACCGAAGCGGTTAATTTTTTTAAATGTCAGCAGTGCGACTATTTAGCAGACCGAAAAAGTAATTTTAACAGGCATCTCCTTCGTCATCAAGATCGCACAGAATTAAGTATGTTTCAGTGTAGCCAGTGTGATTACCAAACGTTCCGCAAAGGCGATATAAAGCGTCATCTTTTGCTACATAAGAAGATTCAGAAGGTGGTTGAGGTCGGTGTTGTGGGATTCTAGAAAGTCATGACTTGTAATAAATCACCCCAGAACGCAACGAAGAAAAATAATGGAGACAAAATCGAAAATGCGTGTTGGGGAGTGAAGTTTATCCACATTTAATTTCCCAAAAATATTATTAACAGCACTTAATAGTCTAATAGTTTCATGGATGAATTCAGGGGGTAGCCCGAGGGGATTTCCTCCCGGAGCAAGAAAAATCCCCCCTGGGAAGGTCTGTAAAATATAGAAATTGATTTGCTTAAAGCCTAGTTTACCTATATTCCTCTCCAATAAGGATGTCCCCCCCCCCCCACCGAAGAAAATGTCTGGATTCAGCACTGAATAGTTTTGATGTGTCAATGACGTAAGTCAAAAAACGTCCTCAAAGTATGCCGTCAATCAATCACGCATGTCTTGAATTATTACTTTTGAAGCATAGGTAAACGGTATAGGTGAATGAAAAATGAAACTGTTAAATTCTGAAGTTTTTGTTTTTAAGAAAATTACAGTATTGTCATTGTCATTGCATAATACAGAATTAAAAAAAAACTATACAATAAAGAACCTAAAAATTACAGATTTAAACTAAATGAGAGACTTGTCCACTTTCTACTTCCAAACATGTTCTCATTCAACTTTTTCCAGCATCAAAAACAGGGGTTTTGAAAACCGAGTTTTTAATGTGTGGCCATAAAAAAAGTACGGCGTGAGATCGCAGGACCGTGGTGGCCACCTAACTGGCATATTACGACTAATGATTCGGTCTTCGAAAAATACTTCCAAAAACTTTAAATTATCAAGAGTTACGTGAATTGGTGCGCCGCGGCTGGAGTAGCCTTGTATCTCTACATTCTAATTCGTTTACAAAATTTTGTAATATTTCATTACGGTATCGTGCCGAATTAAGAGTTCCTTAAAAAAAATCTGTCAAATTAACCTTCTTTTCGACATGGCCGCCCACACGCCAACTTTCTGTAAATGCAGAAGCTTCTCTATAAGGAAATGTGGATTTTCAGAACTCCACATTCTCATTTGTTGAGAATTTACATAACCAGAGAGGTTCAACTGGTCAGTAAAAAAGGGTTTTTCAAATACGTTTTCATTATTATGCAAATTACCCATAAACCACTCTGAAAATTGCATTCGCTGCGACTTGTCGTTTGGTAACAATTCTTGGACTGAGGTTAGACGATAAGCGTGCCTATGCAGGTCACATTTCAGAATTGTATTGCACGTTTCGTAGGATACATTTACTTGCTGGCTTAAACGCCGAATAGGGGTTTGTGGGTGTTCATTAACAATTTGCCTCAATTCTTCTACTTTTTGTGCAGTGCGAACTTTGGGTCTCCCACTGTCTTCCTTTCTATTCACACTTCCTGTTTCTCTAAATAATGCCACAGACACCTGGTGTTGAATGAACCCAGTGGCCATCCACCCAATCAAACCCAACCCTTCTACCATTTCTAAAGTAACTTTCGATCATAAAAACTTTTTGTTCGTGATTGCCATATTCAATTTTCTTAAAAATAAAAAATTCAGAACTTGGCAGTTTTATTTTTCATTCACCTTTTACAAATGTTCGCTTTCAAGAGTACCTAATAATTCAAGACATGCGTGATTGATTCTACGGCATACTTTGAGGATGTTTTTTTTATCTTCAGTTATGTAGTACATGCACATTTTTTGATGTTTAAAACTTTATTGTCAGAATGTTTTATTAATAAATAAATGCATTTTTTAGATATTGTTGTAGCTTTTTTGGCATAATTGGCAAATTAACATGATCTTAGGGCTCTGAAATTTCCCTATTTCAAGCTTTATCTCTACTTCGAATAGAATGGGGCCTACCATTCGGTTAAAACCCTATGGACCCCTTTCAAAAATTCACTGTATATACAGGGGCGTGCAGCCTACGGAAGCGGGGAAAGTAACGCTTCCCTAAACTTTTTGGAGATAAAGTAATACATTTTTATGCAGGGTGGGCCATAAGTCACGACGGGGTTTAAACCCCTTCGTGGACTTTTGTTAATTATTTTTATTCGTTTTTTGACACAATAAAGTTAGGGGAATTAAAGAAATGTTTCCATTAGGTATAAAAGATTACGTCCTTTAAATGATGATCATTGTTAACCTCGCAAGGACGAGTCCATTCTATGGCATGCTCCATGACTGTTGGCTGGCTGACTGCAAGACTCTTATTTCCGCTCTGATATTCTCCTTTATTTCCTGGATGGTCCGAGGTTTATTTACGTATACCCTCTCCTTTAAAAACCCCACTAAAAGAAGTCCGAAACCGTTAAGTCTGGGGGACCGTGGAATGGCGTGGAAGCCAGTTGATCGCAGACAATATGCACGCTGCATCTGGATAATTGACTGATTAGTTACTTACTGACATAATCATATGCCATATGCCGTTAGGTGTAAGGCGGGTGGGTAGAGTTCAGTTCTGCATTTCTCTCTCCATCCTTCCCTGTCCTGTGGACCCAGTCCAACTTTTGTTGAAGCGATTTTTGTCGATCAATAAAAATTTAAATCTAGGTTCACACCGTAACTTTCATTCAATTTTAGTTGATCAACAGCAATCGGTCAATTAAAATCGAATAGTGAGAACCCGCCTTAGGAAGTTAGTCAACTTAACTTGACCGACAAACATTGAAATATGTGTTCTCACAGCACTTTTCCTTTGATTTTAGTTGATCAACAAAAATTGGTCAACTAAAATCGATCCGTGAGAACACGGCTTTATGTTGACTGAGGCTAGATGACGTCAGAATACACAACTCCGTCAACAGCGGAAAAGGCGCCCGTTTAATGTTTATTGTTTAGTGTTATTCTTACCGGACAGGACGCTGCGTAACATTGCAAAAACTACAACGGTAGTTTTTGCTTATTTAACATTTTAATCGCTTGAAAAACGAAGTTATGCCTAAGATAACAGGTTCGTATAAGTACTGTATTGGTCCAAAATGCACCAATACCAGTGGCTAGTCCTAATAAAAATTTTCCCTATGCCAAAAGATGAACAGTTAAGAAAGAAATGGTGCATAAACGGGATGACAAATATGTACCACTTTCTTTTAAGTCTACGTTATATTGTTGTGAAGATCATTCTGACGTATTTTATTTATGGATTTACGTAAGTCAATATACAGTGTGGTCCATTAAGTGTGCAACAGATGGCATTTCTTTTTATTAATTTCACAACCAAAATATAAATACCGCCAAAAATTGGTGCATGTCCGATATCCATATTACGTGCACTTAGAATGGCCTCAAGTCAAACAGCATACAGGGCAGGTCAAAAAATATAAAAATCGTTTAAGAGTAAAGTACCCTTATTTCGAGAAATACAGAAAACGTTATCAATTTGATAAAAGTTATGCAGAAGTGATTTGATTGTGGTTAATTTAAAAATGTATTATAGCTGAATATAAAAAAATCATTATACAATAATAATATATAATTTAAAATTTTCATAAAAATATATACTATTTTTTAACACTTTGACTGCCACGTCATTTAAAAGGACTTTTATTTTGAGGCCATGTCAGTCATAAAGGACTGACACACGTCAGTCACATTTGCTGATATGTAAAGGTTTACTTGCCACCGTGTCAGACGTTTATGATGTCATTTACATGTTTTACAGATAGGGGGATTGTTTAACGGCGGTACAAGATCCCTGTAAAAACGAAAATTGTCAAAAATCTAGAGATAGATCATCCCTTAAACTATAATTTTCTGACAATTTTTTTTTTGTTTGTAGCATACTATTTGATGTTAAGAAAAACTAACAAAACTTCAAGATATAATGCAAACTTAATTGTATTTGAAACATAAACCTATTAATTAATTTATGTTTAAAATACGTTGATTATATATAAAAAAACATAATAAGTACTTATTTAAATAAAAAAAAGTATTGGCGATTCCGTCATATATGGGTATAATGGATTCTTGTTCGGACTCGTACAGCAACTGTTCTATTGAACGGTGGTAAATTGGGCGCAAAAATAATCCCTTTACCTGTATTTCTAAAAGGGTCTGTGATCATAACATGTAAATTGGGCGAGGGTCTTTCTTTAAGCAGCTGTATGAGATAATTACCTAACAATTACTAGTACGCACATCTCATACCTATATATGAGAAATTTGCGTTTGCGCCCAATTTACCCATAGGATTAAACGGACGCTAAAATCCGTGCGCCCAGTTTACAAGTTCATGTTATGGAGCAGGTAACGTTCGCGCCCAATTTACCATGCCGGTTCTAGTTCAGCGTTAGTTAGACGTTTTTTGTCCTGAAAAAATCGGATTTTTTATTACACAAAAGCCTTTAATATATTTTTACACCATAAATATAAATTAAAAAACAGAGGTATTTGTTGGTTTATGCGACTAAATATATAATACCTAATGGTTTAGGTATTACCTGTTGAACTAATATTGTTACTTTATTAGTGATTGATACTGTCAGTTATATAAATAGTTTTGTTGTTTTTAAAATGTCATAATTCTATCAAAATATATATGATATAAATACTGTGTATGCTCTATAATTCTAACAGGTTATGGGCCCAGAGCATTAAAACTATATATATAAGAAAGCAAAAGAAGAAGTGAAATTAGTTTAAAAGAATCTGAAGTTGCTATGAAGTTTCATACAAGGTATGGATCAAAACAAAGTAAAACTGAAAAAACTTGTTATATTTGTAATAAACGAGGTCATTTTCAAAATGAATGCTGGTATAACCAAAAGAACAAGTATATGCGTAAAGACAATAAAAGTTATGATGGAAGAGGAGAAAAACAAAAAGCTAAGAAGATTGTACGAAACAACGAATATGATAAATCTACAACAGATAGCGATGATAACGATGAGAAACCACAATATACCCATGCATGTTTTGTGGCTACTCTAGCTTCAAAGGATAAATGGTACATTGATTCGGCCGCAACTTGTCACATGTCGTGTAATAAAAATTTCTTCGAGAAAATCAATTATGAAAGAAAAGAAACAATATTTTTAGCAGATGGAACAAAAATTGAATCTAGATGGACTGGTAATGGATGGTTAAATGTAGAAGATGAAAATGGTAAAAACTCAAGTATACAAGTTAAGGATGTACTGTTTTGTCCGGAAATAGATGGAAACCTTTTATCAGTAAGAAAATTAACAGCTCTTGGATTGGAAGTAATCTTTAAAGACAGGGAATGCCGAATTCAAGATATAAATTCAAAAATTTTGGCAAAAGCTTATTTAAAAAATAATTTATACGAATTAAAACTCTCTAATAGATTACTGATCGCTCAAAACGATAAAACTAAGTATGATATAAACTTATTACATAGAAGATTTGGACATAAAAATTATAATTCAATTCGTACCATAGTTTCTCAAAATTTAGCTGAAGACATTGGTATTTATAATAAAGAAGAAACAAGTAACTGCGAAGTTTGTATAAAAAGTAAGATGACGCAAAAAAGTTTTCCAAAGAAAAGTGGGAACAGACAAAAGGATGTATTGGATTTGATACACAGTGATGTTTGTGGCCCAATGAAAACACAAACGCCTAGTGGTAATAAATATATTCTAACCTTTATTGATGATTTTAGTAGGTACTCGTTTGTTTACCTACTTAAACATAAAAACGAAGTTGAACAAAAATTTATTGAATTTTCTGAAGAAATTTATACAAAATTTGGCAAGAGAATTAAAATAATAAGAAGCGATAATGGAGGAGAATATGTTTCACGAACTATAACAAATTATTTGAAAAGAAATGGTATAAGACATGAAACTTCAGCACCGTATTCACCTCAGCAAAATGGTGTAGCCGAACGAAAAAATAGGTCTCTTACAGAAATGGCAAAATGTATGCTGGTGGAAGCAAATCTAGACAACAAATTTTGGGGAGAAGCTGTAATGACTGCTAATTATATGCAGAACAGACTGCCAACAAAAGCATGTGAAAAAACACCATTTGAAATGTGGTTCAAACAAAAACCCAGATTAGATAATATACGGATTTTCGGATGTGAAGCATTTGTTTATATACCCAAAGAAAAACGAAGAAAAATGGATGACAAAGCAATAAAATTAAAATTAATGGGTTATTGTGAAAACTCTAAAGCATATCGGCTAATTGATGAAAAAAACTGCAAAATAACTATCAGTAGAAATGTTAAATTTAATGAAGATCTGCAGGTGTACAGGAATATACAAAATACGCCAAAACAAAATGATGAAGAAGAGATGGAAATGTCAATAACGGTTTTACCCAGTCAAGAGGAAGAAAATTATGAAATAATTGACAACGTTAAAGAAGTTGAAAATATAGATAATGAACAAATAGAAATAAACATTAACAAAGAAAAGCCAACAGAAGATGAGCCGAAATATAACCAGAGATATCTGCACATATATGACGAACCTAGAAGTTATGAAGATGTTATGAAAAGACCTGACCAAGATATGTGGTTAGATGCTATGCAAGATGAGGTTAATGCACTACATAAGTTTAAAACATGGAATATTGTACCAAAACAAAAAAAAGGAAAATAGTCGATTGCAAATGGGTATACAAATTAAAGAATGACCCAGTATGTAATAATATCAGATACAGAGCAAGACTTGTTGCACGAGGATTTAGTCAAAAATATGGAGAAGACTATGATGAAGTATTCGCTCCAGTTGTGAAACAAACGACAATAAGAACACTGCTGACTATTGCTGGAATTAAAAATTTACAAATCAAACAACTAGATGTTAAAACGGCGTATTTAAATGGTAATTTAAAAGAAAAAATTTATATGAAACAGCCTATCGGTTTTGAAGATAAAGAGCATCCAGAATATGTTTGTGAACTAAAAAAAAGTATTTATGGGCTAAAACAATCAGCAAAAGTTTGGAATGAAACATTTAATGAAGTACTAATAAGATTTGGATTTGAAAGAAGTCAGTCAGATTTGTGTTTATATACAAAGAAAAACCAAGAAAACGGAGAAAAATTAGATGGAGATTACATTTACGTTCTTGTATTTGTTGATGATGTAATAATTTCAGCAAAGAATGAAAAACACATTGATGAAGTTCGGGATTATCTAAAAGAAAACTTTGAAATTAAAACACTAGGAAATCTAAATTATTATCTTGGGATTGAAGTGCAAAGAAATGAGGATGGCATTTTTTGTATAAACCAGAAAATTTATATCGAAAAAATTTTAAATGAATATGAAATGACAGAAGCGAAAACATCTGAAATACCAATGGATCCAGGCTATTTTAAAAATAGTAACTCCAGTTTACTACCAAACAATGACCTGTACAGACAAGCTATAGGTGCACTATTATATCTGTCTGTCAATACTAGACCTGACATTGCCACAGCCGTGTCAATTTTGAGTAGAAAAGTCAGTAAACCAAATAAAGTAGATTGGAATGAAGTAAAAAGAATAATGCGATATATTAAAGGAACTAAAGATTATGTGCTCAAGTTGGGACATATATCAGAAGGAAATAATCTCATTTGCTATGCTGATGCAGACTGGGCTGGCGATAACAATGACAGAAAGTCTACAAGTGGATTTATAATTAAATATTTAAATAGTCCAATTTCATGGAGCAGCAAAAAGCAATCAATGGTATCTCTGAGTTCTACAGAAGCTGAATATATTTCTTTGACAGAGGCATGTCAAGAAGTTCAGTGGATACGACAACTATTAAAAGACATGCAAGAAGATCCTCCCACGATAACGGTGTATGAAGATAACCAAAGCACTTTGAAAATGTTAGATAATGAAGGAATTAGAACAAGAACTAAACATATCGCAGTAAAATATCATTTTGTAAGAAATTTAAAAAATAACCAAGAAGTCAATTTTGAGTACTGTCCTACCAATGAAATGCAAGCCGACATATTAACAAAACCTCTAGGGAAAGTGAAATATAAATTTATGAGAAAGTTATTGGGAATCCAAGAGAATATTTAGTCGAGAAGGGGTGTTGGTTTATGCGACTAAATATATAATACCTAATGGTTTAGGTATTACCTGTTGAACTAATATTGTTACTTTATTAGTGATTGATACTGTCAGTTATATAAATAGTTTTGTTGTTTTTAAAATGTCATAATTCTATCAAAATATATATGATATAAATACTGTGTATGCTCTATAATTCTAACAGTATTTAGGATTTATTTTTTCATATTTATTGTAAAAGTTTTAAAAGAAAATTAAGTAACAGTTACTTACATTTTTGTTTACTGACACTAACCAATTTAAGGACAAAAAATGGTCGAAATCAACAGAAAATTTTGCACGCGTAATTAACTCTCTCAAGTAGCAGACCGGTAAATAGGTCTCCGCTGGCGCCGCGTCAGTCAAATATGAATCGTTCTATTTGACTGGAAAAAACCATTGGTGCCATCTAATAGTCAAATGATGTGTTTAAGAAAGTTCTTTAGCGCGGCTAGAAGTAGATATCTTTCCTCGGCGCTAAATTTCAAAACCGGGTTTTAAGACATGGCGCTTGCGGGCACGTTACTGTCAGTCATTTATAACTGACATGGCAGTCAAAATAGAATGTATTTGGACATATCTTTTAATTGTAAACAACTTTTCTTAATAACGTTTTTCTGTATTTTTGGAAATAATGGTACTTTACTCTTGAACGATTTTTACATATTTTGACCTGCCCTGTATGCTGTTTGACTGAAAGCCATTCTAAGTGCACTTAATATGGTTATCGGACATGCACCAACTTTTGGCGGTATTTATATTTCGGTTGTGCAACTAATACAAAACATCGATATGGTTTTCTTTTCACTCTGTGTTCGGAAGTTATACGTGCTTTGACAATACAGTTATTATTTTGCCTCTTAACTTGCACATATCCAATGGCATCATCTCGATAAATCGCTCTTCCTGATCTACAATAATAACAAACCAAAATTTAAAAGGTATTTTGGGAAACATAAATACACGCATTACACGGTCGGTAGATGCACTCAACACACTACAGAAGGACTTTAACCAAATCTCTAAAGATTGCGAATATGGCTACACGCGCTAAGAGACAGCATCTGCATAAAAATTTGTGAATGTTTTAGAAAGCGTAATATTTTTTATAAATAGTAAAGGCATAAAATCTCTCAAAATTAAATTTGAACAAAATGGAACTGTTTTTTGATTTTTAGATTTTTTTTTCAAAACAATATCCCCTAAAAATTTAATGCTCTACAGTCTACAGCAATGAGTACCAAAAACTAGACATTTTAGAAAAAAATACCGATTTAGCGATATTACAGGACATTCACGTACAGTATCAGGAAAATAAAGCCTTAAACGATTGGCAGAAAAGTTTCCTGTTTGCTAACCTTACATCATTAGATGCAGAGCGGTCGTGTTCCTTGTATAAAAACATCTGTTCGCCACGGCGAACTTCACTGAAGTAGCAAACCATAGTAACTCACCGAATACTACAAGGGTTTAGTCAGAATAATAAAAAATATATGAGATACGATGTTAAAGGTAAAAGTATAATATTTTGTACACTTAATACATGTTTGCATTGAAACGTTTATTAGCTTTACTTACTCTTTACAGATACAAGCATAGTTAAAGCAGGATTTTTAAGTTCTCGGAGTCATTTTGCCATTTGTTAATACCTATCCCAAAAATTGTATTTGAAAACATTCATACTACGACGCCTCTGACTAAAAAAATGTATTTGTAAAAAAAAGCTTTTATGTTTGTAAAGTCGAAATGCGTTTACAAACTTATTTACTCATTATTGCCAACTTCTGATGTAAATATGTAAACGACGCCGCTGGACGTAAGGAAAACTGGGGAGCCCTAGTAATTTCTTATTAGGAATGGAACTTCAAACACCGACAGTGCGTTTTTATTTCACGTGCGTTGCTGCCGGTGCTATATTACATGGATCACTGCTTAATTCACTTAAGTAGATTTTAGTGCCGCTTTTTTCCTGTTATTAAAAACTATTTGACAACTTAGGATTACTTTTATATCAGAAGCTACTTATAAAAATAATTTACGAAATAAGCCCATTGTTATAATTTTTATACTATTATTAATATGCTGATAATATTCTGTCATTTCAAAACGAAAAATAAAAACCAAGATAAAGCTTCCAGGGTGTTTCAAAAAACATGTATCATCGCTTAAAGGGAGATTCTTTAAAAGAAACTAAGGTAAAAAAGTATATATGAACATGGGACCCAGTGGCACACACCCAGGGGTGGGGTGGGGGGCTGCAGCCCCCCCCCCCCCCCAGACCAACATCTTAGACATACAAAAATTAAAAAAAGTGCAATAATTGAAGAAATCCACCGAACTGCACCATTCAGCCCAACACCCCCCCCCCCCCCCCAAGACCAATCAGCCCCCAAGACAGAATCCTGGGTGCGCCCATGATGGGACCGCAGATGCTTTATTTCACAGATGAAGTATCAAATTTTTTAAATGCTTGGGTTTACTTGTTAAAACTGATGTGCATTTATCTCTTTGGGAAAACGGCGCTTAATAAAATTGAATTTATCTCCTACATAAAATGAAAATAAAAAAATTATAAACAGGTAAGTTTTGTTAATAATTTAACATACTATTTGATTAAGATATAAAAATGTAAAAAAATCAGTGGCGTACATGTTCTTTATTAAAAAAATATTTTACCGTCTTCTAATATGCACACCCCTGGAAGGCCTGTTACTATCTGTTATAGTCAGAATTATGCATAATTTAAGTAGGTATTTTAATTGCTGAAGCCATTTTGAAAATAGTTTTTTCTCCAAATGACATTAAAAGCGGCCTTTTAATGACACTTGGCAGGCTTAGAAGTTGTACTTTTAATGCCTAGGCAGAAAAAGTCCAATTTTACTGCCTAGGCAGAAAAAGTTCGTTGCTAGGCAACCTTCCAAGTAATAATTTAAATCAAACTGGTTATTAAAATTGACAATGACATTAAGAAAACTCAAAATGATGCTGATGATAATAAACATCATCAGCGGTAAACATAGTAACGCAGGGCCCGGTTACCTTTGATAAAATAATTTAGTTATTTGGATATTGATAATGAAACGCAATTTAAATATGGAAAAGTCGATTTTGCGTGGAATTGGAACAAATTTGAAGAAAAAATTATATGTTTCACACGGCAGAAAAGCAGATTTAATGCCTTGGCTGGTTTCATAGCCTCGCTACGCTCGGCTATGAAACACCAGCCGCGGCATTAAATCTTGTGCTTTTATGCCTAGTAAAACAAATAACTATTTTAGCAATCTGAAGAAAAAAAGATTTAGCACCTTTATCTTTTAAACAAAGTGCGCGGACCCATGTTCATAAGGACTTTTTGTCTAAATAATCTCCCTTTAAGCGATGGCACATGTTTTTTGAAACATCCTGTATAATTTAGTAGGGACAGTGCATGAAAACTGTTTTTAACTTTTTTAGTCTAATGGTAGATTATTAAAAAATATATTTTTTGCTAATTCGTTTCCACTTTTTGGAAATAAATAAACAGTTCAAGGTCCCGGTATTTGTGTTGAACACTGATGATGTTTTTCAACGTTTTTTCAATAAAAATAAAAAGATCGTCTAAAAGTTTGTTGCTGCTTTAAAAAGCTGATTTTTCGCAAAGTTACATTTTTTTTTTAATTGCAGGCTGCGGACCATAATAATCAGGCGCGGCCTGTGATATTTTAAAGTTGTATATCTCTGTTGATACTTATGGGACCCATACCAAGTTCAGGTTTTTTAATAGTGAGCCTACTAGGAATGTTTTGGTAAAGAAAAAAATATTTTGTAATTTGCGAAAAAAAGTTGAATTCTTGAATTGACACGCCTGGGGAAAATTAACAGCCTTGGGTATTTTATTTATTATTTTTTCTAAACAAATTTTACATCATTTTGTTGACAATTCTTAAATTTTAAGAGAAAAAAATGTGTTAGTAGAAAGTTATAGTCATTTGAATTTTTTTAAACCTAAAATATAATTTAAAAAAAAAATTCAGATGACTATAACTTTCTACTAACCCATTTTTTTCTCGTAAAATTTAAAAACGGTCGACAGAATGATGTAAAATTTGTTTAGAAAAAATAATAAATAAAATACCTAGACGTGTTCATTTTTTTCTTAGGAGGGGCACACCCAAAATTCAACTTTTTTTCGCAAAATACAAAATGTTATTTTTCTTTACCAAAACATTCCCAGGGGGCTCACTATTAAAACCCCTAAATTTGGTACGGGTCCTGTAAGTAGGAACAGAGATATACAACTTTGAAATTTCACCAGCCGCCACTAGAAACATGTAAAATAAAACTACTTTAAGTGCACTAAAATACGTTTATTTAATAAACAGTCCAGTCTCCTTTGTTAGCAAATACGGCCTGACAACGATGAGGCATGCTTGCGACAAGATTTTCGGCATATGATGCTGGAAGTGACCGCCATAGTGTGTGTATCTGCCTGGATAACTGCTTTAATATAAAAGTGCGCTTTCCTCGCAGCCTGTGTTTTGGGAATGCCCCCACATTTTCGATCGGGTTAGCATCAGGAGATTGATACGGCCATGGTAAGCGTCGGATGATATTTTCTGCTTTCCAATCTTGACAGCGACGACTACAGTGTTTGGGATCGGAATCTTGTTGTAAGCAAACCCAAGAGTTATTATTTCGGCCAAACCACTTTACTGCGGATGTAATAACTCTTAAAAGAAGTTAACGATCCCAAACGCTGTAGTTGTTGCTGTCAAGCTTGGAAAGGAGAAAATGGCATCCGACGCTTATCATGGCCGTCCCAATCTCCTGATGCTAACCCGATCGAAAATGTGAAGCACAGCGCATTCCTGAAGGGCTGCAAGGAAAGCGCATTTTTACATTAAAGCAGCTATTCAGGCAGATACACACACTATGGCGGTCACTTCCAGCATCGTATGCCTAAAACCTTGTCGCAAGCATGCCTCTTCGTTGTCAGGCCATAATTGATAACAAAGGAGACTGGACTGTTTATTAAATAAACGCACTTTAGTGCACTTAAAGTAGTTTTATTTTGCACCTTTCTTTCCTTTTCTCATGGACCATGAGTCGTGGTGTATTTTTGGAGATATGACTGTATGTCTGCTTGTTAAAATGGTAACAAATTTTTAGGTAATCTTCTTGTTTGGACCGAGGAAACGTTGAAAAACTTTAAAAACTACATTTAAAAATAATAAAACAGAGTCAGTAAAATAATCATATGATCAGAGTTTTATGATTTTATTTCCATATACATACTTCATTTGTGTCAATGTCAATGATGTCTTAACTTAATAAATGCTCATTCGACTATCTTCAAATCCGAAGTCTATGTGGTCAGTCAAACATTTTTTAAATATCTGGGACCCATTGAACTAAAAACAAGAAATAAAATATGCACCGTCCCGAATCTGGCATCTCTGTCTCATTTTAGGATATCTTCGTATTGCGATGTTCAAAAGAAACAAGAAGATCATACATTTTATGCATGCGATCAATGCGAGTATAAATCACTTCAAAAAAGGTATTTAAAGGTACATCTCCTCAGACATGCAAAACCAGAAGAACTTTATATGTTTCAATGCAATGCCTGTGAATATCAAACACGTAACAGAAATAATTTAAGAAGACACATTTCCACGAGACACAGGACAGCAGAAAAAATATTAAAATGCAAACATTGTGACTACCAAACTCTAGAGAAAAGTTGTTTCCAGTTACACATGAGCGAACATGCATTTTTAGATAATGATTGCATTATGTTAAATTGCGATTATTGTGATTACCAGACAATGGAGAAAAAGAGTTTAAAAATTCACATTCTCCAGCATAAGAACCGTGCAGAGGTGAATGTGTTTAAATGCGACCAATGTAAATATCAAACTCTTAACAAAAATCGCTTACTAAAGCACCTTTTATTACATAGTAATTCTAGAGAGGCTAATGTATTAAAATGTGATCTGTGTAAATACCAAACAGTTAATCCAGCTGGTTTCAAGGCCCATATTTTGCTACATAAAGATTCTAAAGTAATTGATGAGTTCAAGTGTGATAAGTGCGACTTTCAGACAATTTATCGGGCCAATTTTAGGATGCACGTCCTTCGACACGCGAAACGTGAAAATGTTAAACTTAAATGCGATGAATGTAACTATCAAGCATTTTACAGAAGTAGTTTTAAGAAGCACCTTCTTTTACATCAAAAGACCAAGGAAGTTAATATTTTTAAATGTGATCACTGTGATTATTTAGCAGACCGAAAAAGTTATTTAAAAAGGCATCTCCCTCGTCATCAAGATCGCACAGAATTAACCATGATTAAGTGTGACCAGTGTGACTACCAAACGTTCCGCAAAGGCGATATAAAGCGTCATCTTTTGCTACATAAGAAGGTTCAGAAGGTGGTTGAGGTCGGTGTTGTGGGATTCTAGAAAGTCATGACTTGTAATAAATCACCCCAGAACGCAACGAAGAAAAACAATGGAGACACAATCGAAAATGCGTGTTGGGGAGTGAAGTTTATCCACATTTAATTTCCCAAAAATATTATTAACAGGACTTAATAGTCTAATAGTTTCAGGGATGAATTCAGGGGGTAGCCCGAGGGGATTTCCTCCCGGAGCAAGAAAAATACCCCCGGGGAATGTTTGTAAAATATTGAAATTGATTTGCTTAAAGCCTAGTTTACCTATATTCCTCTCCAATAAGGATGCCCCCCCACCGAAGAAAATGTCTGGATTCAGCACTGAATAGTTTTGATGTGTCAATGACGTAAGTCAAAAAACGTCCTCAAAGTATGCCGTCAATCAATCACGCACGTCTTGAATTATTACTCTTGAAGCATAGGTAAACGGTATAGGTCAATGAAAAATGAAACTGTCAAATTCTAAAGTTTTTGTTTTTAAGAAAATTACGTTATTGTCATTGTCATTGCATAATACAGAATTTAAAAAAAAAACTGTACAATAAAGAACCTAAAAATTACAGATTTAAACTAAATGAGAGACTTGCCCACTTTCTACTTACAAGCATGTTCTCATTCTTCTTTTTCCAGCATCAAAAACATTCGTGAGCACTTGGGGGGAGTTGTTAATATCCTGAAATTTATTTGTAATTCTAGCCCGTAGTTCTGCTAAATTTTTACGAGTGGTTTTGAAAACCGAGGTTTTAATGTGTGGCCATAAAAAAGTACGGCGTGAGATCGCAGGACCGTGGTGGCCACCTTCGAAAAATACTTCCAAAAACTTTAAATTATCAAGGGTTATGTGAATTGGTGTGCCGTCCTGCTGGAAGTAGTCTTGTCGTATCTCCACATTCTAATTCGTTTACAAAATTTTGTAATGTTTCATTACGGTATCGTGCCGAATTAAGAGTCCCTTAAAAAAAAATCGGTCCAGTTAACCTTCTTTTCGATGTGGCCGCCCACACGCCAACTTTCTGTAAATGCAGAGGCTTCTCTATAAAGAAATGTGGATTTTCAGAACTCCACATTCTTATTTGTTGGGAATTTACATGACCAGAGAGGTAAAACTCGTCAGTAAAAAAGGTTTTTTCAAATACGTTTTCATTATTATGCAAATTACCCATAAACCACTATGAAAATTGCATTCGCTGCAACTTGTCGTTTGGTAACAATTTTTGGACTGAGCTTAGACGATAAACGTGCATGTAAGTCACATTTCAGTATTGTATTGCACCTTTCGTAGGATACATTTACTTGCTGGCTTAAACGCCGAATAGGGGTTTGTGGGTGTTCATTAACAATTTGCCTCAATTCTTCTACTTTTTGTGCAGTGCGAACTTTGGGTCTCCCATTGTCTTCCTTTCTATTCACACTTGCTGTTTCTCTAAATAATGCCACAGATCTACTATCCATTTCTAAAGTTTTGACCCCTCAGTTTGGAAGCTAATAAAGTAAAAAGTACAATTTTAAAAAATATAATTTTCACATATTTCGGTAAAGTTACTTGTCTCTATTACACACATGTAAAACGTTGTAACCGTAGATGCCTTGGTGCTTTTTTAATGGGAAGGTAATTGTAAAATTGTCACCATTTTTTCCCTATTTCATCAATTACTCAAGTTTAAAAATTTATTGTGCCTTACTGGTACTCCCAGGCCTAACTAATTTTTTACAGGCGATAAAGTGAACCTTACTTTATTCCCAAAACATATTATTTTTATTTTTTTTTCTTAGGTTTGGTAGTAATAGGCAAAAAATGATTGTGGTTATGTAATTACTACCAGTAATCTTACAGCAAAAATTTTTGTTTTTTTGTATTACATATAAATAGATGTAACTTTACGTTTAACGAAAATTTGGTTTTGGGCAGTTGTCATAAACCTAAATACAAACAATTAATTTGTGTAAAGGATAGCAGCATTGAGCTTGCGGGATGGAGCGGGGCGTCGAAGGTGCAATAGTATGGGTGTTAAGGTAATAATCATTAAAGTAATGCAATATAGTGAAGGTTTTTTTGTGCTCTATATGATAAAGTAGGTAACTGGTAAAATTAAGAAAAAATAAGTATATGCATTGGTAAATATTTACATTTATTTGTATTTAACGATTTTCTATTGTTTCATTAAGATGTAAAAAATAGGGAAAACGTGTGTAGTAGAACAATAGTAATGTAAAAATATTACTTCAAAGTGAGTAACGTATATAGGCCAATTAGCTTGATTTATTTATAATTCACCTAAAAGAAAAACAATATTTTTGATGTTCCCTTATTTGTGTGATTCGCATATTTGGAAAATTGTAACAAATGCTGTGTTAAGTTTGTCTGCATTTGCATTTGCTTAATAATAAAAGAAATAGGTGAAAGTGGCCTGTTTACGTAGAATCACATCTGATTTAACTTTTAATGTACAAAGCCCTGACAAAATTTATTTAAACCTACAACTAAAAATAAACTGATTGGATTACACCACTCTTTTTTACCGAAGAATACCTACACTTATGGATCGTTTTCTCCTTCTTCATCATTACTAAAGTCTTCATTTGAATCATCATCTTCATCTAAATTTATAATTAATGGTTCTACAACAACATCAACTAAGTGGTCTTTTTCTCTGTAGGATTCCCCAATTTTATTAGCGTGCCCAACGCAATTTTCCCAAACAGAATTTGGAACGTTCTGCATCGTTTCAAGACACAAATTTGGTACATTTGTGATTTTAAACGTAGTATTCAATTTTGCCACTTTCTTTTTCACATATGCCCAAATTAATTCAATTGCGTTGAATTCACAGTGTGCAACTGGCAACCATAGAAGCTTTACATTATCATTACGCAACTCCTTTGCAATTGTATCTAAAAGATACGATTTTGGAAAGTGCTAGTTCTTGCATAGGTCTAAAAGCATTGGTTTGGTTAATTCATTAAACGTTGTAAATTCATCGGGCAATTTTGCTTTTCGCTGGGACATCCATTCTATTATTTTTTGTTTTGTCAAGGCAGTTGTATGATTTCGAAAATTAGGATCCAACATTGTATGATACGGTGCTTGGTCAATTACGATTACTGATTTGTCAAGTATTACGGAAAGCACTGTTCTAAACCATTCTTCGTAATGGTAAGCCACTGGCCCGCACTTTTTTTCCCAACGAAACACTTCAGGCAGCCATCCAAAAACCCATTTTTACTACCAATATGTAAGATAATAACCCGTTGTCCTGATCCTGATGGCCGTTTTATTCCACCTCTAAAGCCATTAATTTCCTGTATACCACCTCTGTATTCATCACAATTATCCCGTTTTGTGGGATTAACTCTTTCAACCCAGCCAAACTTCCTTGAATGATTTGCACCGCACCATGTTTCATCTGTATAAAATATTTGCCAAGAATCTTCACGATATCTCTTTATGTCGTATAAGAATTCCGCTCTTTTCGCAGCAATTGTGTTTTATTCCATTAAAATTGGGTTATTAATTAGGTTTTTATAGGAAAACCAAAGTTCTTTAATCCATCGGTACAAAGTCATTTCTGAAAATTCTGGTAAATAATCGACATCGTCTTTCAATTTCTGGTAAACTTCTTGTATAGAAGGCGCTCCAGGTAAACATTTAATATTGTTCTCCTTATGACACCATGCAAAATCTCATCACATTCCAGTCGGGGCCTTCCACTTCTCCCTTTTGATGGTAGAATAATACCGGAACTTTTTTCTTCCGCAGTAACACGTTTAACGGTGCTTTCACTAATACCCAGGCAATCTGCTGTTCTTTTAACCACTTGATCAATCAAAATATTTTCCAAACCGTTGTCTTTCTCTTGTTGAAAGTACGCTCTGACTTTTAATATAATATTTGTCATTTGTTCGTTGCACTGACAATACGTTTTAATATATTAGACTGTAGTTTCGTACCGTATTTTCGGTTCAGATTACATCAGGTATTTATATAAATTCGAACACGATAATGTTAAAAATCGTGTGAAAGCAATAATAATTTTAAATTAATATCTACCACTAAAACCAAAAATCTAAATCAACAATAAGTCGATATAAACAACCACAATCAAATAAATAATATTATTTGACAAATCGTTTCACTCCATAACAAATAGATTAACTTCTAAACAAATACAAAATACATGGAACTACGGACTACATAACGATAAGCGTGACGAGGCCACCGTACTGTGTGTGTGTCGGTAAAGGCGTTTAATACTTTTCATCTCTTTCTTATGTCGCTTGTAATATTTATTACAATTTTTACAAGAACTAAAGGTGCTTTTTTTCATTGTGGGTAATAAAATACATTTGTATAATAATACATACGTCTACGAGTGTAAAGATTTTTTTACGGTTTTAAATTGTCCACAGTACAGCTGATACACAAACATCATTAAAAAAGAAAAAAATACAATTTCAGACACATACTACCAATCTCTTGCGAAAGTATAGATATTTTTCTATCTACCTTCAAAATTGCATTTAAATAGGGAAAAAATTAACCAATATATAGACATGAGAAAATCGTTGATCAGTATTAACGCAGTAAAATCGTTGTTTTTTTCTAATTGATTATGAATAAGTTCAATATCGTTTCCAATACAATAATACATTTTTTTTGAAGAAACTCTTGGATAACGTCCTAACAAGCTGTAATTTTTTCAGTTTATTCTGCCCCGTGGTTTTTTTGTTATTGACCCTCAGACTGAGGGGTCAAAACTTTAGAAATGGATAGTAGTCAAAACTTGGCGAAACTGGTCGAAATCCATGACTATGTGTGGAAATTCTGTTTGAAATCCTAACTGGCGCCCGGTGTTGAATAAACCCACTTGCCATCAACCCTTCTACCATTTCTAAAGTAACTTTCGATCATAAAAACTTTTTATTCCTGATTACCATATTCAATTTTCTTAAAAATAAAAACGTCAGAACTAGAGAGTTCTATTTTTCATTCACCTATACCTTTTACTTTTGTTGCCTTTCAAAAGTAATAGTTCAAGACATGCGCGATTGATTCTACGGGCATGCTTTGAGGACTTTTTTTTATCTTACGTTATCTAGTACATGCACATTTTTTTGATTTTTAAAACTTTGTTGTCACAGTGTTTTATCAATAAATAAATGCATTTTTTCGATATTTTTGTAGCTTTTTTGGCATAATTGGTAAATTAACATCTTAATGCTCTGAAATTTATCTATTTCAAGTTTTATCTCTACTTCAAATAGAATAGGGCCGGCCATTCGGTTAAAACCCTATGGACCGTTTTGAAAAATTCACTGTATACTGTATATACAGAGGCGTGCAGTTTACAGAAGCAGGGAAATCACCGCTTCCCTAAACTTTTTGGAGATAAAGTAATACATTTTTATACAGGGTGGGCCGGCTTAAACCCCGTCGTGGACTTTTGTTAATAACTATTTTAATCCTTTTTTGGCACAATAAAGTTAAGGAATTGAAGAAGTGTTTCCATTAGGCATAAAAGAGTATGTCCTTCAAATGACGTTCATTGCTAACCTCGCAAAGACGAGCTCTTTCTACGGAATGCTCCATGACTGCTGGCTGCAAGACTCTTATTTCCGCTCTGATATTCTTTCATCCACTTCCTGGATGGTCCGAGGTTTATTTACATACACCCTCTCCTTTAAAAAACCCACAAAAAGAAGTCCGAAGCCGATTCTGGGGAATCGTGGAAGCCAGTTGATCGCAGACAATATGCACGCTACGTGTGGATAATTGCGGGCGCGGCCCGTGAGTTTTTTTTACAGGTGGGTCAAAATTTTGTGGGCAACTAGTGATATCAACGCAACAAGCAAAATACACTTTTTTAATTAAGGAAGGGTTTTTAATAATGTGCCTAGTTTTGCCAAGAAATTATTTACCTGCAAATAAACACCGCAAAAATCATAAAATAGGTACTGCAGTATATTGAACATTGCTACTCTAGATGTTTATGGCTTTTTTCTATTTGTTTTAGTACTCTAGATTAGTAGATTGTTAGCGGCTTCCCGTTTTGATACGTTTAGCATCTCCTCAATAGAGGTCGCGCCTTGAACTAAAAGCCCAGAATAAATGATCTAAATTCTGAACTAAAAGTATGATTATTCGTAAAATAAAATTAGGGAAGCTGCCGAAACTCCGTTTTCTTTAATAAATACAATACTGGCGACTAGACATAGTAATACGATCTTTGTCTACGCACGTGCAGGCTGCCAGTTGTAGTAGATATGAGATTGCCAATAATTTTATAAATATTTTATCGAGGAACAAGTGCTAAATTGTTGCCAATACACCTTTTAGAGCCGATCTAATTTTTTAAATAACAAAAATTTATAAAAAAAAAGTTTACCCTAACACAGCCTCGAACCCACGACCTCTTGATCCAACTCGCTGAGATTCTACCTCTGGACTACGCTGGTAATGTAACAAAACCGGTCCAATGCCGTTATATTTAATGCCTAGCGCTGGCGTGACAGAGATCGTATTTATAATTTTTTTTGTGTTTAACCAGTAATTAATAATACATTAATACAATGCAAATACAATGCGCATATTAGCTACCTAATTAGTTTTTCTTTTTCCGAGCCAAATGTTTTGAAAGAGTATATTTTACGGGTCGGTTTGGGTGTATTTCCATAGTGGGAGGGGCCCGATATTATTGGTGGGCCGTCGACCAATTGTGTCTCTTTTTAACTTCTTAAACCGCGTATGTCTGTTCGTCTGTTTCTCTCTTAGTTTTAATGAATTTATATCGTCCATATAAACCTATGAGGTCAATTTAAAATACGACCCAGCCCGGAGCAAGCTTGGATAATCTTTCGACGATGGCTTGGCTTGATTCTTTCTTGGGAAGTTTTCGCATGGAACTTGCACTTTTTTGAAACAAAAGATTCTTTTTTAGTATAAATTATTATTGTTTTTGTCTTTTTTATGTTTATCTTCATATTTATTTTACTCATTTCTCTATCCAGTATCTCTAGGTTGTGTTGTGGATCCTTTTCCGTATCTGCCAGGAGTACCATGTCGCCTGCAAACATCAGCTCTGTTATATGTGTCTGCTTCATTTTCCAGTGTCCCAATTTTAAGCTTTTTATTTCTTTCTTACATTCTTTTATTGCCTCATCCAGTACCATCGGGAACAGTAGTGGGCTCAGCACGCATACTTGCTTTACACCCATTTTTGTTCTAAGTTCTCTTGACTCCTCGTTGTTTGTTCTTATTATGTTGGTACTGTCTTTATACATAGCCTTTACTATTGTTATTAAATTCTTGTCCGCTTTTCTTTTTTCAAATACTCTCCGTATATCCGTTTTTTGTATTCGATCAAAAGCCTCTTTAAGGTCTATAAAACACATATGAATGTCTCTATTTTTGTTAATGAGTTTTTCGCTGACTTGTATTATGGTGAATATTAACAATATTCCTTATATTCCATGCATTATGCCATTCTGTTCTCTTCATATCTTTGTTCATTATCCTACTTGCTCCACAACATTCTTCAGTGGCATTAAGTGGGGTTCTTAAAATTTTCCCATCTCTCCACTCCCTGTTCCTTACTTTGCTCCCTGAATTTCCTATTTACTCCCCGTATTTTCTCATATACTCCTCCATTCCCGCGATTTTGTCTCCCACTTCAGATCCGCCATAATTATTAAATTCTCTCCTCTATCTATCTCTCTCTGCAGGTTTCCAAATATGCATATATATATATATATATATATATATATATATATATATATATATATATATATATATATATATATATATATATATATATATATATATATATATATATATATATATATATATGTATATATTCTTCCTTCCGGCATCTTCGTTTTCTCCTTAATATGCTACTATAACTGTCCACACTTCTTTATTTACCCTTATGTAGTATATTCTGTATTGCATATTCTTCCTTTATAATGTCTGTTCTTCTATACGGTGCTATTATCAATGCTATCTCACGGGCAGCTCTCTCCCCTTCTTCGACGCCACTCCAAAATAGCCAGTATCCTTTATGTATTTCCTTCATTCCCTTTTTCTTCCCTTTGTCTCTGTTATCCTCATAATCTCTATTTGTTGACTTATCATCTCCACTATTTCGTGTTCTTTTCCAAACATACTACGCACATTCCAGATTCCCATTCTCAAATCATTGTTTTTTTCTCTCTTTTTTCCATTCTCATTGTATTATTTTTTCTTACTCATGTCCTTTTCCTTTTGCCTGAGTCATTTCCAATGTTATTCCTGTCTTTCCTGCTTTGATCAGTTTTTTGAACATATTTTCAGTTTTTTTTTTCCTTTTTGCTCCACTTCCATGTTTGGTTATCTATCATTATTTGCTGGTATCTAACTTTTATCTTTTTTCCTCTATTTCCTTCTGTCTCTGCTATTTTCTTTATTTCTCTTTGTATTTCCATTTCTTTCTTTGTCAGTTCATTATCTATAAAAATGTTATCTTTATGTGTCCTTAGTTTATTCTTGTTTCTCATTATCTCCATTTTTTCCTCTGTATTTCTAAGTTCTGCTTTGCAGGTTTGTGGTCCAATTCTATATGCGTGCTTTATATTCACTTCTATTCCTATTTCCCTCCTTATAAAGTTTTCCATCTCATTTTGCAATTATTTCTGATTATTTGTGTCCGGCCTGAGCCGGAAGCGCAGTTCGCATATTGCCTATTACGCCTTCATGTAAAAAAGCTCGTTTCAAGCTCCTTCGTTGCATTTAGACAAAGTGGTAAGTACCTCAATAAATGTAAATATAAATATTTTAAGATTCTTAAAAGGCGCCAGAGTCGGAGTGGTTTAAATTCAAAATAATTATTGAAAAAATAAAAGCTTGTTAAATTACGAAAGAATTATGAATGATTTATTAGACCCGAAAGCTCTTTTACATAAATTGTCCAACTTACCTCAGAATTCCGTAGAATTTGTCCTGGCCTTGCAGAACTACCTGAGCCTATTTTAACACGATGGGGCTTTAGGTGGCAATGTATTATTATATTATAAAACTGTCAAGCTGTTGCCGCGAGTCGGGCCCAGTTTTAATATTCGAGTATACCGTGATTTAAGTGTTATTAACACAAATTACGCGGTCGTAGTAGAAGCACTCAACACACTACAGAAGGAAGACTTTAACCAAATCTCTCAATATTGTGAATATGGTACATTCTATTAGGCTACACGCGCTAAGAGACAGCATTAGCATAAAAATTTGTGAAAGGTTTACACACATTTTATAAAAAAATCCCGATTTAGCTATATTACAGGACATTCACGTACAGTATCAGAAAAATGAAACCTTAAACGATTGGCAGAAAAGTTTCCTGTTTGCTAACCTTACGTCAGATGCAGAACGGTCGTTTTATTTGTATAAAAACATCTATTCGCCACGGCGAACTTCACTGAAGGAGCAAACCATAGAAATTCACCAAATACTACAAATGTTCAGTCGGAATAATAAAAAATATATCAGATCTGATGTTTAAGGTAAAAGTATAATATTTTGTACACGTATGTAATATATGTTTGCATTAAAACGTTTATTAGCTTTACTTACTCTTTACAGATACAAGCGTAGTTAAAGCAGTATTTTGAAGTTCTCAAAGTCATTTTGTCACTTATTAAATATACCTACCCCAAAAATTTTATTTAAAAACATTCATACTACGCTTCTGACTAAAAAAATGTACCTACTTGTGAAAAAAAGCTTTTATGGTTGTAATGCCGAAATGCGTTTAAAAACTTATTTACCCATTATTGCCAATTTCTGACGAAAACTGGGGAACCCTAGTATTTTATTATGAGGAATGGACCCTCAAATCATAGGCTAACAAAGTTTATAGACTAGAAATTGAATACCACCTCTTTTTCTAAACTGTTGTTAAGCGCCATCCTTGGTCGGTACGCCCAAGCTTGCTTTAATGATCGATCGAATCAAACTAAAGAAATCATTAATATTGGGAACACATTTTTGAAATCCTGCTTTACCAACAGAGTAATCATCATAATCTTTATTGAAATATACAGTATGTCTACGGATGGAGTTGACAAGAGGAAAAAATCTTTAGTATCAATTTTACGGTAAAAAGTCATTGTTTATAAAAAAATTGTGTTTGTCGAAAAAATAAGTTTACCATATAAAAATCTGAGATCAGATGTACAAGATGTTAATAAATTAGAAAAATGAAAATGCTTTGGGAGAGAAGGAGCATTATTTATTATTCTAAATAAAATATTCGTAAAACAAAGTGGTTCGTAATCCTAAAGAAAGCCTAAATGCAAATTATGAAATTAAAATTATAATTTTTAAATTTATTGTACATAGCTACCTCTCAGCCCACCGTATTCAATAAATACGCTCTTCATTTGTGAACATTTTGGAAAATATCGTCAAGAAATCAAAATACTGACAGACGTAAAGACGATGCTGATGTAACATTGACGTTAATCAAATCGACTATTTTGATTTTTTGTCAAATGTTTGGGTTTGATTTGCACATAGTCGCAAAACACACTATTATTGTTCTTAATTTAAAAGTTAGAATGTTGATTACAAAATTTGTATTTAGACTTTATATTGGATTATAAACAACTTTGTTTAATAATAATAATATACCTTTATTAATAGCTTTAGCTAGCATTACAGAAATATAATAATAATAATATAAAATTTCAATTTTTTTTTTTTTTTTTTTTTTTCTTAGGTACAACAAGAGTGTGGATCTGATCAGCCTGAGTATTATCACAGTTAGATTGCTATATTTTTTGTTTCACGTATGTCCAACATTTTCTTTTGAAGTCCTCCAGAGAGTTGGAATTTTTTATAGAATTAGGCAATTTATTGTACATTTTTAATCCATTATGAAATATATTTTTCTGATCAAATGTCCTACGTACTGTTTCAATATAAAAGTTTCCAGCATTTCTGGTATCTCGACCATGGACGCTGCGGACCGGCACACAGTACTGTTGTAAATTTCTGGGCAGAGATCCATTTAAGATTTTATATACAAATACACATGTCTGTAGGCAAACTGTTTGTTTAACACTTAAAACTCCTACTGCTTGGAGCATGGCTTTAATATTTGTTCGCCTGTTGCAGTTCAGTATCACCCGTAAAGCTTGATTCTGCTTCCTTTGTATTTTCCCAATTTCAAAGTTATTCAAGGTAAACAGCACTGTTGGGCAATAATATAAATGAGGTTGGATGATAGTTTTGTATATTAAAGTTTCTGCCCACACACTTAGTATATTCCTTACTCGACCCAGTGCATACACCTTTTTAGCCATTTTTCCCATCACGTAGGAGGCATGGTTGCCAAAAGACAAATGTTCATCAATAATTACTCCCAGATATTTAAAGGCTGTTACTTGTTCTATTTTAACACTATTTCCACACCATTGTGTGAAAAAACGCCTTGTTGAGTGTACTTATTTTTTATCACCATAAATTTAGTCTTTTCAATGTTTAGCTTCATACTATTAAATTGCAACCACTTTAAAATTTTACTTAAGTCTTCATTAAGGATTTTTGTTATCTCACTCACATTCTTGCCAACACAGTACAGTAGGGTATCATCAGCAAACAGTTGTATGTTGCACTTAGTAATCCATTTCACAATGTCATTTATATATATCACAAATAGGTTTGGCCCTAATACAGTCCCCTGAGATACACCTGAGGTACACTCTCTGCTAGCTGATTCACAATCACCGTATCGTGTTTTTTGTGTTCTGTTATGTAAATACTTTTTAAACCACTGTAATGCTGTCCCATTTAATCCTAATTTTGATAATTTTTTTATAAGCAATGGTCTGCTTATGGTTTCAAATGCTCTACGAAAATCAAGGAACACAGCCCCTATAATAAAGTCTTCCTTTAATGCAGTCTTCCAGCTTGCTATCACATTTTGAAGAGCTGACTCACACGAGTTGTTTTTCCTGAATCCAGCTTGGTATATTGTCAATAGTTTATTATTTTCTATGTACTCAATTATTTGTTTGTTAATAACTATCTCCAATAATTTTTCGTATAAGGGCACCATATTTATAGGTCGGAAATCTTCACAGCAATTGGAGTTTCTCTTCTTTTCGATTGGTGTAACGAACGTTGTTTTCCATGTGTCAGGGAATGTACCGGTTTGTTTTATGAACATTTTGTTGAAAATACTAAATAATGGTACTTCTTTCGTAAAGCATTTTAATTTTTCTTAAATTATTAACACCCTATACATCTGATCTTGCATTTTAACATGGTATACTTATTTTTTCGGCAGACAAAATTTTTTTTATGAAGAGTGACTTAGTCGTAAAATTAATAATAAAGATTTTTTTCCTATTGCCAACTCCATCTGTGGACACGCTGTATGTATTAATATGTAAACTTACGTGCATAGAAATTCAGGGGCGCGCCAAGCCGAGGGTGCAAGGAGTGCACCGCACACGGGCGGCAAATTTCAGGGGCGGCAAAAAGCCGCTTCGTTTTTTCATAATAATAATAATAATGATAATCATAAAAAAGCGTTTATCATGTTTTGATATCAGTGGAAAAATCACAGTTCGTGAAATATCTAGCATCACATCACTAACGAGTACCTTCCTACAATAAATTAATCACTGCTATAAATCACGGTTCTTTCCCGATCACGATTATGCCATGAAATTGGGTTCTTCCCCGGCGATTCGGTGAGTCCCCGGACTTCCAAAAAATTGGTGATTCCCCAAGAAACGATGCGAAGGTATAAAAGCGTTCTTCGGCTTGACGTTGGTTAGTTCGTATTGTATTCATTGAACTTGCTACTTGCTACTGCTACTTTTTAATTTTTTGCAGTCAAATAATAATTTTCAAATGGATTTAAAAATATGACAAATTTAAATACATATAAAATTTTATTGTGTTTTATTGTCGACATACATAGGGGCGGCAAATAAGATCTTGCACCCGGGCGGCAAATTTCGTTGGCGCGCCCCTGTAGAAATTGACCCACATCATACTTTTGAAATCGAATGCATTTTTTTTAGCAACGATTCGTCAGTTTAATTAAAAAAGTATATTGTATGAAAGACAATTATCTAATACCCATTACAGTGGATCTAGATTAGTCGAGATGCCCTTTTTTTATTTAGTGATGACTAATGACTGGTTTCTAAGAAAATGCATTCGATTTCAAAATTGTGAGGTGGATCGATTTCTATGCACGTAAGTGTATAATATTATGGTGGTTCCGATGGACAAAATACTTATGGCTTTTTGCAATGTAAATCTTGCACATACAACCTATATGGTGTACAGCAGAATGATTGGTTGGATATGATTGGTTAAAAGGTAAACATTAAAAAAAATCCATAACAAATTTAGTAACATGATATTTTAATGAATTATACCTATAATTCAATAAATTGAATAATCTACAAAACCAATGCAGAAAGCTAAGACCACATGTGCAGTAAAAGGTATTATGAATATTCCACATAATAATATCAAGAAAAAAGGTAAGGCAAAAATACCAGTTAGTTTCACAATATTTTAAAGCCTATAAGTTAATTAACCTAGTTCAGTTATAAGAAATGTAATATGTAAATATACTTTTAGATTTCACTTATTATCTCCTACAATTTTTTCGCAATCATAATACCTACCTATCTAGTACATAGTACAAAACTTTTTCTGTAATATTAAACTTGGGCGAAATAAAAGTTTAAATATAGACCTTGTTAATAAAATAGCTCCGGTATTATTTATTAAAACGGTTTAATACTTATTTAAATTAATTATTAAGATACTGGTTTAAAGAAAAAATGTTGATTAGTAAGTATTGACAAGTTTTTCTCCTTTTATATCATTATTTCTAGTCGTCATTTAAAATTTGTGAATCACTTTATTATTTTTGGTAATTACCTAATTTCCAAATGATTTTCATCTTGGAATTTGTTGCTAAAATAAATTTAATTATACGAGTGTGGAAAATACATACCTAGGTTCTTACATTGCTCTTTTTGTTTATAAACAACAACACCTACAAAACTTAGGTTTCTTATTTTTACACTTGCCAATTTAAATTCTTGATTGTCAAAAGTTAAATAATTTTCTATTTTAAATCTTCTTTCTAACACACACTATTAAACACGATAGAAAACAACAACGACGCGTAGCGTAAATCAAACAGCAAACATGGCGATTATTTGGTCTTCCTCTAGTTCCTCTTCGCCAAAATCTCAAAAACCACCCTTCTTGATGCTTGCGGTGCCATCTTAATGATTAATATTGAAAATATTAATATTGAAAAGTAAAGTAAAATTTCATTGTACTTAGGTAGCGATAGGCGAGTTTCACGGTCAGCGCCCTCTGATGCCAGTACTCCTAAGCTCACAATTTTGCGCGGGAACGGCAAACATTCTTTACTATAAATTCCGTGTACTGCGCTTCAAATACCGGCAGTGCATTTTTAAGGCGGCCTTCCACCAAAGCAACCTTTCAACATGCAACAGGCAACATGTTGCTTTTCAACGAAGTCAGGAAGGCAACAGGGAAACACGTAACAACACCGTTGAAAGCAACGAAATTATCTCGTCGAACGCAACCAAAACCATTTCCACCGATGCTACAAATATTTTAGTAGTCGGCAACAAGATGTGGAAAAATATATATTTTATCTGATGAAGATGTGGGAGTATTTTTGGCTTAATATTATCTATGTACGGTGACCATATGTACTTATTTTTGGAAAACAGTACATACTGTTAAGCTATGTCCTTGTGTCCTTTAACACATAAGTACATAATAATTGTACTTATTTTTACGAGTATATAGACTTTTAATATTTTGCACTGTTCATTCATATAAAAAATCCTATTTGACAAGTTGAAATATATGTTACTTTGCACATTTTTTATTTTTTCAGTTATTCAATATTTTTTTTCTACGAATGTTAATAAAAACCTTTATTGTATGTTCAATAGTAATTTCGGAACATAGTCCATTGTTTTATACACATTTTCATTGTGCTTCAATCACCATGGTGATTCAACTACAAAGTTCTCATTGTGCACGGGTATATTTTTACAAAGGTGGCGTTGACCGGTGCCGCGTCAAAATCTTTATAATTTCATTGACATTTTTTGACATCTTAAAAAGAAAAATATTACTAATCCCATTTTATTAACAGTAACATTCGTAGAAAAAGTATAGTGTAAAACTCGCATGGAATGACCATTTCCTACTCGTATGATTTGCAGCACTCGCCTGCGGCATCGTGCTGCAAACGTCATACTCGTAGGAAATGCATGTCATTCCATGCTCGTTGTACAATATACTATTGTAACTCACATATTAAGTATTCAGTAAAAAAGAATAGAGAAAAATTAAGATGCAGGTATTTTATTTGACACTTTTTTTTCAAGCATTATTATTATTATTATTAGTATTATTATTCTTTTGTTAAATGACAAATGCACCTAAAAGATCATAAAGTTTTTCATGTACATTTTTTTCCTAGAAGAAAATATGGTCACTGTATCTATAGGTGTTAATTTTACCTCCAGCTCCCTATATTGTTCTATGAAATCACACATCTTGGCTCCACTCCATCGTTGCTTTCAAGCGAGACTGTTTCCCGACACTATCGGGTCCGAGGCAACGCGTAGAAACGTGTAGAACGTCGTCCGTTCAACGGATACATGTTGCCATCCGTCGCATGCAACGTGTGGAACGCCACACGTTGCTTTGGTGTAAATGCATTTTGTTCTTTCAACGCTGTTGCTGTTGACACGTTGCCGAAATGTTGCCTCGGTGGAAGACCGCCTTTATTTTTACGTGCGTCGCTGCCGTTGCCCTATTTCATACAAAACTACATGGATCACTGCTTAATTCGCTTAAGTAGATTTTAATGCCGCCTTTTTCTTGTTATTAAAAGCTATTTGACTACTTAGGATTACTTTTATATCAGAAGCTACATATAAAAATAATTGACGAAATAAGGTATAGCAAGGAAGCCCATTGTTATAATTTTTATACTATTGTTAATATGCTGATAATATTC
Source organism: Philopedon plagiatum (assembly GCA_963971165.1). NCBI lineage: Eukaryota > Metazoa > Arthropoda > Insecta > Coleoptera > Curculionidae > Philopedon > Philopedon plagiatum. Next base: position 33,874,126 of record OZ020193.1, on the reverse strand, counting down.
TGTCATTTTAAAACGAAAAATAAAAACCAAGATAAAGCTTTCTATACAGGGTGTTTTAAAAAAACGTGTCATCGCTTAAAGGGAGATTCTTTAAAGGAAACTAAGGTAAAAAGTTTATATATATGAACATGCACCGCAGATGCTTTGTTTCAAAGATGAAGTGTCAATTTTTTTTAAACGCTCTGTACTTGTTAAAACCTATGTGCACTGCATTTATCTCTTTGGGAAAACGGCGCTTAATAAAATTGAAGTTATCTCCTAAATGAAGTGAATATATATATATTATATATATATATATATATATATATATATATATATATATATATATATATATATATATATATATATATATATATATATATATATATATATATATATATATATATATATAAGAGGTAAGTTTTGTTATTAATTGAACATAATGTAAAAAAAGATCAGTGGCGTACATGTTCTTTATTAAAAAATATTTTACCGTCTTCTAATATGCACACCCCTGGAAGACCTGTCAAAGTCTATTCATAGTCAGAATTATGCATAATTTAAGTAATGCTTTAATTTCTGAAGCCATTTTCAAAATATTTTTTAAAAATAAAAAATTTAGCACCCTTATCTTTGAAACAAAGCATGCGGACCCATGTTCATACGAACTTTTTGTTTAAAGAATACCCTTTAAGCGATGGCACGTGTTTTTTGGAACATCCTGTATAATTTAATAGGGACAGTACATGAAAACTGTTTTTAACTTTTTTAGTGTAATGGTAGATTATTAAAAAATATATTTTTTGTTAATTCGTTACCATTTTTTAAAAATAAATAAACAGTTTAAGGTCCCAGTATTTGTGTTGAACACTGATGATGTTTTTCAACGGTTTTTCAATAAAAAGATCGTCTAAAATTATGTTGCTACTTTAAAAAGCTGATTTTTCGCAAAGTTAAATTTTTTTTGTATATGTAATATGTCTGTTTGTCAAGTGTATTTCGAAAAATTCGTTATTAAGTAAAAACTGCTTTTATTTTTTCTTTTTCTAGTGGCACAGGGGTATGCAGTTGGCTATTCAGTAATAAAGGGCACTTTCTAATAAGCTACAGTCAGTCACACAAGAGCGTGGCGCGCATATCTTCAAAAATACACCATGAGAAAAGGAAAGAAATGTGTAAAATAAAACTACTTTAAATGCACTAAAATGCGTTTATTTATTAAACAATCCAGTTTCCTTTGCTATCAAGTACGGCCTGACAACGATGAGGCATGCTTGTGACAAGGTTTTCGGCATATAATGCTGGAAGTGACCGCCATAGTGTGTGTATCTGCCTGAATAGCTGCTTTAATATAATAATGCGTTTTCCTTGCAACCTGTGCTTCAGGAGTGCCCACAGATTTTCGATCGGGTTAGCATCAGGAGATTGAGACGGCCATGGTAAGCGTCGGATGATATTTTCTGCTTTCCAATCTTGACAGCGACGACTACAGTGTTTGGGATCGTTATCTTGTTGTAAACAAACCCAAGAGTTATTATTTCGGCCAAACCACTTTACTGCGGATGTAATAGCTCTTGGGTCTTTCAAGAAGTTAACGATCCCAAACACTGTAGTCGTCGCTGTCAAGCTTGGAAAGCAGAAAATAGCATCCGACGCTTACTATGGCCGTCCCAATCTCCTGATGCTAACCCGATCGAAAATGTATGGGCATTCCTGAAGCACAGGCTGCAAGGAAAGAGCAGTTTTACATTAAAGCAGCTATTCAGGCAGTTAAACACACTATGGCGGTCACTTCCAGCATCATATGCCTAAAACCGAGCCTAAAACCTTGTCGCAAGCATGCCTCATCGTTGTCAGGCTATCCTTGATTACAAACTGGACAGACTGGACTGTTTATTAAATAAACGCATTTTAGTGCACTTAAAGTAGTTTTATTTTACACATTTCTTTCCTTTTCTCATGGACCATGAGTCGTGGTGTATTTTTGGAGATATGACTGTATGTCTACTTGTTAAAATGGTAACAAATTTTTACATGATCTTCATGTTTGTACTGAGGAAACGTTGAAAACCTTCAAAACGACATTTAGAAATAATAAAGATAGTCAGTAAAATATCCATATGATCAAAGTTTTAGAGTTTTATTATTTTATTCACCTATACTTTATTTGTGTCACAATGTCAATGATGTCTTAACTTAATAAATGCACATTCGACTATCTTCAAAGCCGAAGTCTATGTAGTGATTCAACAGTCAAACATTTTTTAAATATCTGGGACCCATTGAACTAAAAAAAAGAAATAAAATATGCACCGTCCCCAATCTGGCATCTCTGTCTCATTTTAGGATATCTTCGTATTGCGATGTTCAAAAGAAACAAGAAGATCATACAATATATGCATGCGATCAATGCGAGTATAAATCACTTCAAAAAAGGTATTTAAAGGTGCATCTCCTGAGACATGCAAAACCAGAAGAACTTTATATGTTTCAATGCAATTCCTGTGAATATCAAACACGTAACAGAAATAATTTAAGAAGACACATTTCGACAAGACACAGGACAACAAAAAAAATATTAAAATGCAAACATTGTGACTACCAAACTCTGGAGAAAAGTTGTTTGCAGTCACACGTGAACCAACATACAATTTTAGATAATGGTATTATGTTAAAATGCGATTATTGTGATTACCAGACAATGGAGGAAAAGAGATTAAAAATACACGTTCTCAAGCATAAGAACCGTGAAGAGGTGAATATGTTTAAATGCGACCAATGTAAATATCAGACTCTTAACAAAAATCGCTTACTAAAGCACCTCTTATTACATAGTAATTCTGGAGAGGCTAATGTATTAAAATGTGATCTGTGTAAATACCAAACAGTTAATCCAGCTGGTTTCAAGGCCCATATTTTGCTACATAAAGATTCTAAAGTAATTGATGAGTTCAAGTGTGATAAGTGCGACTTTCAGACAATTTATCGGGCCAATTTTAGGATGCACGTCCTTCGACACGCGAAACGTGAAAATGTTAAACTTAAATGCGATGAATGTAACTATCAAGCATTTTACAGAAGTAGTTTTAAGAAGCACCTTCTTTTACATCAGAAGACCAAAGAAGTTAATATTTTTAAATGTGATCACTGTGATTATTTAGCAGACCGAAAAAGTAATTTAAAAAGGCATCTCCTTCGCCATCAAGATCGCACAGAATTAAGCATGATTAAGTGTGACCAGTGTGATTATCAAACTTTCCGCAAAGCCGATATACAGCGTCATCTTTTGCTACATAAGAAGCCCGAGAAGGTGATTGAGATCAGTGTTGTCGGGTTTTAGAAACTCTTGGCGCAAACTTGTAATTAAGTAAGTAATGTAAGTAATTAGTAAATCACCCAAAAGGGCAACCAAGAAACACGAATGGAGCCAAAATCGAAAATGTTTGGTTTGAGCTGAAATTAAATTAATCTACATTTAATTTTTCAAAAATATTTTTAACAGCACTAAATAGAAACATTCTAATAATTTTAGTGGGTGTATATGTAGTATAGTAACTAAAATATCCAAAAATATACTTTTATCTTTTAGTCTTTGTTCTTTATAAGTTTTAAATTGATGTTTTTTGACAGTTACTGTGACTTTGTCCTTTGTCCAATCATAATTTAATTTTAATCCAATATTGAGATCTCAATCCTATTTTGGTTTGTTGCGGAGACGGCAAAATGCAAGGTCGTCCAAAATACTATTTTTCCAAAAAATACGTTTATGTATTAGTTTAATTCAAGATCAGAACACACTGTCTTTTTTGTCCGCTATGCCTAGAGTTGCCATCCGTCCCGATATATCAGGACTGTCACCGTTATTGGAGTTCATGTCCCAACGTACCGACAAAAGTATCACAAGTCCCGATCGACGTTAAGGACGTTTTAAATTAAATTTTAAAAGGCACACGCACCAACAAACGTCATTTTGGAAGATTTTTAAAAAGAAAGATATTTCATATAACGCGCTACAATTGCGTGGTGCGGTAGACTGCTATCTTGGATTTGTGCGTAGCGTCGCGTCGCGTCGGTATTCTTTGGAAACACCTGTTCGCAATCCCTGCGCACAATGCAAATTGCAAACGAATTTTTTCCTTAATGTCCATCCAGTGGTCAGAAGAAAGAAATCGTTTATTAGCTAAATCCGTTGAGGTCATTTTGTAGTGCCAGTATAATTTTAAATTATCATGTGCAGAATTTTATAAGTACAGGGTGTCCAGTTTTGGACACTTTTGCAGGGTATCTCGGTTATCTTTAAAGATAAAGAGCTGCGGTTTTCGAAAGACTATGCTACTTTTTCGTGAAACCTATCGTTTCGGATGGACAGTGCGATTTTAAAAAATGTAATTTTCAAGCACCCTCGTATTTCAGTTGCCTTTTAGTTTTAACTTATCGGTAATGTAAAAACTGATTATTATAAAGTTTTTTTTTTCGTAGAATCCAGTGGCGTAGTCATTTTTTTCCAAACAAAAGGTATCGCCGGGTAAGTATATGGTATTGGGCCCAACGGTTTATTAGGCTATTCTTTCACATGAATGTTGCTTACGACTAGAAATGCTCAATAAAATAAATAACAAACCTCTATCCCCTATATTATCAGAATTATGGGGGTAACAACCCTTAATTTCAGAATTAGTTTTTTTTTCAAAACTATTGAAGATAATTAATTATTAAATGAAATTAATAGGAGACGATGATATAAAATAGCTTTATATTTTACATTTTTTTACATTCCTATTACATCATTTAGTATATAAAAAAAATTAATTCAATTTTTGAGGGTGCGGTTTTTATATCAACCCCTTGAGTGACACCTATCAAAAAATCTATATTATTTAGCACTAACAACGTTATCGTGTGTAAAAATAACTTCAAGGTCAGATTGGTGGAAGGAGCTTAAAAATATACAGTGTGGTCCATTAAGTGTGCAACAAATGTGAAATTTTTTTATTATTTGCACAACCGAAATATAAATACCGCTAAAAGTTGGTGCATGTCCAATAACCGTATAAGGTGCACTCAGAATGACGCAGGCCAAAAAATATAAAAATCGTTTAAGAGTGAAGTACCCTTACTTCGAAAAATACAGAAAAACGTCATAAAGAAAAGTTGTTTAGAAAAAAAAGATATGTCCAAATACAAGCCATAGCCTTCTATTCAAAAAAATATATTTTTTCGAAAATTTTAGATTACCCCGTATAATGATTTTTTTATATTCAGCTTTAATACATTTTCAAATTAACCACAATCAATCACTTCTGCATAACTTTCATCAAATTAAAGCAAATTTGTAAAACTTACTTAGATTTAGATTTTTTTAAGTAACCAAAAACTTCAAGTCTGTTGCAACGATATTACACACAAGTTTCGAATTTCGCAAATATTCTTAAAAATAAAGCAAATACTTTTCTAATAATAATGTGCATAGTAAAAAACTAATGACCATAGGAATCGGTGCCATGGGAATAACAAAAATTGGAAATTTTGAATTTTTTTTTAATAGAAGGCTATCACTTTGTATTTGGACATATCTTTTAATTCTTAACAACTTTTCTTAATAACGTTTTCCTTACTCTTGAACGACTATTATATTTTTTGGCCTGCGTTGTATGCTGTTTGACTTGAAGCCATTCTAAGTGCACCTGATATGATTATCGGACATGCACCAACTTTTGGCGGTATTTATATTTCGTTTGTGCAACTAATAAAAAGAATATCCATTTGTTGCACACTTAATGGACCACACTGTATATTTTTAAAGCACCTTCCACCAATCTGACCTTGAAGTAATTTTAACACACGATAATTATGTTAGTGTTAAATAATATAGATTTTTTTGGTAGGTGTCACTCAAGGGGTTGATATAAAAACCGCACCCTCAAAAATGTAATTAATTTTTTTATATACTAAATGATGTAATAGGAATGTAAAAAAATGCAAAATATAAAGCTATTTTATATCAACGTCTCCTATTAATTTCATTAATTATTATCTTCAATAGTTTTGAAAAAAACTAATTTTGAAATTAACCGGCGATACCCTTTAGATAAAACAGGAAACAGATGTATTGACTGTGCCACTGGAATTTACGCAAGAAACTATATAATAATCAGTTTTTACCTTACTGATAAGTTAAAAGGCAACTGAGATACGAGGGGTGCTTGAAAATGGCACATTTTAATAATCGCCCTGTACCTCCTAAACAAAGGGGGCTATGAAAATTCTGTTTATAGCATCATACGTTTCACGAAAAAGTAGAGTGGTGTTGCGAAAACAGCAGCTCTCTATCTTTAAAGATAACCGAGATAACCTGAAAAAGTGTCGAAAACTGGACACCCTGTACATCCAAGATCAGAAAGATTTTCTCAAGAAAATCACCTCATCGGCGAAATATAAAACTGGCAAATGCTAAATAATTTTTTTGATTTAGTTTTAAGGAATATTAGTTATAATAAAGATTTTCATTCCTAATATTGTTTTTGTTAGAACTAGGTAAATTTTTATCTAAATGTTCCCTACGAGGACCCACATCTTTTGTTACCATGGATTTTGTCGTGAGATTTTGAAATAATATTTTAGATTTAAAATGCCAGTAACGTGGACTGTCCCTTTCTATACTCGATGTGAAATTGGTTGATAGTAATAAATCATTTTTAGCAGCCGATTCCATAGGCGCACCTACCTGACGTGCCGGTTTGAACCCTATTTACTTATCCGAATAATTTAGTAATAGTAATACACAATGTTACTTTTCAGGTAGTTACGAAAAATTAGGTACCTCTACTTATTGGTATAAAACTGTGAGTCATTTTAAGAGCGAACAAACCTAATGCGAGTATTCTAGGACACACATTTGGGTAATTTTTGAAAATGGAGAGTCTTTCAGGATTTATTCCAGTTAAGCGAGCTGCGAAATCAGCGCTAAGCATTAGTGAAAAGATTATTGTGCTTAATGTATTTAATGCACTTAGATATCAAAAAAGTGCAATAAGTATCGATTCTGCAGTGGAACTTTGTTCAAAGATGACAGGTATTGGAAAAGCAACCATCTACAGGCTGATGCGGGAAGAAAAGACAGGAACCGTGACGCCACCAAAACCATCTCCAGGAAGGCGAACAATACCGATCGATGAGGACGAAAAGGCCATCATAAGACGAAAGGTGCATTCATTCTATTTCAATAAGGAGATCCCTACTTTGGATAGAGTTTTAGGGGCAGTAAAAGAAGACTTTCCTGCAATCAAGAGAGATAAACTATGGAAAGTTCTAAGAGAAATGAATTTTAGATGGGAAAAACATAGTCGGAAGTCTCATTTGCTCGAAAAAGATGAAATAGTATGTTGGAGACGTAATTATTTGAGAAAAATAAGAAAATTTCGCAATGAAAACAAAACAATTTTCTATTTGGACGAAACATGGCTGAACGAAGGCTACACAGTTGGAAAAATATGGACAGACAAAAATGTGACTTCTCACCGGCAAGCATTTTTAGACGGTCTATCAACAGGAATAAATCCGCCCTCTGGAAAAGGAAAACGATTAATTATAACTCACATCGGTAGCTCCAATGGATTTTTAGAAGGTGGACTATTATCATTCCAATCAGTTCGTACAGGCGATTACCACGAGGATATGAATGCTGATGTTTTTGAGGAGTATTTCGAACAAATGATAGAGCTGATTCCACCTGGCTCCGTCATTGTGTTAGATAACGCTCCGTATCACTCCAGAAGATTGGAGAAGATGCCTACAACTGCTTGGCGAAAAGCAAAAATTATCGAGTGGCTTGTGGAGAAACAAATACAATTTGAGGACAATATGGTTAAAAAGGAGTTGCTATCAATTGTAAACACCCATAAACATCGGTTTCAAAAATATGTTGTTGACGAAATGGCCAAAAAACAAAATATAATAGTGCTTCGGCTCCCCCCCTACCATTGCGAATTAAATCCGATCGAACTGGTATGGGCTCATGTGAAAGGTTATGTGGCTAGAAAAAATACCACTTATAAAATGAGTGATGTTCAAAAACTCTTTGAAGAAGCGCTTCAAGAAGTCAACGCGGGGAAGTGGCAAAGATGTATAGAGCATGTACTAAAGGAGGAGGAAAAAATGTGGCAATTGGATAGTTTACTGGAGAAAACGGTCGAACCACTTATTATCAATTTAGGGGAAGAAGACAGTCCCTCAGATATTTCATTTTCTGATGATGATTAATTTAAAGCGAAGAACTGTAATGACTTACTATAAATTTTATAGAATTTCAAATAGAAACATTTTTCCAAATTTACTTGTTTATTAGTTGCTTTATTGTTATTAGTATTATATTTATTCAAATACAAGGGTAACAAATTATGCCACACATCCGAATGTTCACTAAATTATATAATTATTGTGTTTAATATAAACTTAAACCCACCCGAAAGCACGTGCATGAGTGCAAAACATCACAGGTAGAATACTACCGCTTATTGTTCGAGCCTCGGGTTAAGCTTTGTATTCGACGCCCTTATCAGATCTATAGGAATGGAAAGTTTAATAAATGCAAAAGGGTCTAGACTTTCAATGTATATACTATTTAAAACTTGGCAATTTAGGTGGACCACTCTGTGTACGTGTTTGACGGATTTTAATGATTTATTACTATCAACCAATTTCAAATCGAGTATAGGTTTCAAAGTCAAAAAATATCGGTCCCAGAAACCTTTTTCGTTTTCAGCTAACTAATTTAGGTATTAATAAACTAGAGACTTAAAAGAATATAACGTAAGATAAAAAAACATACTTAAAGTATGCCTTGTGTATCAAGCATGTCTTGAATTATAACTCTTGAAAGGTAACATAGGTAAAAGGTATAGGTGAATGAAAAATAGAACTGTCCACTTTTGAAGTTTTTATTTTTAAGAAAATTGAATATAGTAATCACGAACAAAAAGTTTTTATGATCGAAAGTTACTTTAGAAATGGTAGAAGGGTTGATGGCCAGTGGGTTTATTTAACACGGGACGCCATTCAGGATTTTAAAACAGAATTTCCACAGGTAGTCACGGATTTTGACTTGTTTTTCCAAGTTTTGACTAGATATGTGGCTTTGTTTAGAGAAACAAGAAGTGTGAATAAAAAGGAAGGCAGTGGTAGACCCAACATTCGTACTGCACAAAAAGTAGAAGAATTGAGGCAAATTGTTAATGAACCCCCACAAACCCCTATTCGGCGTTTAAGCCAGCAATTCCTACGGAACCTGCAATACAATCCTGAAATGTGACCTGCTGGGTATACCCGCTTATCGTCAAAGCTCGACCCAAGAATTGTTACCAAACGACAAGCCGCAGCGAATGCAATTTCCAGAGTGGTTTATGAGTAATTTGCGTAACAATGAAAACGTATTTGAAAAAACCTTTACTGACAAGGCATGGTTTTACCTCTCTGGTTATGTAAATTCTCAGAAAATGAGAATGTGGAGTTCTGAAAATTCACATTTCTTTATAGAGAAGCCTCTGCATTCACAGGAAGTTGGCGTGTGGGCGGCCATATCGACAAGAAGGTTAATTGGACCGATTTTTTTACGGGACTCTCAATTCGACACATATCGTAATGAAATTTTAGAAAATTTTGTAAACGTATTAGACGATGAAGAGATGCGACAAGGCTACTTCCAGCAGGATGGCGCACCAATTCACGTAACTCTTGATAATTTAAATTTTTTGGAAGACCGAATCATTTGTCGTATTATGCCAGTAAAGGCGCGTCCAGGTGCAGCGAACGGGCAGTTCCAAACGAATTCGTTTGGTTAATGTGTACGAGTGTACGTAGTAACAAATGCCATCGCATGCATTCGTTCACCTTCGCTAGGGTTCGCTCACAGGGCGGTACACCAAAAGGAAATTCAGGAAGAATTCGTTCGGCCTTTTTTTGGTGTGTATTCGTGCATTCGTTCGTTGGACAGCAAAGCAAATTTTGTATTGAACGCCCAACAAATTTCTTCGAATGTATTCGACCGAATGCGTTCGCTTTCGTTCGCTGTATATGTACGCGCCTTTAGGTGGCCACCACGATCCTGCCATGTCACGCCGTGCGACTTCGATCTCACGCCGTGCGACTTTTTTATAGCCACACATTAAAAACTCGGTTTTAAAACCCCTTTAGATAAAATTTAGAAGATCTATAGGCTAGAATTACAAATAAATTACAGGAGATTAACAACTCCCCCTAAGTGCTCACCAATTTATTTATTTATTTACAATGTTTTTGATGCTGTAAAAAGAAAAATGAGAACATGTATGAAAGTAAAAGATGGACACGTCTCTCATTTAGTTTAAATTTATAATTTTTAGGTTCTTTGTTTTTTTTTTTAAATTCTGTATTATGCAATGACAATTACAATAATGTAATTTTCTTCAAAATATTAACTTCAGGACTTGACAGTTTTATTTTTCATTCACCCATATCTTTTACCTATGTTGCCTTTCAAGAGTAATAATTCAAGACATGCGTGACTGATTCCACGGCATACTTTGAGGGCGTTTTTTTTGCTCTTACGTTATGTTCATACCCTAACGAGAGCAGCCATGCTTTATGACCATCTTATTAAATACTAAATATTGCCCCTCAATCATTAGTCATTAACGTGGACAACATTAAAACAGTCAATCCTATCTCCCAGAAACCTTTCAAATGTCTGACAATACTGTAAAAGGCCATTATAGATGAGTGCGCATTAAAATCTAAAGCATTCAAGAAGTTTCAGTCATGTCAGAACTGCTGATAGTGAAGGTAAGGCAATGTATTTAAAAGTTACGTTTTTTATTTGTCAGTAACATGGGTTGAGTCAGTATTTTTGTTGTTTTAACATCGGAAAAAAATATGTGCATGATATAGCCGCAAAACGTGTGGCCTAGACTAAGTGTAATTACGTTCCCGACATGTTTTTGTTTGCTTTATTTTTGTTCTAAACGCCATTTTGTCATTAACATGGACACCATTAAGTGTCAGTAACATGGACAATTTGTCTTAACGCTGTTACTATAAATGTCTTAGTCTGGCAAAATCTGGATTTTTTCTTATTACACTGTACAATTTTTCTCTAATACAAATACCTGTCTCGTCATTTAAAGTCTGTAGCACTTTGTGCGCGTCATCTACTATTCGCAAGGATTCACCAGGATAATGAAATCGTTCGCGCACAGCCAGTAAATGTATTTGCAACGTACCTACTTCAGCCGGGAAGTTTCCATTTATTGCATTTTTCTTCCAAAACTGAGGAAATATTTATTTATTTAATATAAATAACGACACATTACACGACCACAGCACAACAAGTAAATCGAAGAAAAATTGTGTAACAGTGGCGCACCTAGCCTCAGTGTTCGGGGGGGGGGGGGGGTGATGGCCCCTGGCTGCATCTGCTTGAGTTTGACATAATTAGAGACCGGACGGCTATGCAAAAACCCCACATAGGTGGGTGCAAAGCCTCGAACAGTATAGCCGGCATCCAGTACATACGATATATTAAAAACGGTATAAATGTTGCGTAGTTTTATTCTGTGGTCTCGAACAAAAAAAGGTAAAAGCCAGGAAATAGTAAACAAATGAATTTAGGATATTTGCACCTGTGGTTCACCATAGAGGAAAAAATAATTTTGCAATATTTTGTCAATTCATCAATTAAGTAGATTCAAATTAATTAAAAATAACTGTATACTTTTCCAATGTAAGAATATTTAATTTGAACTTTTTTGGAGACATTTGCCGGAATTAAACCCAAACAAATAAGGTGCTAACAAAAGGGAGTATCAAACTGCTGGTGCCATTAACTTACTCCTAGTTAGCTCCTACGGCATTTCACTTTCGGATAGATGTCATTGGCGTCAACAAAGGGAAAATAATATTATTCGACCGACTTGAACTACGAGTAAAATATGGGGGTCCTGTTAGTTAATTGTAGCCATTGTTACATGCTGTGTCGCGTGTCTAATAACTCAAAATTCAAAAGGGTCAACACCCCTTTCGGCAAGAGTCTGTACATATTTACAAATTTACATTTCCCCCGCGTTTTTTCATCTTTGCGAATATGCCGACAATACCGTTAGTTATTCGTATTCGTTATATTTATCGTTACTTTAGTTATAAAAACAAACAATGAACAATATTTTAAAATTTTAAAACATTGAGTAACTATAAAAATACATCTGAGGAATAGGTGCAAAATTAACGGGTATTTCGAATAACAGGGAATCGGTACTTTGAGTATTGGGCAAAAATCCGATACTTTGTAACGGGTAGGTAGGTAGGTACTTTTTTTACATCACTACTCTTTAGATATAATAGTCTTTTTCAGTGACGTAGATATGCATTTAGAACAATTGAGACATGTTTTCGAAAAGATAAGAGAAATTAATTTAAGATTTAAGAGAACAAAATGTCACTTCAAAAAAGAAGGTTATACTACTGACCCCAAAAAGATTAAAATAGTTGCTTTATCCCAATACCAAAAAGTGTTAAAGAGTTTAGCGCATTTCTAGGACTACGGAACGTAAATTCGTTCCAAACTTCGCAACAATTAGTCAACCCTTGACTCAACGGACCAAAAAAACGTAAAGTATTTATGGGGCTCAGAACAGCAAAACGCCTTTAATACTTTGAAACACGTCCTTATGGCTCCACCAATATTAAGATTTCCAGCCTTTACAAAACAATTCATAGTAAACACCGCTGCTAGGGTAATTTCAATCGCAGCAATGCTATCTCAGATTCATGATGGTGTGGAACTTCCCATATGTTATTCTAGCAGAACTTTCAATGGAGCAGAACGTTGCAGTTAACAGTACTATAGAGAGGGAATGCTTAGCGATAGTATGCGCAGTAAAAATCTACCGTAATTAGTTGACGGGTACCCATTTCATCACTGACGGACCATCGACCCCTAAAGTACTTATTGACAATAAAGGATACAAGCTCACTTTTAGCTAAGTGGGACTGCCTTATGGAGTACAGTTTCACTATCCGCTATATAAAAGGCAAAACAAGCAGCAATGACGGACAGGTAATTGCGGAAGATGCCCTAGTAGAACATATTATCGCTGTCATACAAGAAGGACGAGGCCGACAATAACTTAATTATGTCAATATCCACAGGTATACGAAGTAAACAAGAATTGCAAAAATTACAGGCAAATGACAACAAAATCAATAGATTATTAGAAAAGGAACAATCTGAAGAAGACTCGCATTATGTTAACCAGGACGGTCTTCTATCTCGTGGAAGGAAACAACATCAAAGACACGATCCTATCGTAGCTCCTAGACATATTGTAAATTATTTCAAAATTATTAAAAATCTACCATAATTCTGTATACGCCTGCCATCCAGGTAAAAAAAAAACTCTAGCACTAATAGAGCAAGACTTTTAGTGGCACACCATCAACAAAGATGTCGTAGAAAAATGCCATTCATGCAATAGGCGTAAAACAAACTATCAGCCGCCTGTAGCAATGCAAGCAACCCCATGCTCTACGTACCATGGAGAAGAGTAAGCATGTATATAGTAGGACCTTTAAACAAAACAGACAAAAACTTGTGTGGATTTCCTAAAGCGATATCCTGAATGTATAACACTGCCAAATATCAGAGCTGAAACAGTAGCAAAAGTTTTTGTAAAAGACATCAGTTGCAAATTTGGTATCCCTAGAGAACAGTGTGTGGATCGCAATTTGTTGGAAAGTTATTTATGGAAAGTTGTAACTTGGTGGGAATTAGGAAACTAAGTACTGCCCCTTATCATCCTAGTGCAAATGGAGTTATTGAAAGAATGCATCGAAGCTTGAAGACTATGATACGCCACTTTGTTAGTGATAACTACACTAATTGGGACGAAATACTACGGTACTGTCTAATGGCATATAGAAATTTACTCCATGAGGCGACAAAAGATGCACCCTTCTTTCTAATGTTTGGGAGAGATATGAAACTCCCAATACATCTTTCTATAAGACGAGAACTAGTAAAATACAACCTAGACGAAAACTATGTTAAATAGCTACAATACTGGTGGCTCATGAAGGAGCCAGAAAAAATATTGTGAAAAATATGAATGTGAGATGTGAGAAGCACGATTCAAGGAAAGTAAGAAAATAATTTCGAAAAAACGACTAATGGCCCCCAAATGACCGATCCGTATCGGGTAATTGAAAAAGGGGACCAGTTACTATTAAAGTTAAAGAAATAAATGGAAAAAAGTAGGGATGCGCCGAAGCGACTTTTTTTCGATTCGGCCGACTACCGAACCGGTTTGAATTTCACAGCGATTCGGCCGAGGCAAGGCAAGAGGTTAAAACCAATGAAATGTCCTATACAGAAAGACATTTATACAAAAGTAAGTCAGAAGCCGCAGAAGATCCAAGAGGTACAGTAGATAACGAATTAAGACAAGACGAAATTGACGAATTTATAAACATGGGAATAAAGAAAGAAAATAAATTACCCGACTCTGAAGAACAAATTTCGGAAAATGAAGAAACAGAGGAAGAAGAAGACCATGCTGACTCTGACTGAAGTACTTCAGGAACCAAACATTGAAGAAGGCAGACCAACTAGAACACGAGAGATAAAACTACCTGAAAAATATATTGATTATATTATATAAAAAAATCTAAGTTAAATAACCCCCTAGTTTAGGAAAGGAATAGAAAATTAACTGTTATTATTGTTACAGTGATTGTGATAATCACCCTGGCATTACTGGTTCAGCACTCTTATGCCTCTTTACTCGCTTATGACTGCCCAAACCCATCCACAAATATAACTGCAATATCCCTACGTGCGTCAGCCAATGCCTAGATCCTGAGACTGATTACGATGTAAAAGAAGGGCACGTGCAAATTTTAGAGAAAAAGCGATTTGAATATGTTCAGGTGTATTCGTGCCTAATAGAAATCACCCGCCTTATTACCTATTGCGACGCATTTTACATCAGTCAGATGTCGATGGAGGATTGTCAACATACATATATGAACAAGGCGCAGAGGAATGTAGAAAAACACACGCTTCTAGACAGTTTAAGGGAATAAATGTGCATGTAGCTAATTAACAATTTAGAGCCAAAATCTACGGTTTCAACGTCACTGACAGTAGCCGGATCAATCGAATCTGACTCTATTGTCAAGTCTCTCAATACATTGAAGACGGTCACCAGTGATGCACTGGTGCAGGCCGAAGTAAGAATATCTTTACAAAATTACTACACTAAGGTAAACTGGGATCATAATCAAATAGCATTGCGCAATAGAGTGAAATGTCCTCTTCTTGACGGCTACTGTAGGGACAGCATTAACGGTGACTCTATTTGGGAAAGAAATTACCCTCAGATCATCAAATGTGCCGACAATTTAATATACTCTATGAAGGGATTGCAACATTTGTCGCAGAAAACAAAACTATAGCACAAGGGCATCAATATGTAGTGGTGGAAGATAGATCTAACGTCTTTACGATTCAACTGATAATAAAAGAGATAATATGTGGTGTATCCATTTCCCAAACCGAACACCCCAGGTTTTTAGAAAAAAATAATGCCCAGGAAGCCACTCCATTTACCGATATTGCAAGGTCACATGACGCCGATATCATAACTTACGTAAATACAAAAGTCTTATACGTGGAAAGTTATTTAAAAGAAATATCAATGAAATCACAGAAGATGTTTATTGCATAGAGAAATTTTAAAGAATCGACTTATAATGGCAACCATTAGCCTTAATGCTGTAGCCACCTGGGTTAAAAATAAATTGGGCTATGTATATGTCACTGAAGTAGCTAGAGAAGTATTATATATTATGAGATGCCTAGCCGTTTCAGTAGAAGTGCGTAGAGAAAAACACTGGTATGTTGAATTACCCGCCGTTGCAAATAATTAAAGTTTTTTATGTCTCCTGTAACCAGAATACCTCAAGAACGCGGAGAACAAATAGAATGTAACACTTTGATTCCACCCATATATTACATAGACAAAAGGTGGATGGTTTTGACCCATTAAGAACCGCCGGACTGGCACCGCAAGAATTACAAGTTGATGCTGAAGAACCGTAAATTCCATACAATAAAAGAGGCCGGAGGCCTCTACACCTATTAAGAAATAAAAAAGCACAAGACGATAGGATGTTTAATTTAGAAAGAAATGCTTTACATAACATTTTAGTGCAAAAAATAGCGAGGGGAAGTCGAGGCGCAAGGAGAGTTTTCGGCATTAAAACTGTTTAATAAGGAAGAAATGGAGCAACTAGCAAATTCAGCAATCCAAAAGTTATATGGCTATTTTACCCTACTTGGAGAATGGACCTGTAGCATTTAAGGAATTTATTTTATTGTTAGAATGTTAAAATTTATAATAGAGTCATTCTTGAACGCTGTAGTGCTACACCGACTTAAACGGTGATCCCTACATTTAGTAGCCTCATTTTAGCACACATTAGCCCTCTTTATTTTACACCATCAACAACAAAAACCGATAAAGACTTCACAAGGCGCTGACGAAGATACGGAAAGCTATTTTAAGGTTGATGATCCGGCAACCGACCTGCCTCCGGATAATAAAGAAGTTGTAGAAAATAGTACAGGATATCGACCCCAGCGAAAGGTTACATTTTCAGCCAAAACTGAAAATCAATCAGGAATAACTGCAACTGCTCCCGAAAATCAATAATATCTCGAATAAAAACAAGAATTGGACAATATGTCACAAGTGTACTGGAGCTTATTTGGTAGAAGTGAAGCAACACAAAGGAAGGAAAGGTGATCTTGGGAACGCCTGATGCCATATGTTTAACAAAACCAGTTGGACAGAGCCAAAAAAACCTCAGTTCTGCTCTCGTGGTTGAAAGTTCTAATAAAGCAAAAACAAACAAAACCATTTACTCATATGAAGTAAAACACGGGAATTTAAAAATATAGATACTGTAGTAGTACTTGTACAAGAAGCAATCCAACGCTTATAAACGTACAAAGCGTGGCTTTCTCGATAAAGTTCCGTAAAAATCGATAAACCCCCATAAATTATCGTAGCATAAACACCTGACTTAAGTGGAGAGTTTCAAATTCAAAGGCAGGCTAAATCGGCCCAAAAAGTTTAGTCAATTCCTCTGACATCTGACATAGATATACTCGTAAAAATTCTGTGTGATATTGAAAAAAAAAACAATAATTATGTATGTCGTGGCTAGTGCTATTTATCACTTATATCGAGATGATCGAAGACTTAATTACAAGGGCAAGGCCATGTACCGTATGGCTCTATATCATTTATGGGAACTATGAAACCATTTTAATTTGGATTTCCCGTGCCATCCAGTGCTATGGTCAATGCGCGCCACAATCGCCTTGTGGTGCGAAATGATTCATTCCGACTACCAAGGAGTGCGGGTCCACCTGGCAGACCGTCCAAACCGTGAAGTCGAAAACCAATGCACATGTGCCTTATATGTGGCACCGTAAAGAAGACTATTTTGCCCAGGTTATTTTCGGAGTGTGTGGAATCAGGTGCGCCTTAGAGGATGTAAATGTCTGGTTTGCCAACAACATCTAGTCATCTACTCCACCAAACCAGCAAGAAGGAAACAGCATGGGAAGCCGAACCCAGACAAGCAACCACCCAAACCCCAAACATTCGCAAACATCTCATTGAACAAATAAATTGGCAACCATTGTCAGTCGACCATTTACGGATTCTACGAACCACCTCAATGAGAGCAGTAGCACCGGTGGCGCCTTCCATCCGTCCAGCGGCGCCCACACCTAGACTATCACCACCTGCACGTCCAGCCGCCCTTTTGGAGACTTATAGCCTCAGCACCTTCACTCGTAGCAGTCCACAACCCCCCAATAAACCAAGAACCCCACAGGATTCCAGTTCAGCCAGCAAGCCTGCGGGTTAGGTTGCGGCCCGCTGCAGCTCGCGCTATTAAGAGCAACCAGGAAGAAGACAGCGGATATGAAATTAAAAAAAAAATAAATTAGGGCGTTATGTTTTGTTGTTCAATATTTTTAAAAAATGTGTCTATAATATATTCTTTTAACATTAACTTTGTATATAGTTGAGTAGTAGTAGTAGTAGTAGTTTCGGTAAAATATAATTCATATTAATATTTATTTTACGTAATGAATAATAATTAATGATACATCAACCTGTAAACCAAACACTCATTTTGTTCCGTTCGAACGTCGGAGAATTAAAATAACTTAAACCAAAGGAAATTTTTTTTAGAATACAATTTTTCAATACTTTAATAATAAAACAGGGTCTAGTACTTAAGAGTAATACGTGATCGTGACAAATCAATCGAAACATGTCAACAGTGTTTGAAAAAATGTCCTTTATAATGTTTCCTTAAAATAATGTAGTTTCAAAAACTGGTTAAAAAAATGCTAAAAGCTAGTTTCCGAAAAAAAAAATTGAAAACATCTCTAGTTTTTGAATAACTGTATCAGCCGCGGCCCGTGAGTTTTTTCACAGGCGGGTCAAAATTTTGTGGGTAACTAGTGATATCAACGCAACAAGCAAAATACACTTTTTTAATTAAGAAAAGTTTTTTAATAATGTGCCAAGAAATTATTTACCTACAAATAAACACTGCAAAAATCATACAATAGGTACTGCAGAATATTGAACATTACTACTCTTGATGTTTATGACTTTTAGTATCACTTTTCTGTTTATGGCTTTTTTCTATGTGTTTTAATACTCTAAATTAGTAGATTTTAGCGGTTTCCGTTGTGAAAAGTTTAGCTTCTCCTCAATAGGTGTCGCGCCTTGTACTAAACGCCCAGAATATAAACAGAAAAAAATTCTGATCTAAAAGTACGATTATTCGTAAAATAAAATTAGGAACGCTTCCGAAATTCCGTTTTCTTTAATAAATACAATGCTGGCGACTAGACATAGTAATACGATATTTGTCTACGCAGGCTGTAAACTGTAGTAAATATGAGATTGCCAACAATTTTAAAAATATTTTATCGAGGAAGAACTTTTTGCTAATACACCTTTTAGAGCCGATCTAATTTTTTAAATAACAAAAATTTTTAAAAAAAAGTCCTTGCCCCAACACAGACTCGAACCCGCGAGCGTCGGATTATCTCGATGCGATTGTACCCCTTGGACTACGCTGGTTATGTAAGAAAATCGGGCCGATACCGCTAAATTTGATGCCTAGCGCTGGCCTGACAGAAATCGTATTTATAATTTTTTTATGTTTATCCACTAATTAATATTATTAATACGATGCAAATACAATGCGCATATTAGGTACCTAATTAGTTTTTCTTTTTCCGAACCAAATGTTTTGAAATAATATATTTTAGGGGGCGGTTTGAGAGTATTTCCATAGTGGGAGTGGCCCGATATTATGGGTGGGCCGTCGACCAATTGTGTCTCTTTTTAACTTCCTAAAGCGCGTATGTCTGTTTCTCTCTTGCTTTTAATGAATTTATATCGTCCATATAAACCTATAAGATCAATTTACAATATGACCCATCCCGGAACAAGCTTGGATATTCTTTGACGATGGCTTGACTTGATTCTTTCTTGGGGAGTTTTCGCATGGAACTTTGAAACAAAAGATTCTTTTTTGGTTTTAAAAAATTAAAAAATAAATTATTAGGTAGATCACTGAAAATTTTAGGTGGGTCATTGACCAAATGACCTTATGGACGGGCCTGAACTGTATTATCGAAAAAGTTCTGGTTTCGAGAAAATATATTTTCGAAAAAACCTGCTTTCGAAACATTTTCATATACGAGTATCAGTTCTAATGGAGCTCAATCAGTGAAAAGTCAGTGAAAATTAAAAACATGAGAATTTGTTGTCAAAGGCTCAATTTTGTTGCTCAAACCGATCTCTGAAAATCGTGAACACTGCTAGCCTTACATAAAGGTAGTGGGAAAATGCGAAAATTAATCGTGTCAATAAATACGGTAAAATTTGTTGCTAATTTGTTACTGCAGGACGCTGCTAAAAAGATATCGAAAAAAAAAAGATTTTGAGCTTTTTTTTCGAGAGTCTATGGATCGGTATAGATATATTCTGTTGATGCTAGCTTAACACTCGATTTTTCTCGGCTAAACACACAGATAGATTTTGTTGCGGCTCAAAACGATGGTTTTCGATGCGCATAGAGTCAGCAACAAAATGAAAACAAAAGATCGGCTTGGTTTAAGGATCGGTAGGTATAGATATATTCCGTTCATGCTAACTTAACACTCGATTTTTTCGGCTAAACACACAGATAGATTTTGTTGTTGCTCAGAACAATGGTTTTTCATGTGTGTAGAGTCGGCAACAAAATAGAAACAAAAGATCGGCTGGGTTTAAGGATCGGTATAGATATATTCCGTTCATGCTAGCTTAACACTCGATTTTTTCGGCTAAACACACAGATAGATTTTGTTGCTGCCCAGAACAATGATTTTTCATGTGCGTAGAGTCAGCAACAAAATAGAAACAAAAGATCGGCTGGGTTTAAGGATCGATATAGATATATTCCGTTCACGCTAGCTTAACACTCGATTTTTTCGGCTAAACACACAGATAGATTTTGTTGCTGCTCAGAACAATGGTTTTTCATGTGCGTAGAGTCAGCAACAAAATAGAAACAAAAGATCGGCTGGGTTTAAGGATCGATATAGATATATTCCGTTCACGCTAGCTTAACACTCGTTTTTTCCGGGTAACCACACAGATAGATTTTGTTGCTGATCAGAACAATGGGTTTCCATGTGTCTAGAGTCTACACACATAAGCAAAGCTAAGCCCCCACTATATTTTCTTTGTGGGGCTCTGGCCCCGAGTCATCCCCCCCAGTCGGCGCCTAGGCCCGACAGTAAAAGTCATGAATTTAATATAAAGAGATGCAAGACACTTCAACAGCCAACTTTGATATTTCTGGGTAGTGCCCTTTGGTGTTGGGAAAAATCAAACCTAACTAGCTATGATTTCTAATTTGTGTCCAAAATACTTTACTCTGTTAATTTTTTGGAGATCAAGTTCTATTCACGGAAATTTTATGATATTAGTGACGAAATTTCTGTTAGAAATCATGTCTTTTAGAATTTCGGTAAATATAGCTACTTTGCTGGAGAACAGCTCTTGGAATTATCAATGATTAACTACCAGCACTGATCGAAGTTCTTCATCTAGTATCACTGATGTTTTGTATAAATTAAAGCATGTTCTGACATCATTAGGGTCTAGGGTCCGGATTCCAATAATACATGACACAAGAATCGGGGTCGGACTTGGGTAACCAGTAGAACTGAAATGGAAAAAAATAATATCAGATGTTGTAGGGTTGTATTTATGAATTATTGCTCTTGAAGAAATAAAATTAATTAATTAAAGGGCTTTTCTCTAACAAAAATTGGTTTTTAAATAATAGTTAAGGTTGCATTCTCCACGTGGCGCCCACATTGGCTTACACAATTCCATTTTGACATGGTTTTTCCGCTTTAAAATTTTTAACAATAACATTATACTTAAGTATATTAAGTGTAGATTCATATCGTGCAAGCAATTTTCAGTCAATTATTTAAAGTTTCAACCTGTACAATGATTTCATTCAGAAGATTAATATGTTAAAATATCTATGGTGACATTTTTTCTGTCACTAGGACCTCAATATTCCTTGTATCTTGTAAATATTGCTTTCCTACAATAAATCGTAAAATATCTTGAAACTTTTATTGAGTAATACGCTAAAAATACCTATAGAATATGAATCTACGGTTAATATAGTCACAATATTTATACAAAAGAAAAATAAAGCAAAGCATTGTACTAAAATGAAATTAAGTTGATCTACATGGACGCCACGTGGAGAAGGCCGCCTTAACCAATAAGCTAGATTATTGAAACCTAGTACATCTAAACAATTAAAATTATTATTTTTAAATGAAAATATTATTGTTTAAAAACCATATTTTATATAATATCATTTTTTTATTCAGCGGGTACTAGCCCAAAATCAAATTTTTCTCGCAAAATTCAATTTTTTTTCCTTGATGGAAATGCTTTTAGTTCGTTCTTTTTTTAACTTCTTCAAATTTTTTATGGATTGCTAAAAGTCCAGGAAGCGTCACTGATTTACTTTTAAAAAATATCGAAAATGGTGCCACGCCGCCATCTTAATTTCTGCAAAAAGTATAAAAATAAACTAAGAAAATGAAGATCACTACTACAGCATTGTTGAGCTACGTCGGTAATATTGGTCATTGGCGTATTTAGAATTTCGTTTCCGCGGAGGGGGTCCATAGTCCAGAACGGCATCATTGCTTCTATGACCGGGGTGTTAGTATAAGTAGTTTAAAAATGTATTGACTTGATGTAGCCTTTACTTCATGAAGATCCATTATGAAACCATTTAAAAATATCAACAAACGTGTTTAAATTTTTATTCTTAAAACATGACAATTGTTTCGACACACAGTACTATCTTCGTCGGATGGTTGGTATAAACTAAAAACTGTTCTTATTGCATGTATTTTAAAAACCAAGCGTCGCATCGTTTGAACTACATACAGGCCAGGTGTTCCAATAAGTGTGACAAAGTAGATTTACCTTCATATAAAAGTCGTTATTTGTTCCTCTAAGAAAAGAAAATAAACTAATTTAAATAAAAATAGTTATCGCGCCCATAAGAATCCATGTATTTGAAATATCACTTGGAACACATGCGCCGCTTGTGGCGAAATCGTTAAGCTGAATTATAGATGCAAATTTGAGACCGCGGCCAACGTATTGCGATCGGTGTCCTCCCTTCAAGTCCTCCATAGTATAAATGTAAGGTCAAATTGTCATAAAGGCGACTCTCGCACTGAGGCAACGAGCAATAAGCAACTACCAACTAAAAATATCAATAGGCAACACACAATATTATTTTGACCGCGTCTCACACTCGAGCAACAGTATTCGCAGCAATCTCTAGCTATTATATCCGATCATCCGGCAACATCTTGTTAAATCAAAACAACTCGCAACACAATTTACTTAGCATCTTCCGTTCACCTTAATTAATGTGCTCTTAGAGCACTCTCAGATTGTTGTTAGATCGCTATAATACGTCACGAGTCACGCGCTCGAATAGCGCTCATGCTCTCATTAGTAATATTCCTTTCAGGTGTTTGACGCCCCGGAGCGACTCGCCCCGGAGTAAATCGACACCGTTCCGAAAGGAACAATTGACAAGTTTGACATTAAGCTCAAGTCATAAGTGATGCACGAGAGGGCAGGGGGGATAGGGCTCGAACGGTTCAGGTGCTTGATGCACAAATTGAATGGAGCAACTGTGTGGAGCTGTACGGGAGCTCCTCTTTGGGGTGAAAGGAAGACACCTATTGAAAACATGAACATCGCTTTTACTCAAGGGTACTAATACTACCCTTGGCTTTTACTAGTAGCATACCAGCTGTTATCTGTCAGTCACTTGAGACCGACGTCCCATGTGCGGAATTAAGCGCGGAGGCGGAACGCAAAAAGCGATTCTATTGGTCACTGGGCGGCCATATTAAGGATTTTTGACGTTACGCTTTTATTCCGCAAAAAGTTCGTTTGGTTTAACTTTTTACGGATGTCCGCCAAAATATCAGATGAGTTTTGATACAAAACAAAGAAACATAACCCAACTTGTTAATTATTGCCAATTGGTTTGATCAATTTTTCTTCATAAATGCCTTTAGGTTTAGGTGTAAGTAGTTTGGCGTCCATGGCAGAGGAAATGGATATGTTGTGTTAAATTTCAGGATCAAATGAATTTTATAAATTTCTCAGTTGTTTTTTCTGTATCGTAGGTAATTATTTAAACAACTTCATTCTTTTCTAATGGGTCTGCCTTTGGCTTTCGTTGCGTTAACATCTCTCTGTCGACTACAAAAGTTTGATTTCGGGTTAGATCACCTAGTGGCGGTGAGTAGAGTGTTTTGAGACGAAAGCTCCACAGCCTGTCGAGGGGCTTTTGTTACAAATTCAAGGGGGAGTGAGCGATGACGGCTAAAATCGCGGTTCGTGCTACGTTTTTTTTTTCATCCGCACGAGGTAGACATGTAACGACCATGTCTTGTTGGAGGAGCATATAGTGCTGAAGTGTGACTGAAAGAAATGGTCATGCGCAATAGACTCTACCGGAGGCGGCAACTGTGCCATGCCGATAATATTGACGTTCTGCCATTTTTTAACATTATTGTTTATATTTGGAATCTCCGAGGGTATAATACATACCCGACAATTTGAAGATTCGAAGGATATACGATACCACAAAAATTAGGTCACGTGTAAGCCATCCCTAAGGATAGCTTGGGCTTTGGTTAAGAGCCAGGCCGGGTGGGGGACAAAATAAGAGAGGAAAGAAAGAAAATGATTATTTTCTGATAATGAGGTTAAGAGGACGAAAGAAGAGTTTGGCTTCCGTTGCGTAACATCTCGCGGTTGACTACAAAGTTTGATTTCGGGTTAGATCTCCTAGCGGCGGTGAGTTTTAGAGTGTGTTGTGACGAAATACAAAGGGAAGCTCCATCGCCTTTTAAGGGGAGCTTGTTCCAAATCCAAGGGGAGTGAGCGATAAGGTCTAAAATTCCTGTTCGTGCTACGTTTGTTTCTAATCCGCACGAGTTAGACATGTGACGGCCATGTCTTGTTGTGGGAGGAGCGTAGTGCGGAAGTGTGGCTTACAGAAAAGGTCATGCGCAATAGACTACCAGAGGCGGGCATCTCCTTAACCTCAATAGTGATTATGTGATTAAACGCTCAGGAAAAAATCTTAAACGATCAATTATATCTGGAAATCTTCGGGGGCACAGGCTCGACAATCCGAAGATTTTATCTACACACCCAAACTGGACAAACGTGTAACTCCCCTCGGGGGTCTCCCGATTCAGGTGACTAAGCGCTAGACCGGGTGATACATATCAAGCTGGCTGTACGTTGCTAGCCGACGAGAGAATTTAAAAAAGCATACAATAACACAACAACTTCTGTCAGAATTATCGTCAAAAACATACTTGCTTCTGCCATCTTCATGCTCTCATCTTGTTGATCCACCTCACGGACACATGTCAACCGCGAATCGCGAGCAATTTGAAAGACGCGATTTTTTAATGGAATACGTCTAG
This sequence comes from Philopedon plagiatum, assembly GCA_963971165.1. Lineage (NCBI taxonomy): Eukaryota > Metazoa > Arthropoda > Insecta > Coleoptera > Curculionidae > Philopedon > Philopedon plagiatum. The sequence goes on along the minus strand of OZ020193.1, from coordinate 33,848,958 downwards.
CTCTAGATCGTCGAGGGGTTTCGTTTCAACGGAACATAATCAGATCGACGACAGCAGAAAGAGCGATGAATCGAAGCTGCTATAAGATTTGAATTGTATTCTCTAAAATTCAGACCTGGCTCTGGGCCTGTGAGCAGCCCACTCAATTAAGATGCTTGTGAGCCTGTCTTGTCTTCTGGGTACAATCTCGGGTACAATTGCCTCTCGTCGGCTATGCAACGTACAACCAGCCTATTTCTGTAGGCCTCCTTGAAGCACATTATACAATCTCTCTAGTACTTCTTTAATGGCCATTTGCACCGACTTTTTCTTATGTGACCATTAACAAAGTGACACTTAAATTTTAATGGTCTCTTAATTCAAAATCATTTGTACCCACACATTTTCAACAAACTTTTACTATGGGGCCGCATTTATTTAGGGACTTTGGACTTCTGGTAGTTCTGGTTATATTTATGTCAAAGTCAAATGCCAAATGGTTAAAAAAATACGTTTGTTTTGTTGTTCATCCCAACTTTTGATCCGAACCGTTTATCGTTTAAGTGTTGTGAGTTGTCAGTAGGTAAATAATTTATAAGATGGCAGATACCAAAAGAAAAAGAGCTGTGAATTTTGCAATGCGAGAACAAAACATATTGTTTTCGATTGCACTTAAATACAAAAATGTTATCGAAAACAAAGAAACAAATGCAACAGCAAACTGTGAAAAAAATGAGGCATGAGGCAAACTCAAGTCATCCATGTCATGGAAATAACTAGGTCTCGGGTTGAGCCTCCGAGGAAACCCAAAATCAACATAATCAACAACTTCAATGTCATCCTCAAATATATCCTCCAATAATTGGTCGTCCACAACATTAACATAATCCATCTCTTCTGTAATACTTAATAATACCTACATAATATTAACATAATTATTATATGAACTCTACTAATGAAACAAGATAAATGTAATTTTTGCGCTATATAGTACTATACTACATATTCTAAACAGAATTTTGCAAAAAAATCAAATTTTAAAAAACAACCAAAAAAATTCCTGAAAATATCCTGGACTTCAAATACGAGTCACACTTTACCTAGTATAAAATAAATGTATGCACAAACACTTTGTTATTGTTTCTTTTTTTAACTTTTTTAATAATATAAAAAATGCAAAAGTATCTGAAAGGACCGTTAAGTTCGCTTTAATTGACCAAATTTGGCGAATTAACTAAGAACGCTTTAAGGAATGCATAAGGGCCCATTACTTAATTATAAGTAATGGTGCAAAGCATGAAAAGCATTAATGGTACTTAAATTAACCAGTAGCTTAAGGGCCTCATAAGAAAAAGTCGGTGCAAATGGCTGTAAATATTCTATCGCGCCCACTGGAATTGGTGAAATCTTACAAGAGGTATCTTCCTTTCACCCCAAGGAGGAGCTCCCGTACAGCTCCTGAGCCGCACACAGTTGTTCCATTCAACTGGGGCATCAAGCACCTGAGCCGTTCGAGCCCTATCCCCCCTGCCCTCTCATGCATTACTTGAATTGAGCTTAATGTCAAACTTGTCAATTTGTTCCTTTCAGAACGGTGTCGAGTGACTCCGGGGCGAGTCGCTCCGGGGCTTTGCTCCGGGGCGTCAGACACCTGAAAGGAATATTACTAAGGATGAAATGAACGGCGTTGATGATGGCAACAGCCACTGATAAGACCAAGTAGAGGAAAGGAAGAAAAAATGAGGTTAAGATTTTAAGACGTTAGAAAATTGAATTTGCAACCAAATCACAGTACATAATTTTGTTAGCCTATGAACCAAATTTATTGTTTTACTATAAGGCTGGAGTTGAGAGTCTTAAATTTACAGTGGGTGCACTTCAAAATGGTTCCTTTTTATACACAGTGGTCGCAAAATTCGTCTTTTAAAGGCATTTGACAAAATGTAAGCAAGTCCGCAAGAAATTAAACCCGGCGTTTTTAGGTAGGTACTGTGTTGTAAACCATTTGCAAATACTTAATTCCATCATTCTAGGGCTATTTTGGTTTTGAGATGGCACAATAAAAGATTTAATTTATAAGTGAATGAAGAATCACATTATTTTTATTGTAGAAAAACTATGCGAGAGTAAGATTATAATTACTGCACTATGGAATCTTTGACTTTGCCAGGAGTCTGGAAAAAGAATAATGATACTGATGATAATGATCCTGATTACCATGATATACCGGATTTTATATTTATAAAGAATATTAAGCAGGAAAAAGTGAATGAGGAAGTTTCTAAATCGACCATTCCTGTAAAAACTGTCAAAGAAGAATCCATGTCATCGTAAGATTAAATAACTACTTTCAATTTTTTTAAGTTAAATCTGGCACTGCTCTGTTACTTATTTTAAGTATTTGCAGCCAGATTCTTTAACACTAGTCCAGTCTAATTTGATACCCAAAAGTTTTCAACTGACAAGTAGGTATAAGAATAGGACAACTACCTTTTATACTATGAATTTGTTTTAGAGTTTTTCGCATATTTATAAGAAAAAGGCAATTTTAGTACATACTTGTGACAATAATAGAGCTAAATTCATTCCAGCAACCGTTCTCAAGATGAAAATCATTTGGAATCCAAGCAACTTGCTTAAATAAAATAATTAATAAGTTGTTAATGATGACTTATTAGCAGTGACAGGACAAAAACTTGTCAAAAACCAGTACTAAATCTTAAACCTTTCTAGTGAATCTGAATGTTAAATTCTAAATCAAAATAATGAACATTTGCTTTTAGAATTGTTAAAAATATTAATTTAAGTATTGAATAGTTGTGATTACCAAAGTGTTACCTGAGTTAAGTAGTTCTAATCCTCGTAAGAAAAAGTAAGGACTTCTGAAATTATGCTATAATTATTGTCATGAAAGATCTACTTACACTAAATATGAGTACAAATACATACGGTTCGAAATAACGTGTATAAAACGGGAAACTAACTCTTATCGCGACCCTCGCAGAACGAACTGGGGTAACTATCGGGTAGACCTAGAACGTAACCTGGGGGGGCTTAAAGATGTAATAAATAACGTGACGGATCTCGAACTGGTAGCGGATCAATTGACGGACGCCGCCATTTCTGCATTCGAAGCAAACTGTCCTCAAACCACATCAAATTCCTCCCGGAGGGTCCCCTGGTGGGGACCAGACCTGGAGGCCAAAAGAGGACAGGTAAGGAAGAACTGGAATCAGGCAAAACGATCAGGTAACTGGGAAGCATATAGGGCAACCCTTACTGAATACAACAAAGCGCTGAGGAAGGCCAAGAGAGCATCCTGGAGAAGGCACTGCGAGGCTATTGAAAGCACTCCAGAATGTGCCAGACTCGCAAAGATACTGTCAAAGGACACTCAGCCTGCAATCAACTCTCTTGTTACTGAGAATGGAGAGCAAACATTAACGGGGAAGGATACAATGACCGAACTGTTTCGGGTTCACTTCCCTGGGTCCAATATCATAAAGGAAACACCTGAAGCCTGGAGATTTGGAGGACCTAATGAAGCTCCCAACAGAGCTCATAGGGACAACTGGCAGGCTGCTAAGAAGGTGATATCCCCTGAAAAAATAAAATGGGCTATAAACTCATTTGAACCCTACAAATCTCCGGGTCCCGACGGAGTTTGTCCAGCGTTGCTACAGCAGGGATTAGACCTGCTTGTTAGCAAGCTTTGTCATATACTAAGAGCCAGTCTGGCCCTAGGCCACATACCGAGGATTTGGAGACTGACCAAAGTGGTATTCATACCGAAACATGGGCGTCCCAACTACTCGGTCGCCAAGGCATTCAGACCCATCAGTCTAATGTCCTTCATTTTAAAGACGCTAGAAAAACTGTTAGATAGGCATATAAGGGATGAAATAATGGGGGACGGACCATTCCATCAAGACCAGCATGCCTACAGAACAGGACGATCGACCGAATCAGCACTCCACCAGCTAGTTAGCAGAGTGGAGAACGCGATAGGTAACGGAGAAGTGCTTCTCGGAGCATTTCTGGACATTGAAGGAGCGTTTGACAACACATCCTTCACATCTATAACCAGAGCAATCAGGGGCATCGGGCTAGATGAGACCTGCTGCAGATGGGTAGAGAGTATGCTCAAAAGCCGGGTAATCTATACAGACCTACTCGGTGAAACTTTGGCAGCCCGGGTGGCAGGGGGATGCCCTCAGGGGGGGGTTCTTTCCCCCCTCCTCTGGAACCTGGTAATGGACGGGCTTCTAAAAGAACTAAGTCAAAGGGGTTATTCGATCCTGGGCTACGCAGACGACCTGGTCATAACGACTCAAGGAAAATTCAACACAACCGTGAGGGACTGCATGAGGAGCGCCCTCGCCGTAGTGGAAAAATGGGTAGGACAGGAAGGACTTAATGTAAGCCCACACAAGACTGTCATCGTCCCGTTCACTAACCGCAGGAAAAAGGAGGGGCTCGGTCCTCTAACCCTGCGAGGAGTCACAATTCCACTGCAGGAAGAGGTAAAGTATTTGGGGGTAACACTGGACTCAAAACTTACCTGGAACAAGCATGTGGACAAAACCATACGAAAAGCGGAAATCACCCTTGCGGTGGTCAGACGAACGTATGGGAAAACATGGGGTCTCTCACCAAAGATGGTGCACTGGCTGTACACCAGAGTGGTGAAACCCGCAATAACATATGCAGCCTTGGTCTGGGGGACCAAGGCAACGCAGAAAACAATAATGCTCAGGCTCAGCAGTCTGCAAAGACTAGCCTGTCTGGGCATTACAGGGGCAATGAGATCGACCCCTACCTCAGCGATGGAGAATCTCCTAGACCTTCCTCCCTTGCACCTGGTCATCCAGGGAGAGGCGAGGATGGGTCTCTATCGACTGCAAAACACTCTGCCCTCTTCATTACGGAAAAGGGCGGGACATGAACTCATAAGAGAGAAGATTGGAGGGCCCGATTTAGAAATGAGATCGGACTACATGACTCCAAAATTCCAATACAACATCCCCTACGAGGTAGTAATAGCGGATCGCAGGGAATGGACTTCGACAAACCCAGAGTTTCCTCCGGGGGCAATCATATGGTACACCGACGGATCAAAAACCGAAGCGGGAACCGGAGCAGGAGTACATGGGGTCGGACCAAGGAGGGACATGTCCTTTTCCTTGGGGAAGTACCCCACGGTATTCCAAGCAGAAACCTACGCCATCTTACAATGTGCGCTGGAAAACAATAGGAGGGCTTATTCAAATAAGCGGATCTATATCTGTTCAGACAGTCAGGCCGCTTTGAGGGCACTCTCATGCCACAGAGTCACTTCGGGACTGGTATGGGAGTGCATAAACGATCTTGGCGCGCTAGCTGCCAGAAACTCAGTGAAGCTCATGTGGGTACCGGGACACAAGGGCATCACTGGTAACGAAAAAGCCGACGAACTTGCTAGACAGGGATCGGCTACACCATACATTGGCCCAGAACCATCTCTCGGGGTGCCAAAGTGCACGGCACGAGAGGCGGTAAACAGATGGATCAAACAACAACACAAAGTCCACTGGAATGGAGTACAGGGACTGAACCACAGCAAGGCCGCTATAGGAAATCCCAATCCTAGACTCACCAGGCAACTGCTAAATCTGAGCAGGATCCAGTTGAGGACAATCGTAGGGGTACTAACAGGACACATGGCTGTAAAGGACCTTCTCAACAAAATGAAACTGTACCAGGGAGACCTTAGCTGCAGACTATGCGGTAGGGACAGGGAAACAGTTCAGCACATTATATATAATTGCGAGTCACTAGATCGCAAGCGCCACCAACTGTTCGGGCAACCAAAGTTAGAACCGGAGGAATTGATCACCCGCTCCCTTGTGGACCTGTACAGGCTTGTGCAGGAAACTGGGATAACAGAGTGGGTGTAACAAAAGTTATTGGGTAGGCACAATAGGCCTCTAGTGGCCGCAGTGCTTCCGGTCTCGGACGGAGCCCAAGGGAAAAAAAAAAAAAAAAAAAAAAACTGTGAAAAAAATGAGGCATGAGGCAAACTCAAGTCATCCATGTCATGGAAATAACTAGGTCTCGGGTTGAGCCTCCGAGGAAACCCAAAATCAACATAATCAACAACTTCAATGTCATCCTCAAATATATCCTCCAATAATTGGTCGTCCACAACATTAACATAATCCATCTCTTCTGTAATACTTAATAATACCTACATAATATTAACATAATTATTATATGAACTCTACTAATGAAACAAGATAAATGTAATTTTTGCGCTATATAGTACTATACTACATATTCTAAACAGAATTTTGCAAAAAAATCAAATTTTAAAAAACAACCAAAAAAATTCCTGAAAATATCCTGGACTTCAAATACGAGTCACACTTTACCTAGTATAAAATAAATGTATGCACAAACACTTTGTTATTGTTTCTTTTTTTAACTTTTTTAATAATATAAAAAATGCAAAAGTATCTGAAAGGACCGTTAAGTTCGCTTTAATTGACCAAATTTGGCGAATTAACTAAGAACGCTTTAAGGAATGCATAAGGGCCCATTACTTAATTATAAGTAATGGTGCAAAGCATGAAAAGCATTAATGGTACTTAAATTAACCAGTAGCTTAAGGGCCTCATAAGAAAAAGTCGGTGCAAATGGCTGTAAATATTCTATCGCGCCCACTGGAATTGGTGAAATCTTACAAGAGGTATCTTCCTTTCACCCCAAGGAGGAGCTCCCGTACAGCTCCTGAGCCGCACACAGTTGTTCCATTCAACTGGGGCATCAAGCACCTGAGCCGTTCGAGCCCTATCCCCCCTGCCCTCTCATGCATTACTTGAATTGAGCTTAATGTCAAACTTGTCAATTTGTTCCTTTCAGAACGGTGTCGAGTGACTCCGGGGCGAGTCGCTCCGGGGCTTTGCTCCGGGGCGTCAGACACCTGAAAGGAATATTACTAAGGATGAAATGAACGGCGTTGATGATGGCAACAGCCACTGATAAGACCAAGTAGAGGAAAGGAAGAAAAAATGAGGTTAAGATTTTAAGACGTTAGAAAATTGAATTTGCAACCAAATCACAGTACATAATTTTGTTAGCCTATGAACCAAATTTATTGTTTTACTATAAGGCTGGAGTTGAGAGTCTTAAATTTACAGTGGGTGCACTTCAAAATGGTTCCTTTTTATACACAGTGGTCGCAAAATTCGTCTTTTAAAGGCATTTGACAAAATGTAAGCAAGTCCGCAAGAAATTAAACCCGGCGTTTTTAGGTAGGTACTGTGTTGTAAACCATTTGCAAATACTTAATTCCATCATTCTAGGGCTATTTTGGTTTTGAGATGGCACAATAAAAGATTTAATTTATAAGTGAATGAAGAATCACATTATTTTTATTGTAGAAAAACTATGCGAGAGTAAGATTATAATTACTGCACTATGGAATCTTTGACTTTGCCAGGAGTCTGGAAAAAGAATAATGATACTGATGATAATGATCCTGATTACCATGATATACCGGATTTTATATTTATAAAGAATATTAAGCAGGAAAAAGTGAATGAGGAAGTTTCTAAATCGACCATTCCTGTAAAAACTGTCAAAGAAGAATCCATGTCATCGTAAGATTAAATAACTACTTTCAATTTTTTTAAGTTAAATCTGGCACTGCTCTGTTACTTATTTTAAGTATTTGCAGCCAGATTCTTTAACACTAGTCCAGTCTAATTTGATACCCAAAAGTTTTCAACTGACAAGTAGGTATAAGAATAGGACAACTACCTTTTATACTATGAATTTGTTTTAGAGTTTTTCGCATATTTATAAGAAAAAGGCAATTTTAGTACATACTTGTGACAATAATAGAGCTAAATTCATTCCAGCAACCGTTCTCAAGATGAAAATCATTTGGAATCCAAGCAACTTGCTTAAATAAAATAATTAATAAGTTGTTAATGATGACTTATTAGCAGTGACAGGACAAAAACTTGTCAAAAACCAGTACTAAATCTTAAACCTTTCTAGTGAATCTGAATGTTAAATTCTAAATCAAAATAATGAACATTTGCTTTTAGAATTGTTAAAAATATTAATTTAAGTATTGAATAGTTGTGATTACCAAAGTGTTACCTGAGTTAAGTAGTTCTAATCCTCGTAAGAAAAAGTAAGGACTTTTGAAATTATGCTATAATTATTGTCATGAAAGATCTACTTACACTAAATATGAGTACAAATTTCCTGAAAAGTTGTGGCTTAATTACCAACTAACATTTCAAATATGTAGTTATAATCAAAAACAAGTAATTAATGAAATTTAAAATTTTAATATTTATCCTAATCTAAAAATTTTACCTTGAGAGTCACTAAACAAGTTTAATACTGAGTGCTGCCTTGAATTTAAATCTTCTAGCGGATCAATTACATTTTAACAAGTTTCTGTCCTGTCCTGTCATTGTTAATAAGTTATTAAAAATTTAGTTTTCCTATTAGCTCATCAATTTGCTTGGTTTGCAAACATTGATTTATAAAGAAAGGTGAGATACCATTATTTACATTTCAGAGCGATCAGGGATTCCCAAGTTAGTATTTATAACCCAGTTAACTATGTGGTCCCCCACCTACTTCCTGAGAATGGCTGTTGTCAAGTGTTTAGTTATACGGTATATTTTCAGATTGATAAATTATACTAAAATAAGGCAATAACTGTAAGTTAATATCTGCAATTTGAAATACCACAGGGTAAAGCATATGAGTAAGGATTAATAAGATATAGATACCATTATTTCTCATAATAAATTTTTAGCACTTTATGTCCATGGCATGGTGATGAAACTGAGAGTGAGAGTGGCAACGTCGCTTCACGTGGCGTCGTCTGGTTCATTAATGAATCTGATAATTTAAAGGTGTAATTTTGTTTGTGTACATTCTAGGCAGATCAGAATATATATATATATATATATATATATATATATATATATATATATATATATATATATATATATATATATACAGTGACCGGCAAAAAGTTGGACACATATGGGAAAAATTTTTATTATTGGAATATTGAAAAAACTTTTTATGCCGATTGTCTCTGCATAATGGGTAACCTAAAAATTCATTTTGACATTTGTTACATGATTACTCGTTTGCCGGCAAAATTGAAAAAAATATATATTGTCATGGAAAACTGGTATTAGGTGACAAGATATTGAAAAAAGTTATTAGAAAAAAGTGTTTAGATTTTAATTTTATACTCCTTGGCAAAGTCTGGAGCCAAAATTAAAAAAAAAATATTTTACATTTTTTGAAAAAAAATGTACAATATTAGTTTCATATTCCCATGAATTTAATAAAAATGTGTTAAATGATCGAAAACCAAGGTAATAACCTATTATCTCAACATTTTTGTTATTACTTAAAAGTTTTATTTGATAAAATTTAAAATTTAGCTTTTTTCCATATACTTGGGTGTGGCCAGGCCCTGTATCTGGCAACCATTTTGGTAGACACGTTAAAATTTCTTCAAAATTAGAGCAAACGGGCTTTCGTAAGCATATTGTTCCAGAAGTAACTATAAATGGTAAATATGGTTGCCAGATACAGGGCCTGGCCACACCCAAGTACATGGAAAAAAGCTAAATTTTAAATTTTATCAAATAAAACTTTTAAGTAATAACAAAAATGTTGAGATAATAGGTTATTACCTTGGTTTTCGATCATTTAACACATTTTTATTAAATTCATGGGAATATGAAACTAATATTGTACATTTTTTTTCCAAAAATGTAAAATATTTTTTTTTATTTTTGGCTCCAGACTTTGCCAAGGAGTATAAAATTAAAATCTAAACACTTTTTTCTAATAACTTTTTTCAATATCTTGTCACCTAATACCAGTTTTCCATGACAATATATATTTTTTTCAATTTTGCCGGCAAACGAGTAATCACGTAACAAATGTCAAAATGAATTTTTAGGTTACCCATCATGCAGAGACAATCGGCATAAAAAGTTTTTTCAATATTCCAATTATAAAAATTTTTCCCATATGTGTCCAACTTTTTGCCGGTCACTGTATATATATATCTATGTATGTGTGTAGTGAAATCAGAAGTGATTTTGGGGATTTCCTAAAAGGACTTTATCCACGAGATATGGTGTGTCCATGCCAAGTGTGTGTAAAAATGAATTCTTTTCATCCGGAACTGACTTTTAAGGGGTTTGCTGGGTGGAATAAGGAATATAGGAAAGCCATTTCGGTGGCACGCGGAGTCGGAATTGCAGCGGTCATTCTCTGTCCTACACACGCACAATGTATGAAACAAAACAAAAGGCCAGTGGCGGCTCGTGGCCTAGAGCATAGGGGTGACTATAGATAATTTTTAAAAAAGCGCGTTCGATATTTTGCCAAAAATAAATATAAAATAAAAAAAAAGGTTCATTGGTATTAGTCTTTAATTACCTGATACTTTGACGGTACGCGGAATTTAATTCAGAGGCGATATTAACTGTGTCCAATAAAGCAAGTTTAGTGGAACAATGCATGTGCCGTGCCGAAACTTCGTGCCTCTTAATCTTTTGATGTTAATGTTTCAGATCTGTGTAACCTACCTTTGTCCATGTTTTATCCATACCTTCTGATTAAAACAATATGCATAAAAAGCAAAACATTGCATTCAAAGTTTCACTACCGCATATCCACTGCTTTTTTATACACTTCTGTGAAGAAATGTCTTGTACAACAACGATTTGCTGTTTTATCCGATCGAGAAAGGTTCAAATCAGGAATAGGACTTCCAAAAGATTTGATTTTAATTTTTTCAGCCAATGAAAGCCCCGAAAAATCACTTTAAAATGTTTTGCACGCTATTTGCCATTTTCCACACAGTGAAACACCGAAAAATGTCGCGAAACGAATATAAACTCAAATCGCCAGTGTTGCTAGATGATCGAAACCAAATTATCTTAAAATGCTTTAAAAATTATCGTACAGTAGTGTCGCGGTAATCCGGATCAATTAAAACCAGACTAATCCTGATTATCAAATAATCCGGATTATCAAGACTTTAGATTCAGCTTTTAAAATTGCAAAAAAAAACGCTGTATTTAAGTAAAGTAAGCACTGTATTTATATACAAAACATCCTATATACAATAGCTCTCCAAAGTATTTTGACAAAGACAATAATTGGGTTAACTTAAAACAAATTTAAGATATAAATATCAACTTTATGTTGTAATAGAAAAAACGTTATTTCCTACATATTTATGGAAAAGAAACTGTAGTTTGATAAAAAAAAATACTTTAACCAAATCAGAAATAGAGGGAAAATGATGGCTCAAAAGTATTTTGACATTTTAATTAAATAAAATGTTTCAACACTTAAACATCACTTTTATTATTAAATAAATTAGTATTTAGGCAGCATCGCCACGAGCCGGCATTGAGTCGACTAACGTTTGCAGCCGATTCAAAGGAATTTGTCTCCACTCATTCTTAAGAGCTTGAAATAAAGCTTCTTTATTCCAATAATTTCAACATCTTGCTCTACGATCTAACTCCTTCCACAGAATGATGCTCTATGGCAGTCTATGGGATTTAAATGAGCACTTTGACTGGGCCACTGCTGAACCCTGACTTTTTCAGGTTTCATGAATTGGGTTATGTGCTTGGACGCATGCTTCCGATCGTTATCGTGCTGAAAGTACCACCCAGTTGGCATGTTCTCCTTGGCATATGGCATCATTGGGTCTTTAAAATGTTCTCATACACGAATCGATCCATAGTCCCTTCAATTCGAACTAGGGGTCCAACTTCGTTGCGTGAAAAACATCCCCAACACATAACACTGCCGCCTCCATTGGTAGGAGGCGGTCAAAAAAAGTCTTTAATTCTACTCTAGGTACCTACTAAATTTCATTATTAACCGAGATATTAAAATAATAAAAACGAAAATAAAACTAAAATAGTCAAGTTAAACATCCTGTAAGGATTTTACTCTGTATTTTATTTAGTTTTAGTTTTATTTAGCCTCGATGCAACGTCGGGATGGAAAAAAATCAGTTAACGGATAACCGCAAAACCTCTGAATTGTTTTTGAAATAAATGTAATATCAGTACAAATATTTAGAATATTTTATGGAAAAATCTCTCTCCCTAGATTTGTTTAAAATAAATAAATATTGTTTATTTATTTGATCAGTATCTAAATTTTAATGAACATATAAAAAATATAATTAAAAAAGCATACTACAAATTAAGAATTTTATATAAATTTAAGGACTACTTAAATACCGATACTAAACTTAGGCTGGTTGATTCAATTATTCTAAGTGGATTAGATTATTGTGATATAATTTATCACAAAAATATCAGTAACGAAGATAAACAGAAATTACAAATTCTTCAGAATAACTGTGTTCGTTTTTCAATAGGACTAAAAAAATATGATCACATATCACCTACCTTTAACAAACATAATATAATTGAATTAGAAAAAAGACGCGAAATCCACTTATCCTGTTTTATATATAAAATAATTTTAACTCGGAAACCTAGATATTTATTTGAAACAATTGAATTCAGGAATAATATTCATAATGTTAATACCAGAAATTAGAACGCAATAGAAATACCTCAACATCATACTGAAAAATATAAGTCTTCGTTTAAATATACATATTCTGTAATTTTTAACAATATTCCTTCTCGTCTAAGGGGCTTAAGCTATATAAGTTTTAAAAATAATATAAAAAATTATTTAGTAGGGGTAGGATTGGAAGAATGATTTCTTATAAATCAAAATAATCCTACCTATTTATGCCAACTAGTATACTACTGTCATTTTTTGGTTTTCTTTTTTTACTTTTAGCAATTTTATATTTATATTTAAATTATTTTTATTGGCATAAATAAACATCTTTATTATTATTATTATAGTTTATTATTATTTTTGAGTATTGTCGGGAGAGGCTCGCGCCCCAGAGCCCCTATGTAACGGCCGCCCCTGCAAAAGGCTAGTAATAAATGAATGGTTGCATGTCCTCTTGCTGAAGGCTTAAGGTCAATGTTTACAAACGATTTTCATCTTGGTTATCTTATTGTGGAAATGCAAATTGCCCTTGTCTTTATAGATTTGCGAAAAAGCTCAGAAATAGATTCATAGCACAATGTATCTGATTTTACACTTGTCTATTTAAACCTGTCTAGAGTCTAATTCACAAAAATGTACTTATCCAATAGATATTGTCAAACTTTTGTAGTATTCAAACATTTTTTAAAGGAAAAATAAAAGTATTTGCATAACAATTTGAACGTTAACATAAATGTAAAATAAGTATGATATTTATGATTTGCCTAAAATTATTTTTTTTAGTGATGCAATGGAACAGAAAGAATGCTATGAGAGCCCTAATTTTATAAAAGCTGAGGAGATCCACATAAAGACGGAGGAGGATGAGGAACTGAGGTAAATCTATAGGTTAGCTTTTGGGGCTACTCATTTATACTTCAAGAGGTATTCGGGAAGAAGGGGTTTCCCAACACTAAGATAAAAATAAACTATTAGTTTAAAACAACATCCTATTGATTTTATACAGCCCTATTAATTAAAAATTATCAAAATAGTAGGGCTTTTAGAAGAGTTTATTGCTGCAGCAACAAAACCTGCTATAAGTACCCTATTTTTAAGTGGCGCAGAGTGATAATCACTCAATAGAGAAATTCTTACTAGATATTTATATACATAATTTTTTTATATTTATACAGGGTGAGTTTTTTTAAAGTGTTATAAGGCGATATCTCAAAAACGGTTTAAAATATTTTCATGACATTTTGGTGAGTTAATAGGGAAATGAGGAAACATATTTAAACATATTTTTGACATTTACCTCCACTCTCTGTTTTGAGTGGTGTAGGGGTAACTTTGAATTTTAAATGGAATGATGTACCTAAGTACCTTTGTTTATAAAATTCGAATTTACACAGAAAACTGTATGTGTTCAAAAATTTTTTTTTATTTGTTTTTTCAGTTACGGAATTGTGATTTAGGTACTCATTAGGTTATAAAGAAAAAAAATATTTTCCATTTAATTTCAACTTATTTATCATCTGTCATGGTTGAGTTGTTTGAAATGTCCCCCTTCAACTTCAAACACTCTCAGTCTTTCTAGATAAATTTCGTACCTGCTGTAACATTTCAGGTGTTACTAATAAGCAGGCAAAGCGGGTTCGGTCTTTCATATCATCCAAAGTGATACGTGCAGTCGACATCACTTTGTCTTTTTATAAAACTCCACAAGAAAAAGTCAAGGGGGGTCAAATCCGGAGATCTAGCAAGCTAGTTAAGAAATAATCGTTGAAACATCAAAATTCTCAACTGATCTAAGTAAAAATAACGCATTTCCATGGGAACGAATAATAATTCTGAAATAAACGAACTTGATTTATTGGTTAAATATATTTATTTTTTAAATCAGTCAAAATTTAGTAAACCATAAATCCGTAACCGAAAGACAAAATCAAAAAAAAATTGTACACGTAGTTTTTTACATAGATTAAAATTTTATAAACAAATGTACATCATCTCATTTTAAAATTACAAAGTTACCCCCCACTCCTCAAAGTAGAGAGAGGGGGTAAATGTCAAAAATATGTTTAAATATGTCCCCACATCTCTCTGTTAACTCACTAAAATTTCCTGAAAATATTTTAAACCGTTTTCGAGATATTGCCTTGTAACACTTTAAAAAAACTCACCCTATTAGTAGAGTTCAGTTTATAATAAAACTCAGCGTTTCGACATTTGACAACCACAGATGACATCAACAGCTGATATTGGTTCCTTCGAAAAGTCCCTAGTGGGTTAGGTAGACAGTAGTGGGTTGGTACCACTACCAACAGTACCGGCCCACTACCAACAGTACCCCGGTACTGTTGGTAGTGGGCCGTATCAAGCTGACACGACAGGTCGCGTCTTTTTATTTTCGTTTGATTTTGGTATTTTGCGTTTGTGATGTTGGTGTTTCTGTGGGTGTTTTTTTGTATAGTGTATTTTAAACATTTTACTTTTTGACTATAGATTTCAAAGACTAGTTTTTCTTGGTGTTTATTATTTAAGTTGGACGATGGGTACAAGTCCGGTCCTGTCTTTTAGCCAACCTCTAAACGTAAAATAGACCAGACTTCAACAGGGTGCCATAAATTACAAGTGAATGAACACTGCCTAAAAACGCCTCTGTTTTACTTTCGGTTGGCCACCCTGTCATTTTAATTTTTATTGTCATTTTTCTAGAATTTGAAGACAATCTACAGAATACTCCATTTATTATACATCTCCCATATTCAGTGGCGGCTGGTGGGGTGAAATTTTGGGTAGGCCAGGCCAGCAAATAAAAAACAAATATACCTAAATCCGGGTATAAAAATAGTATAAAAGTTTGAGCTGTACTTTGTAATTTTCAACTTTAAAAAATTGTGATACAAATCTGTATTTCAATTTTCATTCACCTGACATCCTAACAATGACACAGAATTCCGAAATATATAATTTAATTATCTTTAACAACAATTTAATATTCGCTAGCGAGAAAACTATAGAAGAACATCAGCTGCAAACCATATCCCACATGCCATGCCGACTCAGACGGCATCGACAGTGGAAATCAAACTACTAAAAATCATAGAAAAAAAGGTTTGCTCTCTAAACGTAATAAAATCTTATGTAAAACAGACTTTTTAAAAACAAGCATTTATTATTTACATATAGGTACTAAAACGAAAAAAATAAGTATAGTTTTTTCATTGGGGCAATGCTGAATACTATTTATAAGTGAACATGGTTTGCGTGGGTGGATCCTAATAAAAGTAGTATCAAAGTTATCACTGAAACAGATATAATGTATTATGTTAAATTTATTGTCTCCAAAGCTTGCCGCGCGCGAAAAGTTCATACAGGCATTAATTTTGTTTGGGAGAAATTTAAGTACCTAAGTAAGTATTTTTTCTTTTCTATTCACGCGACAAGCTTTTAAGGCAATACGTTTAACATAATATATTATATGTTTTAGTGATAAGTTTGATACTACTTTTATTAGAATCCACCCACTCGAACTACGTGCACTTATAAATAGCATTCAGCATTGTCCCAGTGTAAACACTACCATTTTTTTTCATTTTAGTACATGTAAATAATAAATGCTTGTTTTTAAAAGTATTTTTTACATAAAAGCTTTTGTTTTCAAATTTATAGTTAGGTCCTAACCTATTCATTTCGAATAATGCATCATTATTACAAGGCATTTCACCTGATATCGTATTTTACTCGTCAACCCCTTTCATTTGATACCCATATCAAGGGGATTGTAAAGAAAAAGGTAATCCGCCATCTTGTGGCGTCCGCCATATCGGGTCACATAGCTTATTGTATTCTTCTCGTCAAACCCTTTCATTTGATATCCATATCAAGGGGATTGTGAAGAAAAAGGTAATATGCCATCTTGACAATTCTAACCAAAATGAAAAAAGGGACACTTTGACTTTGGTTCAAAACAAAAAAGACCGAAAATCAAAACATTTCCCGAAAACACCGAGACCTGCTCCAGTTATAGGGGTGAAAGAGGTAGCGGAAGATAGTCTGCAAGTGGCCTCCAGAAAATCATGGTTTTTTGTCTCCGGCCTTGCATCAACAACAACCGCAGATGCAGTCTCTAAATACATAAAAACCAACATGAAGATCAACAATATATGCGAGAAAATTCGAACGAAAAAGGACCATTTAAAAAGCAGTTTCCGTATCGGAGTAGATATAGAAAATCAAGATGTCATTTTAACAGCAGAATTGTGGCCCAAAGGGATACTTTTGAACCATTTTATGAACCTCAGGCGACGTCAACAGTAGAAGAAAGTTACCAACCAGCAGAGAATGTGCATGCGGAATATACTGTTGTGCACCAAAATGGACAATGCATCGGAAACTGCATCGACAGCTTTCGGGAGTTGGTGGACGCTCAATCATATTCTGTACCTCCAGCGTCAGTAGTATGTGAAAATAAAGGTGGCCTAGAAAATGATGTAAGACACACTCTAAAGGTTTTTCATCTCAATGTTAGGTCCCTTAGAAACAAGATCAATGAAGTAGAAGCTTTTCTTGTAGATAAGGAAATAGACATTCTGTGTATCTCAGAACACTGGTTAAGTGAGGAAGAAATTGGCACTCTCCAGGGCCTTAAAGTAGCAGCATTTTCAACCAGAAAGCAGCATTCTGGTGGCGGCACCATCATATTTGTTAAAGACAATCTGGAAATATCTTCAGCCTTGGTAAATTCACCTAGTAATATAGAAAAATGTATTGAATTTTGTTCTGTTTTTATAAAATCTTGTAATGTCTGTATTTTAGCGCTTTACCGATCACCCTCGGGAAATTTTGATACCTTCTTAATGACAGTTGAGGAGATGTTGTCAGATCTTGGACCTACTACAAAACTCATTATGGCTGGTGATTTTAATGTCAAATTTAATACAGCTCAACCTGAAGCAACTCGCTTTTGTGACTCCATGATGAGTTTTGGTCTTAAACAAGTGATTTCTCAACCAACACGCTTGGGATCGTGTCTGGATAATATCTTTGTGAGTTCTGGTGTGTCTCTGTGTTCTGTTAGTGTGATTGACGTGAATGTGTCTGACCATAGGGGGCAATTAGTGGAGGCTGAGGTCTTTGCACAGAATAGTGGTTTTACTCAGTCTCGGAAAATGTGCAGGCCTATAACGGAACGGGGTTTGTTTACATTTTACAATATAGTAAATGATATTTCTTGGAGCTTTATTACAGAGAACTGTAATGCCAATAATGGATTTGAACATTTTATACTCTTGTTGGAAGAGGCATTTCTTAGGGCTTTCCCTGAAAAGTCTTATATAGTTAGATCTGATAATTCAAATAATATTGGATGGTTTACTGATGAACTCAGAGCCATGAGAGAACATCTGAATTTTCTTGGGGAGTTGAGAGAACAATATAACTTTGTTGGTATTACAGGGGAAATAAACAATTTTAAGAAACTCTATAGAAACGCAATAAAAAGAGCTAAAATGGAGGCAAATGATAATCTCATCCGCACTTCTGCAAACCCACCAAAAACCATATATAATCATAGAGGTAAAAAAAGTGAGGGCTGTAGTAATGTTCACATTACACCTGATGATTTTAATGTTTATTTTGCTAATGTTGCCACTAATATTGTACAGGGTATTCCACGGTCGAGCGCTGACCCACTTGAATATCTTGAAGATTTCATACCACCTGCAAATTCTTTCAATTTTGCTAAAGTGAGTTTCAATGAAATGAGAGACATCATAAACGGCTTAAAAAACAAACAAAGCAGAGATATATTTGATATATGGCCTAAATGTAAAAATAATTAAAGCAATAAAAGATTGCATCATCATACCTTTAACAAAACTAGTCAACCTTTGTTTTAAGCAAAATATATTTCCGGACGTATTAAAAATGGCCATAGTTACCCCTATATTCAAAAAAGGGGATATTTCACGACCAGAAAATTATAGGCCAATATCCCTTTTGCCAATTATTTCTAAAATTGTGGAGAAGTGCATGACCGCTAGAATAGTAAACTTCTTTGAATGTGAGAAACTTTTTTCTCGGTGTCAATTTGGTTTCAGAAAACATAAAAGCACGGTTCGGGCCATTCTTAATTTGGTCTCGGATATAATGGAGGCATTCCATAAGTTGCAGTATAGCTCGGTCTTGTTCTATGATCTCAGCAAGGCCTTTGACTGCGTCGACCATGGAATCCTGCTTCAAAAATTGGGTCACTATGGTTTCAGTCCAGGCAGCAAAAAGCTCATAGAGTCCTACCTGTGTTCTAGGCACCAAGTTGTGAGATTAGCTGGTGTGACATCAGCAAAGAGTGAAATCAATATTGGGGTGCCCCAGGGCTCAGTCCTGGGCCCCATACTGTTTTTAATATATATATAAACGATCTTCCTACCGTTGAGACTAACGCAAGATACACGCTATTTGCTGATGACACAACGGTATCTCGTGCTGCTGATAGCCTCGAGGGCTCGAAAATTGGATCGGCCGCGGCTCAGGCGAGAGCTGAGAGCTGGTTTTGTACGAATAGGCTCTTGCTGAACGCAGACAAGACGAATCAGGTGGTATTTGCCATGAGGGACCTTTCTGGTATAGAGAATCCCACAGAAGTTAAGTTTTTAGGAGTGGTCCTCGACCCCAAGCTGCAGTGGGGAAACCACATTAATAACCTTGCAGCAAAACTTAATAGAGGCCTATATGTGCTCCGAAGCCTGTACCAGTGTGTCTCAGCTGATGTCTTACGAACAGCATAGTTTGCTATTTTCCACTCACACTTATCTTATGCAATACTTGCATGGGGACACTCGGCTGGGGCACGCAGGATTTTTGGCTTGCAAAGAAAAGCTGTGAGGATTATGACTGGTTTAAGTTATAGGGATGACTGCAGGGGTATGTATGTGGATTTCAGTCTGTTGACCGTGCCCTGTGTGTATATATTGGAATGTTTGTTGTATGTTAGAGGAAATTTAGATGTGTACCGGACTCATGGGGAAACGCATGGTTACAGTACTCGCATGCGGCAGCACTTAATTCCTGCATACTGGCGTTTGCGAAGGTGTCAGGATGGTCCGGGGTATTGGGCTATAAAATTTTTTAATGCTCTTCCTGACACTGTCAAGGGACTTTCGTTTGCGAATTTTAAACAGAAGATGAAACACTTCTTGATAACCAGGGCTTTTTATTCTTTTAACGAATATTTTGACACGGATTTTAACACGTTGTGACAAGTCCTCTTAGTGATATCACGATTTTAAATATTATTTTAATATGTTTAACATGTCGTAGATGTCCCATTTTATATGCATTTTATTGGTACTTTTATATCATAAATTTATTTTAGCTCATAGATGATAATTAAAGTTTGTTATTTTCTGTGAAATATTATCTTTGATGACGTGTGTAAACATTTTGTATGTATTGACATGAATAAACTATTGAGTATTGATTGCTTGAGTATTGAGACGTCCGCCATATTGTGTTTATAATGACGCCACATTGCTTATCATATTCTAGTAGTCAAACCCTTTCATTTGGAACCCCTGTCAAAGGGGTTGTGAAGAAAAAGGTAATCCGCCATCTTGTGACGTCTGCCATATTGGGTTCAGAGTGACGTCACATAGCTTTCTGATTGCAATCTTATTAGAAATAATTTTTTTTTTCAAAACTTATATAATTATAAAAAGCAATTTTACTTCAGAGTTTCCTTATAATTATATCTAAAAATACGTTTGCCAAAAATTGAAAATACCTAATACCCAACTGAAATTTAAAAAAAAAGTCGCGCCGTAAGTGAGATATAAGCTCTGTTTGTACTAATCTTACGATAAGGATCCGAGGATCGTGTAAATATAAAGTTAAATGATAAGATAAATTTTCAACTATAAAAATTAAATTATGGTTTCTCATATGCTTATTTTGAAAGCGAAAGGACAACAACTTGTTTGAGTCTCATTTTTTCATGGAAATAATGACAAAGTAAAAGCTGCGGCAACACTGTCAGACAGTTAGCGACCTCTGATATGGGAAGCATCCATAATAATATATAGATTTACGTTCGTCTCCTAATGGTGGCCAAATCAAGTCCAAGCAGGCAGAGGCGTACCGCTGGGGGGATTTAACCCCCCCCCCCATTGTTCTCTTATAGTAGTTATTATAAACATACTGCACGGTAGTATATACATATTTATATAAAAACAAGGGTTTTCTCTACCAATCCCCCCCCCCCCCAACCAAAAGTGACCTACAACCACCACCCCCCCCCCCCCTCCCCCCAACCAAAAGTCACGCTCCGCCTCTGCAAGCAGGGATGTCAGTTGTGCTTCCTTATTACGCGTTCTTTACCTAATTCCAAATTCAATGGTTATACCTACCATAAGTACATAAAAATTATCGAAAATTCTGAGAAAAAGTGTGGTGCATGAAAACTGCACGCGTTTATTTTTTCGGTGTTTCAAAGTACCTATAAATAGCCCGACACTGAAAGAGGAGAGCTATTTTTTGAAAAAAACGAAAAATAAACTAATGCGGCTCTCTTTAGTCAGAGTCAGCTTACTCTTTTAAGCATTTTCTGGATAATTTTTATGCACGAATGGTATTCGGTAAAAAATTTCCAGAACAAATTAAATAAACACATGACTTTTATATTTTATTTTTTATTTATAGCAGGTACAATAGGGAATATACACATAACCCAAATAAATCTGAAATATTTTTTTTATATTCTCTACATAAATTAAATGTTCATGGCGGTTGCTGTTATCCATTTATTTTGGTCTTTATTAACAAAAAAAAAAAGGATTTAAAACTGCAAATTTTCACGTGAATTTCGAAACTTGTAAAACGTGATCCCATTGGCTGTGTCGTAAAAACTGAACTTATGACTCATCATGAGTACATGGCGAATTCCAGTGTTGTAGTCATCGAAAACTCAATAACAATGGCATTTAATGCGTAACTCATCCAAAGAAATATCCCTGCACTTCAAGTAGAAGGTTCCTAAAATCTTATTCATGTATACTTTAAGCCGAAATCGGTCCAGGAACCTTTCAATTTTGCAACAAACATTGGCATTTTTGACATATCATCTTAATAATTTCAAGTAAATAAACTGCAATTCTTTATTTTCATGGCAATCTTGGAAAATTCAAAAATTTTCAAATTTTAGTTGTCCCCGATGCAAATAAACCTTTTTATTTATAACTACCGAAAAAATAAGCGATTTAAATTAGTGGGAGGTATTCTTAGATAATTAATGGATAAAATAAACCCAAAAGAATCACTAAATAGGGTAAATAGTGTGGAATAATGTCAGTTAAAAATAGGATTTGTCGGAAAAAATCAAGAAAATCCGATTTTTACCCCCTAAGTACGCTCCTGGATGACCCATTCGGTATTCATTTTACCGTGTGATTATCCCTTTATAAGATAATGTTGAAAAATTGGGGAGAAAATAGATTGGAAAAAATAGTGATTCCTATTTTCCTATGTCTAGGGCACAAAAAGAAAAAAAAATCGAAATTTAATCGACGATTGCTCCCTTCCTATAGAGAATTAAGGAAATTAAAAAATATGGATAACACATACTTTGACGAGCTCTTTCCGATGACGTATATGGGATTTTAATTTGAACCATTTTGACCCCACAAAAAATTAAAAAGCGCGAAATATTTGGGTCAAAAATCTAAATTTCCAGTTTTTCCAAATATTTCCATTTTCCAGTGATTTTAAGTTTAGGTAAGTGTATTGCAAAAAAAGTATTTGAGATTTTAAAGTTCCCCTTTTAAATCCGTTTTTCGATCTGACGTTTTGTTTTCGAGTTATTAGGTACCTACCAAAGAGGGGTCTGGAAATGGCATTTTTCGACCTAAAAAATTCAAAAGAATTACTTGCCATTTTCTGATCCTCACCAGTTTCAGTGGAGTTCTGAAATTCCGGGTCCCCCACAACCTCCGAAAATTTACATCGATTTAATTCACATTTGCGACCTGTACCCGATTTCAACGGAAATCGAGGAAATTTCGACTTTGACGTTTAATAGCTCCGAAACGGAACATCCTATATAACTGAATTTTTTACCGAAGCTAGTTGAACTATTCCTCTATCAACCCAAAAAATTCTATTTCTCTCCCTCTGGCTGTTTTCGAGAAAATCAAACCTGTTCGACTTTAGGTTAAGCTTTACGTTAACATGTAGATTTTTGCTGATCTCCTGACGCACTTTTCAAGGACAAATGTGGCTGCTTTTTAAATTGTAATAAATTATACCGAAAAGTAAACATTTTTTGTAGCTAAATTATCCTAGTAATTTTCTTCAAAATATTTTTTTTTGGGTTTGTAATGACTTCCTTAAACGATTTATGAAATAAAAAAAATATGTGCATATTCCTTATTATTATAATTTACAACATATTGGCATGATGTATTTGAATCAATAATGCAGGTTCCCTTTTCAGTACCTACTGTAGAATCGATTGCAGTAAAAATACGTCAGCAGTTCAATTTTCAGTATTGCACTATCGCTATTGAATTTACACTATGCAATTTTATTATTACCTACTGTGCAATTTTCAGTATAATTCAGCGATAATTGAACACCTTTTATAGACAAATTAATGAGGGAAATTTTCCTAGTAATTTCTTTCAAAATAATGTTTTTGAGTTTGTAATGACTTGCTTGAACAATTTATGAAAAATACGTGCATATTCCCGATTGTATTCTGTTGTATTGTGTAGGTGAAAACGGATTAGGCTAACTCTATTGGTTAAGTGCTTAAAGCCAAACTCATACATTAATAAAAAAAAATTGACCAAACATGAAGTAATCTTTTTGTATGATTTGCCTAAAATTAATTTTTTTAGCGAAGCAATGGAGCAGAAAGAATTTTATGGGAGCTTTGATTGTTTGAAAGCTGAGGAGATCAACATAAAGACGGAGGATGAGGAAATAAGGTAAATCTATAGTTTAGCTTTTTGGACTTGCCGTCTGTCCAAAAAATTATAGGACTGACAGAAGTCTAAAATTTGCTACTCTGTTAGACCGGAAGTTTTATATTGGATAGGGCATGAAAACCTAAGACCCAAACGCAAAGCAAGTTTTTCTGTATCGTAGATAGTATTTAATCTTCGTTAACCTAGAATATGCATATAATCCAAATAAACCTGAAATATTTTTTTTGTATTCTCTACATAAATTAATTATCTATTTATTTTGGGTTTTATTAACAAAAAAAGAAAGATTTTTGTTAAAAATTTTCGCACAAATTTCTAAACTTGTAAAACCCAATACTATTGGTTGTGGCATCATATTACATGTAAATAAAAGTGTTATGGCTGGTGTACTGTAAATTCGAGGGTTAATTTGGGACACCCTGTATATTTTGTTTTCATTCGATTGCTTTTTTCGAAAGCTTTACAAAAATATATAATTGTTGGTATATATATCTTTTGACGTAACTTCCGAATTTTACAATTTAAAAAAAGGGTTTAATATTTCATAGTAGGCCGTGATATAATGATTTGAAACAAATGAATAGTCATTTAATTAACATTGAGGTTTATTTTTAAAATTTGAAATCCCAATAACAGAACTGAATCAACTTTGAATAAAAAAATTCACTGCTTCAAACAAATTTAGATAAAACAGAAAACAGATGTTTTTTGGTTCATTTAAAATGTAAATGTAAAAAATCTTTGTTATATTTTATATATCACAAAAGTTGCTCAAAATTGATACCGTTTTCTCTGACACAAAACTCGCACATTTTACTTATTCGTATGGCATTTAAAAGTATGATCGATCGTCCCTGCAAATTTTGAAATTCGAGTGTAGTGGGTTCACGCAGTTCTTCTGTACTGCGATGTCGAGACTTGCAAACTTTATTTTGTAAGTAACTCCATAAAAAAAAGTCAAGGACGGAAAAATCGGGTGATCATGGTGACCATCTTACAGGTCCGTTGGTTGGAAAAGGTTGCCTTCTGTCTGGATATCTAGAACGAATATAGGGAAAAAGTCAAAGATAAATTTGTAATGGATATAAAATCGTACAAGGTACCTATTAAAATATAGTTCGGCGGCATCATGCGAACTTTCATTCACTTCAATATAACAAACTAACATATCATACTTTTCAAAGTCCTGATAAACTCTCATTCCAGCCATTTTTTTAAACGAGAAACACAGTAACGAATAACAAGGGTTTTGAGAACAATACTTTTTTTAAATAATCTCTTACAAATTTTGACAAGCGGTCTGACTAACAGCCATGAAAGGATTCTATTATATTAATTTGTTTCAAATCATTATATCACGGTCTACTATAAAATATTATACCCTTTTTTTTTAATTGTAAAATTCGGAAGTTATTCCAAAATATACATACATGGATTCTACTCAAAAAACTATATAATAATCAGTTTTTACCTTACCGATAAGTTAAGAGGCAACTGAGATACGAGTGGTGCATGAAAATGACACATTTTCAAAATCGCCCTACATCTCGGAATCTAAGGGGGCTATGCAAATTCTATTAGTAGCATCATAGATTTTACGAAAAAGTAGGTAGCATAGTATTGCGAAAACCGCAGCTCTCTATCTTTAAAGATAACCGAGACACCCTACCAAGGTCTCGAAATCTGCACACGCTGTACATATATTGAATCAGTGTTTTTAGCTTTTTTGTGTTTTAATTTGACTTATATGCTTTGATGTTGACCTAGATTTAGGAGTTTTATTAAAATTTTAAAGTGTGTTTAAGTAAATACTTGGTTAGTGTTTCCAATTTATTTTGTGTGTTGACTTATTCTGTTAAATATATTTAATTTAGGTTAGTATAAATGACACGGACTGTAAAGCATAGATTGTAATTCTTGTAAATCTTGTTGATAAAAAACTAGCAATTTCTTAATAAAGGATTTAATAAAAAGATACATTTGATTAAATAGCCTATTTAACAATGGCCACAAGGATAATCAGATAATTTGCAGGCTAACAAACCTATTTTACTTTCTTCGTTGCCGACAGTTAATTTATTGACGATGTCTGCTTATTTTTCTACAAATCGTGACTTTACCTAGGTACATCTACAGAAATTAAAAGGGTTAAATCTTAAATGTATTTGTTTAACATAATCTCATGTGGTAACAGTTCGAAATAAGTTGATTTTTTTATTCATCTTACGCTATACTTTGCCAGTGGTAAATCGTAACTCCATTTGTCTTCAAGCTTTTCTTAGCATTTAGTAAACCATGGAAATAAATGTATAGCAAAATATGCTTAATTGAATTTGGCGATACGAGATTTAATATTTATTTAAAAATTTTAATTAACTTTGCACTACTTTATTCGACTGTTCTTGGCACATGCCTGTTCTTGGCGCTTTCATTTATTTAAAGTTAACTTTTTTTAGTGAAGCAGAAGAAGAGAAATTACCACATAAAGAGTGTTTGATATCAGATATAAAAAACACCAAGAAGATGGAAATAAATAGCAACAATGACCAAGAAAGTACGGCCAGGACGCAGAGCATAGATCATCCAAACAGGTAATACTAAAAACAGAAAACTTACACTTTTTGGAGTAACACTGATAAAAAATATGACCTTTTGTTTATCCATGAAACGAATTATACAATTTTTGAAAAAGTCTCTATAAACATATATTTTGGTACTAATCTCATGCCTAACTTAGATCTAGTTTGTTATGGATTTAAATAACAGGATTCTGGGACTTAACTTTACATTCTTCTCTTGTGTTGTGAAATTACTACATATGTAACAAAACTTGTTCGGATCGCTTTATTAGCGCGAGACATAATCATATTTATTTTGTATCAATCGATCAATAAGAAAATGTTTCGTCTTATATTAGTTAAGAAATTTCTAGTGCATTATTTAAATTGCCCGCTCTTTACACGTACCAAATCTACCAGTTTTAGAACACTTGTGTGCATTTGTCGTGTGTACAGATTTATTGATTATATTGGGACCAATAGATACCTTTTTATTTAAAGGAATAGAAAAATGTCTAAAACCCTCTGTCGGTCGCGTGTGAATCAAAATGATACAACCGCGCCAATTTTCACCGCCATTTTAGATCGCGAAAATAGGGAGATCCCGCCTTCATGTTACCTTCCTGTGTCGCCTTAATCTACCTCCCAGTCGTATTCGCAACTTTTGTTGATTGGGTGTGTTTAGCTACGAGCGTATTGTATCATATTGATACATTGCGACGTAACGTGTAAGTTTTCTTTTATATTTCTGTTTTCAGTACAAAGCGGATGTACAGTCTTGATGATCCGAATGAAGTAGAATATCTTCAATAGTATATGTTAGAAGAGGATGAAATACATCCTAACCAAGCAGAGGACTTTGAGGACGATTCGGACACAGATGCGACAGATGAGCCAACAGAAGAAAGGGTTGGTGACTCTAATACTGAGGAGAGTGCGAAAGATGAAGAACCTAACTCAGACGAAAATTTATTGTATCTGGGATGAAAGTACAGCGCGAGGAAGCGACCGACGCACTGAGTCACATGTCTCCCAAGAGTAATACATGAAGCACGACTAGCTAAGTCACCTATAGAATGTTGGAGTCATATATTTTCTGATAAAATCCTTCAAAGAATAGTCGAGTTCACAAACCAGTACATTCGTCTTGAAGTAAGGGATCGCTTTGACCGACAACGTGGTGCAAATGACATGTACCTGACAGAACTCAGGGCCTTCATAGGTCTTTGATATCTAGCAGGAACTTTGCTTGCCAATAGGAGGATGTTTGAGGATCTCTGGGGTACAGATGGCCACGGCGTGGAAATATTTCGTCTCGTTATGAGTCTCAGAAGGTTCAAGTTTCTCATAAGATGCCTGCGTTTCGATGACCGTAATACAAGACCTGAAAGGAAAGCTGTTGACAACATTGCGCAGATTCGTGATTTCTTCAACCATAGCTGTAGACATAGCTATATAGCCATAGCTATTCACTAGGACAGTAACTCGAGACTTTTAGAGGACGTTGCAGATTCAAACAATATATCCCTTCAACGCCTACCAAATATGGAGGGAAAATTTATGCTATATGTGATGCAGTCACTTTTTGCACATATAACATGGAAATATATTGTGGAAGGCAGCCCCAGGGACCCTATGAACTGAGTAATAAACCATCCGATGTCGTTAAAAGATTGGCACTACCTATTTATGGAACAGAACGGAACATAACAGCGGATAATTGGTTTACAGATGTAAAACTGGTTACTGAGCTAAAAAGTAATAAAAGGGAACTGCCAGCAGATCTACTGAATGTGAAGGGGCGTCCACCACAGTCGAGTATTTTTGGTTTTGGAGAACACTCAGTTGTTTCCTATGTACCAAAAGAAAATCGAATTGTTCTTGTTATCTCTTCTCAGCATTACGATGACGCCATAGACCAGGAGTCAGGAGAAGCTGCAAAACCACAAATGATCACATATTATAATAAAACCAAGTTAAGTGTCGACGTTGTTGATAAGCTCTGCGCGTCCTGCAACGTTGCCAGAAACACACGTCGTCGGCCAATGGTAGTCTGTTTTGCTATGTTGAACATTGCAGGCATCAATGCACAAGTGATTTCAACCGGAAATGAACAGGAGAGTATGCGACGGCGCCTTTTTCTTCGGAAGCTGGGTCATGAATTAGCCTTACTACAACTACAAAGAAGAAGCCTTAGGACACAAGGCTTGCCACGTTCTCTTTCTGAAGGTCTTAGGAGATTCAAACCAACGGAAGAACCTGATGAGGAAGCTGGACCAGTGGTTGCAGAAGATATAGCAGCTCCAACAAAGCGTCGTCGCTGGTAAATCTCGGACGACCAGGTTGACCAAAACCATTTGCAAGACTTGTAATCGATATATTTGTGGCGAGCATACAACCAAGAACAAGAAGACTCAAGTGAAGGATCGG
This sequence comes from Philopedon plagiatum, assembly GCA_963971165.1. Taxonomy (NCBI): domain Eukaryota; kingdom Metazoa; phylum Arthropoda; class Insecta; order Coleoptera; family Curculionidae; genus Philopedon; species Philopedon plagiatum. The sequence continues at coordinate 33,820,415 of OZ020193.1, read as the reverse complement.
TACATGCAATGAAGCGACAAAGATTGTTTTATTTTTTTTTTATTTGAAATGTTTAGAGGAAAATATATTTTATGTTTGTGTTACATAGGAACAGAGGCGCAGCCAGGGGGGGGCAACACAACTAAAACCACACATATTATTATCCGACTTCGCGTTAGTCCACTTTACAATCATGTATCAAACGCATACATTGGGGCCGTTGCCGCCAAAAAATTTTTTCCTTGTAACTGACGTTTTCAGGGATTTTCAAAGAAAGTTTTCGTGATCCTAATATTTAAATAAAAAAGTAGTAACATAATCAATTATATATGTATTAGGTGTAATCTACAAATAAGCTTGATACGAAAACTATTGCTTTTACTGTAATAGGCTTGTTTAGTCATTTCGCGTTTTCACTAAATTTATTTGTATTATTGCAAAATCAGTCAATCGAAACACACACACAAAAAATTACATCGGTTGGGCGGATAATAACTAAAATATTAAGGTTTAAAATTCGACAAAATTGAAATCATTCAGTTTCCAGCTTGACGTCATCCCACGAAAAATAACTGAATGTAACGGGCAATGTGATGGATCCAATGCAACACCGCGATGATCCTCTAAGGGGGATAAGGTTTTTGACAAGTGTCATTTTGACAGTTAGTTGCCAAATTTTTGCAGTGTTGCCAACGCTTATCGCTTATCGTGGGACTACGTCACCAGACGCCATCGGCCCGTTCCATAATGAGCGATGTTTGACCGCTATTTTAAGGATGAATTCGACCAGAAAAAATTATAATCTTTTGGTGATCAGCTTCTCGAATGGAGCACTTTTGTATTGTAAAATAAAAAAAATTCTGGATAAGCCCGTTTTAAGTCAAAATTAGATGAATCATTTTGATACATTGTGACAGCTTTTGTACAACACAAGGTTGCGACCGACGGAGGGTTAAACATTTTTCTATCTCTTCAAATAAAAAAGTTATCTATTGGTCCAAAAATAATCAATAACCCTGTACATATCACGCTCGCTAGAGGAAGACCACACCACAAGCACATGCAAGCACAAAAGGTCACGTGCAGCGCAAACGTAAAACAAATTTCGACCTGTGCAGTTCAATAACTCGAGCCAAGTCAGTTGTAATACTTTTATCATCGATGTGTATTTACCGCTTAATTCTTATTCATGTAACTAATAGGGAATATGCATGCATTTTTTATTGCTTAAATCGTTTAAGCAAGGCATTACAAACCTAAAAATATTATTTTCAAGAAAATTTCTAGGATAATTTAACTGATTTTATTTTTCGGTATAATTTATCATACTGACTAACCGACCGCCGCACATAGGGACCATGTATGGGAAGACTTGGCAGAAATTACAAAAATCAGATTAACACTATGACTGGTATTATTGAGCCAAACGCAAGTCTAGACTTGTCGGCAGCCGTACCTACCACCAAAATATTCGAAGAACTGTCTTGCGTTTTACTACGCCTGTCATAACATAGTCTGGTTACCGGCTTCCTCTGTACGCGACTATAGGAGAAGTTCCAGTGCGTTGTTTTCAAAGTGCTGTCTTGTGAATTGTAAAACATTATTAAACCGTTTTTGCGATGGATGATATTCCTTCAGGTTAGTACACCAATTTTTTACCATTACGTAATATCTCGCAGTAGTCTAAATAATTGTAGGAAAAAAAGTTGATCACTTCGAAAATGATAGTAACAAATAGTTTGTGTAATGTTTTGTTTGGGTTCCGAGTAAGCTAGCATTTGGCTTTTTTGTGATAAATTAACTTGTCTAGTTGTATTTTCAAGCACAAAAGTTTTAGCCATTTTTTTTAATTACAAGATATTTATCGATAGTACATACTGTTTTTTGATGAACTACAAATTAATTATCTAACTTTTTTTAGGATCGAGTTCTGATGGTACATTTATATAAAGACGTGTCTTGTACAATGAAATGAGAAGCTTTAATATGAAGAATATAGAAAATCAAATAAATAAGTGTATTAATCAAAAATCGTACTAACATTTATTTCTTAAATAAACATTGGTATTTAACTTTATATTTTCTAGATTTTCTGTTTTGTAACAAAAATAGCAATCCGTTAATTTATGCCAACTTCTGATGCTTTTGGCCGCTATGTGCGCCGGCGGTATTTTTAATTAATACAAAAAATACCGTGGTCTGGGGCATAATATTCTTACTTATAAGAAAGCTGCCGAAAACAAACGTAACCTCAAAAATATAAATATATGATGCACTAGTAACACGTTTACTGGTTTTCTTGCGTCAGTAGCGTGGTCTAGAGGTAGAGTATCCGCTTATGGACCGAGAGGTGGTGGGTTCAAGACCGTGCTCTGATGGATGTAACACAAAAATTGTCGTTTGAAAAATTAGTCTGCTTTAAAAAGTGTATTGGAAACGGTTTACATCCTCAGAATTTTTTTAAATTTTACCATGAAACTTTCTGAATAGAAAAGTTATAACGGTGGCAAAACGAGGTTGACCACGACCGTTAGTCGTTCATCTTTAATCACAGCATATCGTGTAATCAGTTAATTCATTCGTAAGATCATGCCACCGGAAGACTTTTTTTTGTATTGAATTAAAAATACCGTCGGCGGTCGGGTAGCCATTACGATAATTTATTCCAATTCAAAAAGCCGCCATTTTTATGCGTCGTCAAATGGCGTCAGATGATTTATCTTTTTGCTCGGAATTTTTGACTGGCATATGGTCGATCGAATTTTTTACAGTTATGGACATGCCTGTTAAAAATTATTAACAATAAAATTGATATTAAGAGCTTATCATCAAGTCTATATTGAGTTGCCTTTACTCATCATACCTAACCGGAATTGTATATTCATACTCTGAACACAAAAATTGCAAGTCCATATCCATGGACAACTTCTTGATTGGATTACCTTATATTTATCTCGCATAAAACAGGCAGTTAAAGTCAGCAATAAATTATCTTACCCTTTCGAAGTCTTTTCTGGGGTCCCCCAGGGAGCCCCCTCTTTTCAACATCTTTATCAACGACGTTGGTCAGTGTTTTCAACACACAAACTACCTTCTTTATGCGGATGACCTGAAAGTGTTCCAGTCCATAGCAGGCGCGGCTCGTGAGTTTTTTTACAGGTGTGTCAAAATTTTGTGGGCAACTAGTGATATCAACGCAACAAGTAAAATACACTTTTTTAATTAAGGAAGGTTTTTTAATAATGTGCCTAGTTTTGCCCAGAAATTATTTATCCACAAATAAACACCGAACGGATACTGTAGTATATTGAACATTGCTACTCTAGATGTTTATAACTTTTACTATCCATTTCTAAAGTTTTGACCCCTCAGTCTGAGGGTCAATAACAAAAAAAACACGGGGCAGAATAAACTGAAAAAATTACAGCTTGTTAGGACGTTATCCAAGAGTTTCTTCCAAAAAATGTATTGTTGTAGTGTAAACGATATTGAACTTATTCATAATCAAGTAGAAAAAAACAACGATTTTACTGCGTTAATACTGATAAACGATTTTCTCATGTCTATATATTGGTTAATTTTTTCCCTATTTAAATGCAATTTTGAAGGTAGATAGAAAAATATCTATACTTTCGCAAGAGATTGGTAGTATGTGTCTAAAATTCTTTTTTTTTTTATTTTTTAATGATGTTTGTGTATCAGCTGTAATGTGGACAATTTAAAACCTTAAAAAAATCTTTACACTCGTAGACGTAGTTATTATTATACAAAATGTATTTTATTACACAAAATTAAAAAAAGCACCTTTAGTTCTTGTAAAAATTGTAATAAATATTAAAAGTCACATAAGAAAGAGATGCAAAGTGTTAAACGCCTTTACCGACATATATCACAGTACGGTGGCGTCGTCGTAAAGGTCGTATGTAGTCCATAGGTCCATGTATTTTTATTTGTTTAGAATTTAATCTATTTGTTATGTATTGAAAAGATGTGTAAAATAATAGTATTTAGTTGATTGTGGTTGTTTATATCTACTTATTGTTGATTTAAATTTTTTGTTTTAGTGGTAGATAGTAATTTGAAATTATTATTGTTTTCACACGATTTTTAAGATTATCTTGTTCGAATTTATATAAATACCTGATGTAATCTGAACCAAAAATACGGTACCAAACTACAGTCTAATAAGTTAAAATGTCTCGTCAGTACAACGAACAAATGAAAAATATTATATTAAAAGTCGGAGCGTACTTTCAACAAGAGAAAGACAACGGTTTGGAAAATATTTTGATTGAGCAAGTGGTTAAAAGAACAGCAGATTGGCTGGGTATTAGTGAAAGCACCGTTAAACGTGTTACTGCGGAAGAAAAAAGTTCCGGTATTATTATACCATCAAAAGGGAGAAGTGGAAGGCCCCGACTGGAATGTGATGAGATTTTGCAGGGGGTCATAAGGAGAACAATATTAAATTTTTACCTGGAACGCCGGTTTCCTTCTATAAAAGAAGTTTACCAGAAATTCAAAGAAGATGTCGATTATTTACCAGAATTTTCAGAAATGACTGTACCGATGGATTAAAGAACTTGGGTTTTCCTGTAAAAAACTAATTAATAAACCAATTTTAATGGAACAAAACACAATTGCTGCCAGAAGAGCGGAATTCTTATACGCCATAAAGAGATATCGTGAAGATTCTTGGCAAATATTTTATACAGATGAAACATGGTGCGGTACAAATCATTCAAGGAAGTTTGGCTGGGTTGAAAGAGTTAATCCCACAAAACGGGATAATTTTGATGAATACAGAGGTGGTATACAGGAAATTAATGGCTTTAGAGGTGGAATAAAACGGCCATCAGGATGAGGACAACGGGTTATTATCTTACATATTGGTAGTAAAAATGGGTTTTTGGATGGCTGCCTGAAGTGTTTCGTTGGAAAAAAAGTGCGGCGTCAGGGGATTACCATAACGAGATGAATAAACAACATTACGAAGAATGGTTTAGAACAGTGCTTTCCGTAATACCTGACAAATCAGTAATCGTAATTGACCAAGCACCGTATCATACAATGTTGGATCCTAATTTTCGAAATCCTACAACTGCCTGGACACAACAAAAAATAATAGAATGGATGTCCCAGCGAAAAGCAACATTGCCCGATGGATTTACAACGTTTAATGAATTAACCAAACCAATGCTTTTAGATCTATGCAAGAACTATCACTTTCCAAAAACGTATCTTTCAGATACAATTGCAAAGGAGTTACGTAATGATAATGTAAAGCTTCTATGGTTGCCAGTTGCACACTGTGAATTCAACGCAATTGAATTAATTTGGGCATATGTGAAAAATAAAGTGGCAAAATTGAATACTACGTTTAAAATCACAAATGTACTAAATTTGTGTCTTGAAACGATGCAGAACGTGCCAAATTCTGTTTGGGAAAATTGCGTTGGACACGCTAATAAAATTGAGGAATCCTACAGAGAAAAAGGCCACTTAGTTGATGTTGTTGTAGAACCATTAATTATAAATTTAGATGAAGGTGATGATTCAAATGAAGACTTTATTAATGATGAAGAAGGAGAAAACAAATCCATAAGTGTAGGTATTCTTCGGTAAAAAAGAGTGGTGTAATCCAATCAGGTTATTTTTAGTTTTAGGTTTAACTAAATTTTATCAGGGCTTTGTACCTTAAAAGTTAAGTCGGATGTGATTCTACGTAAACAGGCCACTTTCACATATTTCTTTTATTATTAAGCAAAGGCAAATGCAGACAAACTTAACACAGCATTTGTTACAATTTTCCAAATATGCGAATCATAAAAATAAGGGAACATCAAAAATATTGTTTTTCTTTTAGGTGAATTATAAATAAATAAAGCTAATTGGCCTATTTACGTTACTCACTTTGAAGTAATATCTTTAAATTACTATTGTTCGACTACACACGTTTTGCCTATTTTATAGATCTTAATGAAACAATCGAAAATCGTTAAATAGAAATAAATGTAAATATTTACCAATGCATATACTTATTTTTTCTTAATTGTACCAGTTACCTAATTTATCATATAGAGCACAAAAGAACCTTCACTATATTGCATTACTTTAATGATTATTACCTTAACACCCATACTATTGCACCTTCGACGCCCCGCTCCATCCCGCAAGCACAATGCTGCTATCCTTTACACAAATTAATTGTTTGTATTTACGTTTATGACAACTGCCAAAACAAAATTTTCGTTAAACGTAAAGTTACATCTCTTTATATGTAATACAAAAAAACAAAAATTTTTGCTGTAAGATTACTGGTAGTAATTACATATCCACAATCATTTTTTGAATATTACTACCAAACCTAAGAAAAAAAATATAACTAATATTTTTTGGGACTAAAGTAAGGTTCACTTTATCGCCTGTAAAAAATTAGTTAGGCCTGGGAGTACCAGTAAGGCACAATAAATTTTTACAATTGAGTAATTGATGAAATAGGGAAAAAATGGTGACAATTTTACACTTACCTTCCCATTAGAAAAGCACCAAGGCATCTACGGTTACAAAGTTTTACATGTGTAATAGAGACAAGTAACTTTACCGAAATATGTGAAAATTATATTTTTTAAAATTGTACTTTTTACTTTACAAGCTTCCAAACTGAGGGGTCAAAACTTTAGAAATGGATAGTAGTATTACTATGTGTTTTAGTCTAAGATTGTTAGCGGCTTCCCGTTTTGATACGTTTGCGTCTCCTCGTCGTGCCTTGTACTAAAAGTATGATAGAGACTGCCAGCTGTAGTAGATATGCGATAACCAATAATTTTAAAAATATTTTATCCAGGAACATGGTCTAAACTTGTTGCCAATTCCCCTTTTAAGAGCCGATCTAATTTTTCAAATAAAAATTTAAAAAAGTTACCCGAGCGCAGCCTCGAACCCACGACCTCTTGATTTAATAGCTGAGACTCTACCTCTGGACCACGTTGCTAATGTGAGAAAGAGAAAACCCGTGCCGGTGCCGTTATATTTGATTACTAACTTTCGCGTGGCTGAGAGATCGTATTTCTATGTTTAGCCGCTAATTAATAATATATTAATACAATGCGCATATTAGGTACCTAATTAGTTTTTCTTTGTCCAGCCCAAATGTTTTGAAAGAGTATATTTCACGGGGCTGTTCGTTTGTATTTCCTTCATCATGTGTCCATGTAAAAATCCTTGTGTTTCGATCTATCAAAATAAACTTTCATACAAATCAATTCTGCCAAAAAAGAAAACAAAACCATCACAGAGAAAAAATTACTTGGACAAACTAAAATACTCATAATAAAAGAAATACGGAATGCTAGATTTGTTTACTTAACCTTAAATCACAATTTCCATCAGACTGAACAAACTAACCGATGTGCTCGTGACACTGACCCCGTAATTTTTCAATACGCATACTCATGCATGAATTAGAAAGGATTCGATGTTCCGTATACTGTGAGCGTATCGAACGTGAATCCTGTTTATTTGTTGTTTGTTATGAAAACATTTACCCTAGAGGTATAGTTTACGAACTTTAAAGAAATACGTAATTGAATCAAGAATGGTAGTAGAAAGAGATAACATAGCATTGGAGTGTTGGAGCTCAGAAGTGTTGCTGTATCTGCTGGTTGCTTAGGAAATACGTCTGAACACTCTGTTACACGTACGTCTTTGTCTAATGAACTAGAAAAGAAAAAGTGCGACTTATAGATTTATAAATGACTCGGAGCTACATTAAATAAACCTTTAGATTATATTATTTATATCCTATAAATAATAAAACCTTTTTAACTTAAATTTATTATTATTTAGCAGAGAAATAAAATATTTTAGGCCATTTATTACTTTTAGTAAATCTTGTGATGCTTCTAACGTATTTTTTGTTCAAAAATACAAGGTAAAATAAGATGTGACCAATGTTTACAAATTGTGTTTACAGTGTCGCCTAGAAAGGTTTGTTTTGGCTTCAAAGAAAGTTAAATCATCCCGTATCCATTCTTAAATACAGCCGTATTCGCTTGCCAAAATTAGATCGATCCGGATTACTTTACGTACATTGTATCTTCCTACTACCCGTCTTGCTGTAATTAGGCATTTCGCTAAAAGTTCCAAATCTGATTTGACAGACTGAGTCTGTCACCTCGTGCCGCATGGCTAAAATGAATTTCAAAAAACGGAGAAAGAAATGATTTTTAATTGTCTTCCTTTTTAACTAATGACTTTCATGTAATTTTAATCTGTCTGTGCTATTGTGTAATAATTGTAAATTTAGAATAATTAAGTAATTAATGACGCTTGGTTTTCGATCCCACTCTGGAGAACTTCACTGATTCCCTAGATAATATTTTAACACCGTTAATGAACATCCTCAACTAAGTTTCTCCCTGAAGATGAAAATAAATATTTTCGAAAGCTTGGAACAACTTTAAAGAGTATTCTTTCATTTGCTGCGCAACCCAATATTACTAGTTTACTGCCTAACTAGTCAGCAACGACTACCCTTTATATATATATATATATATATATATATATATATATATATATATATATGTTTACTTAAAATAGTCAAAAATCACATTAAAATCAAAAAGACGTCACTTACAAAGCCGACGACCTTGCACCGCCGTTCTCAACCACTTGCACCCGATCTGATAAGTACGAACAAATTAAGTCGTCCACCCTACCCATAATTCCATAAAGAGGATGTTTATCTAGCAGAACCGAGTGCGACACACAGTCGAAGGCCTCAAGAGATCACAGAATACAGTGGCGACTGCCTCCCCCCTCTCAAAGGACTCCACAATGTGCCGCACCAGCTTAGATATGGCATGGGTGATTGATAACTCTTTCCTAAAACCAAGCTGTGACCTCGACAACAGGTTATTTACATCTAAGAACTTTGATATTCTCATATTAAGTGCAGCTTCAATAGGGTTTGAGACGACCGGAGTCATAGAAATAGGTCGGTAATTACAAGCCTCATTCGAGTCACCCTTTTTAAATATAGGTAATACCTTGCTAAACTTTAGTTTCAAAGCCCTCATCATCGGCAAGAAACAAGTAGTGGCACTAACAAATGACAACACCAGAATCACAAAGAGAAGAAATAATAAACCAAGTAACCAAATTCTATATGAACTATACGATTCCCCGGAGACGATACAGGAACGAAACAACACCACGAATACATGACGACACCCCAGAAGTTCTCGTGGAAGCAGTAGAGAAGGCTCTTAACAGCATGAGAAATGACAAAGCAGCAGGCAATGCCGGTGTGATGGTCGAACTAATCAAATATGCAGGTAAACGAACATGGCAAATCCTAGCAAAAATCTACACTAACTGCCTAAGATCAAGACATATACCACAAAGTTGGAATAGTGCCAACATAATAATTCTAATCCACAAGAAAGGCAGTAAAGAAGACTGCTACAGCTCTCTTTCCTCGTCTAAGGTTACCTCATAGAGCAGCTTCCTGTTGAGGGGTCCGCCCAGGGGACGCGAAAGGCGTGACGTCGACTGGCGACCGGTGGCCGGTTTTCTAGCTCTGCTTCACCATTATTATCGCTGTATTCGTTGCAGTACCGTGTGTTCCCTCAAAAATTGTTGTGGTCTTTGTGTTTATTTCCAAAATACAACATAAGTTATTAATATTATACAAAAAAAAACTAATTTTCTTTAAAAACTACCAAAATAATGATATTTTGCTGTTAAGAAAAATACGGGCTATGGAGAATTAACGCGTGTAGAAGAGAGATCGAAGATACCGTGTAAAGCGCGCAGGCCGCCATGTGACGTAGCGGCGTTGAAATAGGTCAGCATCAAAAAATGTATAATAGGTCAGTATCGAATGAGACAACCTTTGGGTGTGGTGGACAAACCTTAGACGTTTTTTGGCGATTCAAAACCATCAAAGCCAAACCCAAGGGGTTACCATTGTTGTCTTTATTTATGTGCATTTGACTGCATTGTACAAATAAGGATAACAATATGGTTTTGATTTTTGTGACACTATCTTTGTTTGTTTACGTTTAGTAACGTTGGATAAACAAAGAGAGCACATGGTTTTGGTTTTGATGGTTTTAAATCGCCAAAAAATGCTACTTTTGAATTCTGTGGTAGGGATGTTGATATTTTGTACAATATCGATATGTCTTCGGTGTTTTTTAAATTAATATAGTATTAGTAAGTCAATATATCGAAGGAAAATATCGATATTTCGATATATACACTCCCTGAATTCATCTTGCCAATTAATTGCGGTGACATCATAAACATAAGCCTTATTGGATTGTAAAAAATTGGATCGATCTGGAGCACTACGACAGTCCAATATTTTTTTTTCTAAAACATTTCGTGATGCTATTACATATTTCGCTAAAAGTTGGTAAAGTGATCCGCATCGATCCAAGTTTTGTCACGCGAGTATGCCTATGGTTATACACTCACAACCCGCAGATTTAAAAATACAGTTGCGTAAGTCTTGTTTCATATAAACGCGAATTGCGAATATTGTCCTCATTGGTCAATTTAACATTAAAATTTGAATCTGGACCAATTAGAACAGTTTTCGCAATTCGCATTTCTCGTTTATATGAAACAAGACTAACTTAGGTCAAAATAAAGCGTAAACGTGATATTTATAACCAAAAGCGATGTTCTATAGATTTTTCCGAAAAATATCGCCGCTGATATTGCAATATTTATATCGATATGTGGGTTGATAAATACCGAATATTCGGTATATCGATATCTTAACAATCCTATTCTTTTTTTATATGGTAAATTCAGACGCATGTTCAGACCAGTGGCGGCTGGTCCTAAAGGGCACAAGGGCACGTGCCCACTCTAGATTTTAGACAAATAAAAAATCTATTATCAAAAGCCAAAAAGAAATAATACACCACCGCGCCTCAATACCTCTTTCCTTGCATGTCACACCACGGCGAACGCGACCGCCGGCGATCAAAAGTTATCTCCGGGGACACAGCAGATTTGTCCCAATTTCATCATCAATTTTGGTGGCGACGCCGGTCTATGCATTGGAGAATTAGGGTTAAAATCGCGTGCTATCGGCATCTCGATGGGCACAATATTTCGTGTCTCCTAGCACTTGTTTATTGTTTGGATTTCGAGCGGCGTTGTCCTTGGCGCGGCGGGCGGAAGAGATTTTACATTTTTATGTTTAGTTTTCTTGATATATTAACACGTGAAGGCCTGATCATTTTTTTTGTGATCAGTTGAGGGATATTTTTTTTATTTAAATAGTTTATTAATTATTAGTAGTGCATTACTGCGTAGTATTACTAGTAATTCTAGTACCTACTGTGTACTTTGTTTCGTTCTTACTTTTGGGTTTTACTGATCCTCCGTTTCCAAAAAATGGAATCAGAAATAGACTCGGTGCAATATTTATTACAAAAGACTGTTTTACAATTTTTTAAGTAGTTATTATTTATTGATTTGTATTTGTGCCCTCCCAAATAAAAAAGTCACGAGCCGCCACTGGTTCAGACGCTATATTGGAGTAGAAGTATCGATATATGATTTCGATATTTTATGTTCACTTTATTTTTTAAACGGAACTTTTAGACTTTTACTACTTTGTTTCATATAAAAGCGAATCGCGAATAATGTTCTTATTGGTCAGTCGCATTAAAATTTAAATTTTGACCAAAGGACAATATTCTTAATTCGCATTTGCATGATACAGTTGAAAAATTTCCGTATCTCTGGTCGCTCTTTCGCTGATTCGGGCTTCTACGAGTATGCGAACTTGGCTCATATTGTTCCCAGAGGATAAAAATATATTCGCTGTGCACCGTGTGCACTAACGTAACCAATGTAAAACGCTATTTATCAATTTTAGATATATAAAAAACAGGTTTGCGATATTTTATAGGTTTATTATTGAGAGTATATCGATGAAAAATATCGATATATTGTTGCTATCCCTAAATTCTGTGACGAGTTCACTCAGTGTCACTCCTACTAGACTGGCTACACTGGTCCCAGATCCGGCTGCTGACATTTGTGAATGAAAGGTGAATGGTTTCCATCCATGCATTAAAGCACAGCTATTTAAAGACTGAACCCACCGTCTGGCAACACTGCATGGATGCTTTTTGTGTTGCATAAGCATAACAAAACCTCTCTCCATACTCCATTGCATCAACAGGGCTGCCAATTTGTGAGTAATTCCTCACATTTGTGAGTAATTTGCTGGTCTGTGAGTAATTTTGTGAGTAAGTGGCAATTGTGAGTAAATTGTGAGTAATCGAGAGATCAACGTATATTCACGTAGTATATTCTTGGTAGTTATGCAGATTTCTAATCTGATAATTTATTAACAATTTAATTTTAAAAATCTAAATTTAGGCATAATTTTAGGCGCTCTAGCAGTAATTACAATTTTGCAGTTTTTAGATTTGCACTGCTTTTAGCGACCTCTCTTGCTTAGCCAATATAAAAATATAAGAGGATAAGTAAGGTAGCTAGTGATTCGTTTGTTTGATACTGCAACTTGCAACACTAGGTGTCGCAGTGTCTCGGGTATTCCCCTTCTGTATCTTGTGTGATTTACACAAACATATTCCTTTCAAAATGGTGAAAGCGCTCCTACTTTAGCTTTCTTCCTAGTTGGCAACCCTAGCAACACGCAACACCAGCTTTTGATGTTTAGCAACATTGCACAGTAGTAAAATAAAAACAAAAGCGTCATCAGTTGCCACTGATTAGTATTAACAAATATACCTACGGTGTTTTACGGTTTATACAAAACAAGGGTGTCTTGATATTGATATGTTGAAGTTGTGAGTAATTGTGAGTAATCCAGGAAAGTTTTGAGAGTAAATCAGTAAAGGTCAGTTGGCAGCCCTGTGCATCAATCGTCATAAAGAAAATTAACAAACCCAAAAATATCATTGAGAAGCAAATTTCCCGGATAATTTAAGTAAAAAGATACCTACATTATTAAGTCAAGAAGGGTAGTAAAAAGAGATGAAATAATATTGAAGTGTTGTAAAGTGATCTAGATGGATCCAATTTTGGACAATGAAATACGGCTATGTTAGTGCGAACGTCAGATGATATGACAATAGATAAATATTTGTAAACACTAAACAGGAATTTTGTTATTGTTTCCTTGATTGCAAAGTATGGTTTGTGTGTAATTTTTTAAAATAAACAATGGAATTTGGTAAAAGACGATCCTATAAGTATTGTATTGTGCCAATGTGTAAAAATACCACTGTCAGGGCCCCGGAAAAAATCTTTTTTAACGTGCCCAGAAAAGCCGAACTCAGAAGAAAGTGGTGCAGAGTCATTAGGCGAGATGAAAAGAAAAATGCTCAGTTGTCTAATAAAACACCTCTATTCTGTTGTGAAGACCACTTTATTGTAAGTAACTTGGGTAATTATTTAGATTAACGTAAACAGCGAATTTTTTCATGAAATTTTGCACATACCCTAATTTTGGGTCGTAGAACACGAATCCGAAGTCAGTTTTTGGCGGTCTCGTAAAAATTTTTTTTAAACTTTTAGGTTAGTTTTTCAATGAATTTCTTTAAATTTGTTGGCTGAGCAAAAAGGTGGTCAGGTTTGCTCAGTTTTGATTGATATAGATACATATATATCTATATCAATCAAAACTGAGCAAACCGGACCACCTTTTTGCCCAGGTTGGGGGAGCAAAAAAAAATTTTTTTTTACGAGACCGCCAAAAACTGACGTCAGATTCGTGTTCTACGACCCAAAATTAGGGTCTGTGCAAAATTTCATGAAAGAATTCGCTGTTTACGTTAATCTAAATAATTACCGTAACTTGTAAAACTAAGTTACATTCCGAATTACGATTGATGTACGATTGTTCCACATAACCTCAATAATTATATTTGGAGTTAATAGTAGTAGGTAGTACCTAATACCCTTTCACTTCTTTATTTTCAGTTGGAGGAGGATACTGAAAATTATATGAAATATCAAATAATGAAAAAACAAAGACAACAAGTCACTTTACGTTTAAAAAAGGGTACTTTACCACATGTTTTTCAGTGTCAAAAGCAAACTGTGTCTGAACCAGAGAAAAAGAGACCAAAATTATTGCAACAGGCATTAACTCTTGACTGCCTACCACAGACTACCCCAGTAAACACAGAAAAAGAGTGTGAAGCAGGTTCAAATACTTCGGATGATGTTTTCCACAAAGAGGAGGTACATTGGCACCATGATAAAACTATTCAAGGTAATAGAAGACCTAAATGTCAAAGCGAAGACATTAATACCAAAGCAGTGAGTACCAGTGTTGCTTTATCACCATTTCCGAAACTCTCAATGAGTACATCTATACCTCCACTTGAAATAAAACCACTTTTCGGTGTCCAAAGGAATAAAGAGAAAAAAGGCAGTAACACCATATCTCTGCAATCTGTGACTTCAAAGTCATCACTGACTATGAGAGAATATGAGAGTGAGAGCTCAACATCTAAAGCGAGTTGGATTAAAGAAGAGGAGGAGTCGAGGGATTTTAGGAACATGATGCTGATGGCTATTATAGAAAAACCAAAATTTTTAATAGGATTGCCAAAAGAAAGTTTCTATTTAATAAAATTATTGAGCGAAAATATCCCAGCACCTGCACGAGATATATTAATTACTTTAAAGAAAATCAAATGGAATGATTCCTTTGGTGTATTGGGTTTGCATTTTGGATACACACAAAGCACAGTCAGTCGTATTTTTAAACAAACTATTATATTACTTGCCGACAATTTGAAGGATTTAATTTTGTGGCCAGATTCTTCAAAAGTAACATTGCATTTACCAATACCATTTAGAGCAAGATATTACAATGTTGTTTCCATAATCAGCTGCCTTGAAATAGAAATTGAGAGACCTTCAAATTTAGCACATCAGTCTTTGACATGGTCTCAATATAAAGGCTGCAATACCTTAAAATATCTTATATCCTGTACACCAGATGGTTTAGTAAATTTCATATCTGAGGGATATGGAGGAAGAGCATCTGATATTGCCATATTTGAAGATTGTGGCTATTTAGATAAGTTACCTCCCAATGTAGCAGTTATGACTGATGGAGAATTCAAGAATATTTCTGACATGTTGCAAAGTAAGAACTGTGTTCTCGTAAGGCCACCTTCTGTTTCAAGAACACTTGCAAGTTCAAAAGAAGAAGTCAGGCTGGAAAAACAATTTGCTGCATTAAGAATTCATGTCAAAAGTGTTATTGGCAGGCTTAGGGAATTTAACATTCTGTTACCAAATGCTCCTACAGAGAGGCATTTTACTCCCTTAATGGATTCTGTGTTAATAACAGTTTGTGGCATCATAAATATGCAACATTTTTTGTCAGAAAACCAAATATAGTGTATTTTTAAAGTACATCCCAATTAACAGAATACAGGGTAGCCTCTTTATGAAAAAGTCATGGGAGTCATGGGATTTAGCTAGTCATGGAAAAGTCCTGGAAAAGTCATTAAATTTTAACATTTTTTTGTTGAAAGTCAAGGATTTAATCTGAAAAGTTTTCACTAATGCTGAAAATAATTTTCTGTAAATAATAATTATTCTATAAATAATGTATATACATATGTACATAATATGTAAATAGTATCGAATCGATATTAGATGGATGTCGACGACGCTAAAGTAATACAAAAGTTTTAGGGTTTTTTAAAATATATTTCAATAAAGAAAAAATAAGTATACAGGATCAGTCAAAAAAACACGGAAAAACAAAGTTACTTTTTTTTAACGGATCACCCTGTTCTGTATTTAAGTGCTTTCCAAAATTCTAAAAAAAAATGTATAGCACACCACCTACCTAAACTTAACCCTTTTCAAGATATCGAGTTAAACTACATACTTTTTAAAGAATGCATGACTTGATTTACGTAGAGTTTAATTTTCTTGTTAGAACTGAGTGTAAGTAAACAACAAAGCGAGAGATGAAAATAAATTCCTTGTAAATTCATTTTAATAGTAAGAAACACATAAGTATATGCAATAATTTTGGACATGTGTGTGCAGGGTTACTGGTTATATTTTAAATGTTACCTAAATCTTGTATTAGACGAGTTATCAAAAAATTTTAAATACAAAAGTTTTAGGGTTTGTCATGAACCGCCGGAATATGTTAAAAAACGAAATAAGTGACTGTCGCAAAGCTAACAAAACAGCAATAATATCAAAAAATTTCGAAAAAGATGTTCTCTGAAAAAATATTTTATTTATTTATGTATTTTTGAAAAGTTCTTTAAAAAAAAATAAAAAATTGGTTTTAGACAAATTGTACTTTCGTAAGTACTTGTATATCCCCCCAAATGAGCAGAAGGCATGAATAAAAAAATGCTACAATATTTACTCTTCTATATTAATCAAACAATTTTCCTGTTGCGTGTGAGCTAAGATGGCCAACTCTATTAGCTGTTTTTTTTTCAACAAATATCTGATTTGATGTTAAACTAGGTAAGTAAATTTTTTCGAAAAACAGCTTCTTTAAAAATACATTTCCCGGAAATATCTTTTTAAGAAAACATAGTTTTTCTAAATTTAAATTATGAATGAATGAAATATCATGAAAAAATGACAAAAAGATCCTAAACTAACCTAAACAAACCTTTTTTTTTGTTTGGTCAGGTTCATGATTCAATAAAAGGAAGATACGATACCAAACCATGTCAAATTCGTCCGGGTTCGCGCATGACGTCACGCTGTGAGTTATTTTTGAAATTTATATCGCGCAATATAGAGTTTAAGTTAGTTATATAGGCGATTTTATATAAATTCTATTGGCAATATACTTTGCCTCCTGCGCATAATACAAATTTTAAAGTATATGACTTAAAATAATCATGTAAATAAAGGGATAAATTAATTTAAAATAATAGATATTGGTAAATTGCCTGCCAATTGCATTCTAAAAGGTATTTATATGCATAGCTAAATGTGCTAAAAGCAAGCAGACATTTTTTATGAGAGTTACTTTGTATTATTTGCTTTAATTCCGGTATAAAGTATATAAAGAATCGAAATTAATGAAATGTTATGTCACTAGACATGCCCACTTGGTTTAAATTTTTTAAATATAGTTTTAATCATCCCATGATGTTCCTAACATAGTTAGCTAAAAAATCAAGTTACGGTCTGTGATAGAAACTGTATAAACAGCGCTAAGTTTATATCCTGATATTTATAAGAACAGTAAGATCTCCGTGAAAAGACAAAAAAAATGGCCCTTCCATATCCCAATAATCGGTCTTATCTACCGTTCAAACCGTCACAAAATTTTCCAGATTTTGCTTGGCACATTTTCAAGGGTTTAAGGGATATTTTTATATACTGATTATTTAGTTTTTATGGAATTTTATTTATTATTATTAGTTTTAGGTAATATTAGGGTTAGGTACATAAATAGAACATTTTAATTGGGCATGTACCGTATGTAATGTGTTATTAAATCAATAAAAAATTATGAAAAATCTACAAGTTTTCTCTTGTACAACAATTGAATAGCTTGGATGAAAAAGAGCCCAACTTTTAACAAGTAAATTTTACAGGAGAGACAGAACTGTTTTTTTAAGTACACACCTAAAATTTTTAATACAAAAAATTGCTGTATGTGTTTATAATGTATTTATAATAGTAGATTATACCACGAGTCAATAATGATAGCTATTATTCCCGAGGAATATTTACGAACCGAGCCGCGTAAGCGGCGAGGGAGTAAATATTCTGAGGTAATAATAGCCATTATTGTGAGTAGTATACTCTACTTTATCTACGACTAATTTATTAATTTGAGATTTTTAATGAACAACTTTATTTGTCAATAACATTAAAATTAGTAATAGTACAATTAATAAACTGTATTGGTCGAGAACTATGAATAAGTTTGGAAGAGTTTTCAATACAAATATTTGGAATGTCGGTTGCTGCAAAGGAAGAAGATGCTTCATTACTATTTATTTGTTTAGTAATAGTATCTGCTGTAGTTGTCTTGTTACTCCTAGACTGATCAATGTAACATTCAGCTACTTGTGTAGATTTCCAGCCCCCATGACGCTTTAATCCAGTTATATCGCCTCCTCCATCAATGTACAGAGTGGCAGATGATCTGCGATAACAATGGCCGGTATAAGTTTGAGGATTTGGCAAGTTTAAATATTTGGCAATTTGTCTACCAATGTCTGCAAATTTGTTTTTTCCTATACGTTGTATTGTACATTTGGATTTTTGATAATTTAGAAAGAATGAATTGATTTTTACATGTGACGGGCGGAGATCGATGTACTTCTTTATAATGTTGTAAAACGTACTGTTTATGACGAATGTTCGTACAATTTTGGTTTTAGTCTTGGGTATTGTTATTAAGAAGTTTGTTTGAAGATCCTTTACGTCTTCTATATTCATTTCATAAAGCTCGTTTGACCGGCATGCGCCCATAATTCCAATAATTAATATAACCTGAAGCAAATAAGAATATGAGTTTTTTAATAGATTAGATTAAATACCTATGTATATTTACCTTATGTAAAAGAAAAACTTCATCAGGAGCTTTGTCAATAAATGTCTTAATTTCTTTCGAGGTCAGAGTGGAAGATTTCTTTGCTTGAAATCCTTCAGATTTTCTTTTTAAAAACGCTCGTAGTTTTCCATATTTTTCCAGATCAACGTCATGGTTTATTCTTAACATAGATTTAATTATAGAATAAAATGACCATAATGAAGATGGTTTGTATTTTGCACTTAGTTCAGCGAAATAGGCTAGTAGAACATTTTCGGAAAATGAATTTGTGTTATTTCGAAGACGCCATTCGTTGAAGTTTGCGTATGTTTTATTATAAATAGATTTCGATGTTTCCGGTATTAAGGTAGATGTTGTTGCTGTAGCTAGTTGTACAATTTCTGGAGGTGTACAAGTAAAAGCCTCTTCATTTTCATCCATCCCAATACGAATACATAAACACTACGCGTTTGACAGTGACACTTTTGACTTGGTGTATTTTGTTTCCATGGTATTATTTGATTTGAGAAATTTTGTGATTGGAGCGGGAATAAGGATTATTAATCCCTTGTCATTATTCCCTAAGGGATTAATAGGTGGCATTATATTGCGAAAACTACAACTATAATACTTACATTATACATTAGTCGTAGATAAAAGTACTTATGTTACAACTAGTGTATAAACGTAAGAAATGCTAGAATTATAACATCAGAAAAATTAAAGTTATGGGCCCTTTTTCTCCCAAGTTATGATCGATAGAGAAATGCAACAACTACTAACTAACAACTAACAAATCGATGGGTTTTTGACAAAACATCGTAAGCGACAAATTTCCTGAAAACCAGGTTATTCGTGGAAACCGTCGCATACAATATTTCACGCCCGATTTCAAATAATTTTGTCCCTATTCTTTCCCTGTCCCTTTATTTACGTGAAAAGAAAATGTAAATAATTTTATAAAATAAAACTTTGCCTAATAATTAAGTTAATAATTTTTATTTACAGGCATGTTCTTATTAAAATATATATACTTACCTACAGAGTCTTCCGAAAATATGTTATAAATAAGAATTTTCTTTGTTTCTATAATTTGTCAAATATTTTTTGCCGTGAATAAGATCTGTATGTTTGTGGCGAAAAGATGTTTTTAGGGTAGTTTTTTTTGATTTTTTACACTTCAAGTAGTAAATTATTAAAAATTATTGTATTTTTGTATTCTTTGATTTTTCAAATTTAAAAAATCTTAAAATGCCAAAAATTATTCTAAACAAGACAAAAATATCTAAATTTATGAAATTAGGTAAAACAAGAAATTATTTTTTAAGAAAATAGCCTTTTTCAGTCTCTTCTCGATTAAAGTATGTTGATTCGTTAAATAGGTACCATCCATATAAATTTAAAATAGTGCAACATTTACATCCCCGAGATGCCGAACGCCGAGTAACGTATTGTCATTGGTATATAGAACAAATTCGCACCAACGAATCTTTTAGCAGACTTGTCATCTAGTCTGACAAATGTTACTTTTCAAGTGTAGGAATTTTTAATCGCCATAACACGAGGCATTGGTCTACAGAAAATCAGCATTTAATTTTCCAAAGGGCGTTTCGGAGTTGGTGTCTCTTGTTTTATTTTGCGTCAACGCATAGTCTACAGTTCTACAGGATGTGCGAAGGAGGCCTCACAGCTAGGTAGCTACCTAGAAATCCTTGAGGAAGTTATTCCAGAATTGCTCGAAAATGTTCCATTGGCCCATTACAATTACGTTTATCTCCAACAAGACTGTGCCTCAAGCCACAACTCTGGGCTGTTAAGGCCTTTTCTGGCCAATAACTCCTCAAAGATGGATAGGTATCAATGGGCATGTGAGATGGCCCCCACGATCTTCTGATTTGTCCGTTTTGGATTTTTTGTGGGGTTTTTTATGCAAAATCAAGTGTATTTAACGACATGAATTTCTAGCGGAAGTTCGTGAGGTCATTGGCTTGGCCTTCCAAACTGATCATAATAGATCTATAATTCTCTTAAATGCAATAAAAAGAATAACAAAAATGTGCCAATATTTCATTCGAGGAAACGGGCGCCATTTTGAAAACCAACCGTAACAATCTCTTGTTGTTTTTAGTTTTAGTTTTTTTTTGTTTTTGTTACTATAGTTTTATGTAATAATGTCGTTCTTGTTTCTTTGTAATTAAATTTCAATATTCAAATTTATTTGTTTAAATTAAAAAATGTAATAATAATTAAGTATTAATACACCACTGAAAATATAGAAAAACGTTAAAATTATATTTTGAAGTATTTCATCTTTAGAATAATTATTACTGTCAAAATATTGCATTTGTTTCCAATAAATTGGCCATGGCCTACTGTTACAAATAAAGTAAATTATTAAAAATATCGAATTCTAAGCTTGTTTTTTAAAATAAATATAAGCAACTACATATATATTTTTGAAAATCTTAAATTATGCTTAAACAGTATAAAAAATAATATACAGGGTGCCTCATTTAAAAAAAAGATCATAAATTTGGTTGTTGTTATCTCAAAAACCAAAATTTAAAAAGAAAATGACTATGCCACTGAACTTCACGTAAAAACTCTGTCAATGTCAGTTTTTACCTCTTGATAAGTTAACACTTAACGAAAATACGAGGGGTACCTAAAAAGCGAAGATTTCCAAAATCACTCTGTAGATAAAAAACTAATAAAGCCATGACAAATAGGGAATATGCATGTAATCCAAAAAATCCTGAAATATTTTTTTTTGTATTCTCTACATAAATTAAATGTTTATGGCAGTTGCTGTTATCTCTTTATTTTGGGTTTTATTAACAAAAAACAAGGTTTTATTTTGCAAATTTTCCTGCAAAATCCAACATCTCGTAAAACGGACTTCTTTTGTTTGTGACGTCACTTTTTTTATTACGTCAACGTTTTATAATGGCTAGTCACGGCTAGTGTAATGTAAATTTCAGTGTAAATCCATTTTCTTGAGTTTTTCCCAAAGACTAGAATATTTAGTCGATAGAAAACCTTTTGTTTTATTAAACAGACTGGTTATAAATGACCAAAACGGAATTTGTGCAAAGAAAATCGGAAAATTGGCTGGAAGTTAGTGCTGGTGGATTTGCCTTTACAATTTAGTTAAAAACACTTATTGTTTATTATACTATAAAAATAAATGTACAGCAACATATGGTTACTTGAATTTAGCGATACTAACCTGTACAGATACCTCTTAATGTAAAATTCTTGATTAAATTTGCAGTAGGTACTTTCTTCGACATCGGTTTTTTGGGCACATGAAAAAGGAGGTTTGCAGTGCACACACAGTGATACTTTTGCACATTGGCATACTACAATATTTGTAGTTTATATTTTTAATACATTTTAACGTTTAATAAAAAGAATTATACACAAATAGCACTGTAATAAAAACACAACCGCTACCAGCATAAACAACTAAATCAGCTGGGAAACTAATGCCGGTCTCCATATAACTCTGTACTGTAGCTGTCAGCTGTCTTCTTGTCTTAGTCCGAGAGTCGGTAATCATCTTGTGTTTCCTCTCCCAGAAAAATGTTCTATAATTATTTTAAAAAAATCACCTTTTTGACTTTAGGTCTTGTCGACTGACATTTTTCTATTCCTAAGCATATAACTTTACAATATTAACAATCAGTTTGGTAAATCAATTGATAGAGGATAGAGGTACAATCATTCGAGAAAATACTGACTTGCTTTCGGACTATCACAGAAATTCTTGATTTTCTAGACGTTTGTAGGTAGGCAGCCCCCGGTTCAGCTTTAGGTTAACATGTAGATTGCCACTTATCCTTGTGACGTAACTTTTTTGAGCCGGCAAATGGCTCCTTTTGAAATTGTAATAAATTATACCGAAAAGTAAAATTTTTTTTTAGCTAAATTAACGCAGTAATTTTCCTCAAAATAGCAGTTTTGGGGTTGTAATGACCTCCTTAAACGATTTATGCAATAAAAAAAAATGTGCATATTCCTTATTTTGTACCAGAATCTTTCGTTTCGTCAAAAAGTAGGCCATTAACGTGAAAACCGTAACATTCTATCTTTGATAATAACTCCAATACCCCTAAAAGTATCGAAAATGGGACACCCTGTACAGGGTGTCCGGATTTCGTTGTATTTGCGGGTTATCTCAGTTATTAGTAAAGATAGAAGCGGTGTGCACGGCCTAGCGCTACTTTTTTGTGAAACGAAAAACGCCACAAACAGAATTTTCATAGTTCTTTGTTTTCGAGCTACAGGGTAATTTTGAAAATGTTCACTTTTTGAGCACCCCTTGTACATAACATTCTGCATAAAAGCCACTTTTTACTATACCCAAAAAGTGAAAATTTTCAAAATCACACTGTAGCTCGAAAACAAAGAAGGTTATGAAAATTCTGTTTATGGCACTTTTCATTTCACAAAAAAGTAGCGCCATGACGTGCAAGCAGCAAGCTTCTATCTCTACTAATAACTGAGATAACCCCCAAATACAACGAAATCCGGACACCTTGTACATACCTAGTGCAAAGTTAATCAAAAATTTTCCATAAGTAGATATCATTAAAGGTCAGTATCGGCAAATTCAAGGAAGCATATTTGGCTGTACGTGTACTTTTATGTTAAAATAAATAATAAGTATTTGTAACGAAATTTTAAAGACAATAAGCGGCCATCCATCATACAAGCATCAATTCCGTTCCGGTCATTGTTAAAAATTCCTGTTATTCAAGTGTAATATTCTCATGCACGAAATCTCCCAACCTCTGGGAAATATACAAGAAAATAAATTAAAACTGGAATTCACTATGTACTAGCCAGTGGTACAAATAATATTTTTGTACTTAGTACCTTCGTTAAAGAAAATTAAGGCAATCTTACGGCTTAAATCGCAAAAAAATTAAAATAGGAACACGAAGTAATCCTTGGATTTCCGTTGCAAACAGACAAAAGTTCCTATTCTTCCTTTGAACTCCTGCAGCGAGAAGCTGGCATCACTAACGCCGTTCGCTAGGCAGAAGAAATCAGTCGTTTTATCAGCGTTTTGAGTCTCGAGTGAGTTTAGCGCGCTTTTGTTTTTGTAGGTATAGGATATCTCAAAAACAAAAACGTTATAAATACTGTATTGTGCCTCGATGTACAAATACTACTGTTACTACACCAAAGAAAATTTTCATAAGTGTTCCAACGGGTGCAAGAATGAGAAAAAAATGGTGCGACGCAATGAAACGGGACAGTAAAAAAAATGTTGTGCTTTCCAATATTAGTAATCGATTTTGTTGCGAAGATCATTTGGAGGTAAGTTGATATTTATATAATCTACACGGTAGCCAAAAAAGTAATTACATTTTTCTTTGTATTATTTTCCTGAAATAGGGTTTTTTGACATAATGTTGGGCCGATAGATAGCCGCGGCGCGAAAAGGGAAAGGAGGGCGAGTTCCAGTCGTGTGTATATTTAAAGTCTAGTTAATTACTGACTTCGTATATTATAAACTGTTTTTTTTATTGTAAACGACTCGACTTTACTTTTTGAGAACCCATACATCTGCAAATATTGCCGAAAATGTGGTCACATTTTTTGGCCCAGCCTGTACAATACTGTACATATTTTTAACGAAACGACTCAGTATGACGCATAAATATTGCTTGAAGGCGTGGCAATAAAAAGACCAAACAATACACTAGTGTCGAACTTGGGGTATTCGGTTTGTTCAGGTTGTTATTGACGCAAACTGTAGTTTCTGTGTTTGGAAAATGAATCTTACACAAAGTAACATACAGACAGAGTGGTTCAAAATATTGAGACGCACAGCAACAGTGTTGTTGACATCAAAATATTAGGATTTATTCAACCTGTTAAATCATAAAATTTATATTAACAGTTACCGGGTGTTAATGTGATAATTTTAATTTCGATTTTCTACAATATTTAAAAAAGCTTTTCACATTTTACCGTAAAAATTGATACAGAGTAGTCTTTGGCGGTGAGAAATGGTAATATGTCCTCAATTTTACTATGACAGAAAGAGTGCGCCAGGCGCGCCACCATTCGTGCTATTAAAATGCTCAAACTTTTTTGTCGGTAGATGTATGAAACTTTGACTGCAATAATAATATTACTTTGTCTTTTTTCAATAAAAGAGACATACTTATTGAATATTTGCAATTTTCGCATCAGATACACTAAATTCTTCAAATTAATTTAGGTGGTCTTTCACCATAACAGGCACATTTTAGGAAATGTAGTGCAAAATAAAGCTTAAGGGATGATATATGTGAGTACCCGATTTTGACAAGAAATGACACTTAAATTAACTTGAAAATATGTTGCATCTCATGCTAAAATGTTAAATATCTTGAAAATGATTGACTTTAGAAATGCATACTATGCATTTCTTGTCTAGAAAGGACTAGAAAAAAACAATTAGTATTGGGACTTCAATACATCTACTCACGAACAAGCTTTACCATTTTTAAAGTTGGACCGCACGTTGCGCAATCTATCCGCTGCAAGAAATTAAGATAAAACGGTAAATGAAAAATAGATTTTGTATGGAAAAATCTTCAGCCTGAAGGGGAGGTACCCCCATTACCCCCCGTAATGATGCCCTTACTAATGGGTACAGATTTAAATAGCTTCGCTACACATATCTCATATCATAGGAAAATTTAAAGCAATCGTTTATGTCAAAATGATATACCAGGTCAATTAAAAGTAAGGAAATTAGGAGAACGTTTCAAAATATGCCGTTGACCCATTGACTACAATAAAACCTTTTTGATACCTAATATAAAAACTTCTTGGCTACTTGGTTGACTTATGGGCTGCAATAAAACTTTTGCTACCTAATGTTCCAAGTACCTACTGCAGGGCTGGTGCCCAATATTTCAATGATGTAAATGTAATTAGGATATTTAATGTTACCTGTAATTTATTTCCTTGTGTAACATTTTATACGGAGTGTAATTACACTAGTTTCTTAGCTAAAATTAAAGCATATCCCTCCTTTGAGATATATTGTTTGTTTAGGAGTCTACAGAATGGTGTTTTGTCCTGTAAATTTAATTTCAGTCAATAGGTCAACGGTATATGTTAAACGAAGTATACCTAGTGCAGGTCTGTAACCCAATATTTTAATTATGCCATTATGAATATCAAGAAAGAACATGTGTGTGGCACAATAGGGAGTAAGCATAGTACAACTTTGTATCATGGGGAATATGAATATAACCCAAATAAATCTGAACTATTTTTTATATTCTCTACATGAATTAAATGTTTATAGCGGTTGCTGTTATCCATTTATTTTAGGCTTTATTAAGAAAAAAAAAATTCTACTGGCAATTTCGAAATTTATAAAATGTGATCCCATTGGCTGTGTCGTCAAAAGTGTTTTTATGACTCATAATGATTACATGGCGAATTCCAGTGTTGTAGCGTCATAAAAAAATCAATATTGGCATTTATTGCGTAACTCATCCAATGAAATATCCCTGCACTTAAAGTAGAAGGTTCCTAAAATCTTATTCATGTTCATTTCAAGCCGAAATCGGTCCAGGAACCTTCCAATTTTGCAACAAAAACTGTAATTTTTGCGAAATTTTGATAGATCATATTTATATTATCTTAATAATTTCGAGTAAGTAAACTGTAATTCTTTGTTTTCATGGCAATCTTCGAAAATTTTTAAATTTTGCATGTCCCCGATGCAAATAAACCTCTTTATTTATAACTTTAACGAAAAAATAAGCGATTTAAGTTGGTCGGAGGTATTCTTTGATAATTAACGGATAAAATAAACCCAAAAATAATCACTAAATAAGGAAATAGTGTGGAATAATGTCTGTTAAAAATAGGATTTGTCTGAAAAAATCAAGAAAATTCGATTTTTACCTCTTAAATACGGTCCTGGATGACCCATTCGGTATTCATTTTAAAGGGTGATTATCCCTTTATAAGATAGTGTTGAAAAATTGGGGGAAAATACCGACTAATTCAAACATACCGATGTCGAGGGCAAAAAAATCGAAATTTAATCGGCGATTGTTCCATTCCTATCTACTCGTATACTAATATAATAAAATTGACTGACCCATCATTCATCAACGCCCATTCAAAACTACTAACGCTAAAAAGTTGAAATTTTGCACACAGATGCCGTAGACATCCACTAAGAAAAGATTTTGCAAAACTCGCCCTCTAAGGGGGTGAATTCAACCTCTAAAAATTTAATTATTTTTTATTTTAAAAACTACTAAGTTCTAAGGAAAACGCCAAAACATGTCAATTTTATTTTTTTATATAAAACTATTTTTTTTTTCGTGTTGGAAATTTTGAACTTTGGCATGCAGGTTTCGGGTGTTATGAAAGTCTCTTGCTAAGGGGGTAATTCCCAAAAAATTAAAATAGTTTGTATTTTTAAACGACGGATTGTATCGACAAACGCCGAACCATGTTAATATTTTTTTTTAGATATATAAGAGCCAATTTTTTGGTGTAATTTAATTCCTAGGGGGGATGTGCAAACATTTTTAGTTTTATCCTTAAATAAATCTGGCAACCGTGCTTTCAGATGTTCGGGCCGCATGACCTAACGTGATCTAGCCATCCTTTTTTATTTTCCTTATTCTTTATTGTTATACGCAGAAGCTATAGTTTAAAAAATGCTAGTGCTAAAGAAGTAATTTCCAAATATGTATGTATATATTCTAAAAATATATTTCATAAATAAAACACGCTGGCGAAGCCCGCGGGTACCAGCTAGTAAAGAATAAAGAAACTAAAAAATATGGATATCATGTATTTCGACGAACTCTTTCTGGTGACGTATATGGGATTTTAATTTGAACCATTTTCGCCCCACAAAAAATTAAAAACCGTGAAATATTTGGGTCAAATATCGAAATTTTCAGTTTTTCCCTAATATATCCATTTTCCAGTAATTTTAGGTTTAGGTAAATGTATCGCAAAAAGAAAGTATTTAAGATTTTAAAGTTTCACTTATGAACCCGTTTTTCGATCCGACGATTTGTTGTTGAGTTATTAGGTATCAAAGAGGGGTCTGCAAATGGAATTTTTCGACCTAAGAAAATTCAGAAGAATTACTTGCCATTTTTCGATCCTCACCAGTTTCAATAGAGTTCTGAAGCTCCGAGTCCTCTAGAACCTCCGAAAATTTACATCGATTTAATTCACTTTTGCGACCTGCACCCGATTTCAACGAAAATCGCGGAATTTTCGACTTTGACGTTTATTAGCTGCAAAACGAAACGTTCTGTAACTTTTTACCGCAGCTATTTGCACTATTCCTCTATGAACCAAAAATTTTGATTGCTCCCCCTCTGACTGTTTCCGAGAAAAACAAACCTGTTCGACTTTCGGTTAAGCTTTACGTTACCATGTAGATTGACAATTATTTTTTCTGATCTAGGGACAAATGGCAGCTTTTTAAATTGTAATAAATTATACTGAAAAGTAAACATTTTTTGTAGCTAAATTATCCTTGTAATTTTCTTCAAAATAATTTGTTTGGGTTTGTAATGACTTCCTTAAACGATTTATGCAATAAAAAAAATATGTGCATATTCTTATTGCTTCCAAAATCAGTCAGTCAAATATCATCTGATTATCGCATATTTTAGATAACGTTCAAACGCTCATAATTAGTATAGATGATGAAGATGATACCGAAACAGAATTGGCTAGTTACCGTAAGCAATAAATATTTAAAAATTGTATTTAAAATTATAGTAAATGAAGGAACTAGACCATATAAATAATTTTGCCATGTTTTATTAAGTCATAAAAATTACACTAATTTTTAGCTACTTGAAGCAAGTCCTGTCACCTCTGAGGTATATACCTATATTGTCTATATTGTTTGTTTTTGACTCTGTCTGTAGAAGTGTTATGTCCTGTAAATTTTATTGCAATCAACGGTATATTTTGAAACGAAGTATACACGTTTTCTTTAAGATTTAATAGGCGATGATGCTATCTGTAGCGAAGCTGTTTAAATCTGTGGTCTAAGTAAACGAACATGATTTTGGTTAATGCATTAGTGGCTTTTTATTTATCACTCCTCTTAGCTGAGCTAAGTTAGTCAGAGAGAGGTAGTATAATGCATTTAATGAGGCAAAAAGAGACACAAAGATCTGACCATCTCAGCTTAGCTAAGACAAGTGGCAAATAATAACCACTAATATTCGGTTTTTCAGCTGGAAATGGATATGACAAACTATGTGCGTTGGAAAATAATGGGCGGAAAAATACATCTTAAGAAGGAAGTCGTGCCGCATATTTTCGAATGTCAACATTCTTCAGCTCAAAGTTGAAAGATTAGCTGCGCTGCAGCCAAAAGACACCGCATTGCCTACCCTGAAGACTTCTGTGCATCTGAAGAACCCCAACCCTCTGCGTCCACTTCAACACGATCGGAATGGGTTGGTTACGGTTCTGCTGACTTTGAATCCAATCCAACGTCAAATAAAATGAGTTGTGAACTGTAAACTTAAAAGAAAATCCAAAAGGGAAAAAAGCTTGTACTTATAATACGATAAATGATCGGTCGAGAAGGAGGAAAGGAAATAGTGTTTTCCAACGTTGTGTTAAACGAATGTGAGAGTGGAAGATTTAATAATGTGAATTATTTGTTCTCGTCCTCTTCTGGATAAGAAAATGCCCTGGTTTGACGACTTGTTGCTTAAAATTTGTAAGCTAGCATAGTTTTAAAAATCAGGTTCACAGTTATGACAAAAAGTAAATAAACTGAGTGTTGACAGTTTCAACTAGGTTACAGTTTTATGATATTAATTGACAATTTTATTGTAACTAAAGGCTGATTTTAAAAGGTTTTGCATTTGCAAAAAGCTACTTGTCATAAAACACACACATCACTTATAAATAACGCAACTAGCTTGATGAAATTTTGCAAATTTATATAGAATGCTATATACAATAATTGATGGCACTTTGGAGCTAACAACACATATAAACGTGAACACGGGAAGCTCCTAAAATCCTAATAATCCATATAACCATCCATGATACAAATAAAAGAAGATATGATACCGCGCAGGTAGGCTTGGCCATTTACGTCACGCCGTGATCAATTCCGCGATATTTTGTAAACGAAACACGTCTTTTTAAAGATCGCGTTGTTTTCAACTATTTTTTTGGTGTTTTTACATTACTTTTAGGAGTTTAAAAGTAAAAATGAGATGTGCTGTGTATGGTTGTGATGTTCACAATCAATCAATCAATGTAACCAATGTACGTATTTATCCCTTTATTTATATGATTATTTTAAATCATATACTATAAAATTTGTATTATAAGCAGGAGGCAAAGTATATTGCCAATAGAATTTATATAAAATTGCCTTTAACTAACGTAAACTCTATATTGCGCGTTATAAATTTCAGAAATAAATGACGGCGTGACGTCATGCGCGAACCCGGACGAATTTGACACGGTTTGGTATCATACCTTCTTTTATTTATACGTATCATGATAATCATCAAATTTCCCCAAAGACAAGTTTTTTAAAAAATTTTCCACAAATTAAAAAATTTATGGTATGGATGTTCCATATCCGTCGCTAAATGGGATATTAATTGCGATTTTTCTTTTTATTTTATCCACAAGACAATTTTTAATTTTTCAAGTATGAGCATGTATCATTATAAGTAAAACTGCCCACTTGAATGCCACACCAGTGGTAACGTCGTATACAAGCAACTACGTATAACTGATAAATAGTGATAATAATACTTTATATAATATGTAATGCTTACCCAGTTAGCATTAAAAATCCGAATTCGATTGGCTAAACATTGCAGCATGGCGTATGTCTCTTATATATATATATATATATATATATATATATATATATATATATATATATATATATATATATATATATATATATATATATATATATTTAACTTGTAATTAATTTAAATAAACTTTATTACTAGTATTATTATTATTAGGTAGATAAAGTTTAAGATTTAGGTAGTTAAGTTAACGAAAAAATAAGTTTTGGAAATGATTAACTTGTTATAAAATTATTGCTGCAAACTCTTTGATTCTTTAACATGGACTCTGTAAGACTGTCCCTTTTGAGAGCAGCCAGCCATCATTCCCTACGTCTTTTGGACAAATCATTTAAATTAGTTAAAAACCTATGCTTTAAGATGGTAGCTACACAATAAAAACTATAATCTGGTCTCTATTGGAGCAACTTCCACAACCGACTGCAAGACAAGTCGCCGGCATTATTGTGTGATAAATACACCCACTAAATCACTATAAAAATGTATTTTATTGCAAAAAAAACTTTTAAGCGCACACTAGAACAGCAAACAAACCTAAATGAACAAACTACAACAACCTGATGATCCCTTGATGAATAGAAATCAGTTTTATCGGGATTTGGGATGCGCACGCTTCAATGGAAACAAACGTATTCCTTGCAATGTTTGCCCACATCCGCCATATTGAGTTAATTTTGACACATCGTTGGATTGCCTAATATCATTAACTAAAACTAACAAACCGAAAAAAAACAAAAATTATCTATATTCCCTAATATCCTTCAGATGTCTTTTTTAAATACATATTCTTGATTAAATTTTGTGTTTGAAATGTCATGGTCTGCAGTTTTGTTCCCGTTGTTTTAAAGTATTTTTAGTGAGCTTGTTTTTGATCTCATCATTATAAGTCTATTTTTTCACAATAAAGCTAAATAAATTGAACACATTTAAGCCCTTGTTAATTTTTCCACCCTGTAAACCCCTTTAGGATTTTGATAACATTCATTATAAAACTTTTTCGCTCATCACTGCCTAAATCAAATTTATGTAAAGTAAAATAAAATAACGCTTAATTGGTAAAAGTAAATTTTTAAATTAATTTGGTCGTCCCTGTATAAAATCGTTACACTCTTGATTCAATCTAGTAAAAAACTTAATTCATTAAGTACTAACCAAATAAGTTTGAAGTGAAAACTGAGCTATTCGGTACCCTTACCTTCGTTTATCTTCTTTCAAAGAGTGAAAATCAATAAAAGTGGAAAAAGTGAAAAATGTCCATTAAAAAATGAGATATCAAAATTGTGACAGATACGATAGAAAGCTCTAATAATTCAGATTC
Source organism: Philopedon plagiatum (assembly GCA_963971165.1). Classification (NCBI taxonomy): domain Eukaryota; kingdom Metazoa; phylum Arthropoda; class Insecta; order Coleoptera; family Curculionidae; genus Philopedon; species Philopedon plagiatum. The sequence goes on along the minus strand of OZ020193.1, from coordinate 33,788,689 downwards.
AGACCTTGTGAACCTATTTTAATGTCTAAATTTCCACTAGCGAAAGTTTCCGATGTTTTACATCGTTTGTTTTTTTTTGACCCTGTACATCATGTAGTTTTGCATATTTTCTAAGTTCTTTCCAAAATTACAAATTGGAAAGAAAAAAGCTTTCCATTGTTGCCAAACACATCAAAATCGATCAATTATATTATTGTTCAAATTACAGCGTTCCATATTTGGGGCTAAAAATTTCATTATCCGAATCTATTGACGAGCAGTTTATTTAAAAACTCGCCCCTTGATTATGTATAATTGTATATAATGTAGGAGTAATCTGTGATAATGTTGTATAATTTACAGCTGCCGTGCCATGGAAAATAGATCAACTCTTTTTAAATGTTGTTTTGTACCACTTTGTGCCAGTTCCAGCAATAAAACGCCAAATAAACTATTTATACCCTTACCAAGAGATCGGAGTAGTCGATCAAAGTGGATAAAAGCATGTAGGAGGGATGAAAGGGAATTTTCAGCAAGAAATTTTGGTCTCCATGCCTGTGAAGATCATTTTAATGTAAGTAGATAATTCGCCACCTCAAGTGACTATAGATGGCAGGTCGATCGTTCTGCCATAGCGGTTATAAACACTGAGTTTTGAAAAAGAACTGCAATTTTTTAAAAGAAAAAAAAATGAAAATTTCCTACATTTCCACTAAATTAAAGAACAAAAACGATTTGAATTATGATATTATAACATATTCGACGTTGTCCAGCGCAATGTTTATACCCTTTTGAGTTTACGAATTGATTTTGCCTTGTTTTCTATAACCGTACAGTAACAAATGCTTTAAAGCGCAGTATTTTTAGTTCGGTGAGACATTACAGCACTGATACTACCGTAAAAACTGATATAGGGTGGTTGTTGACGGCGAGAAAAAATAATCCGGTCTAAATTTTACACGGTTCCGAAAGGCAGGTCAGATAGTAAAAACAGAGAATGTCAGGGTATTCAAAAACCATCAGGGAAAACGGAAAATTTCTGTAGTATCTAAGCAGTAAAAATATTTTCTTTCCTAAAGTCAGAGAAAATAGCAACTTCCGTTATTTTTTTCGTTTATAAATATTATGCTTAACCTATTTTGAAGTTCCTGATTCTACTTACTGGCTTAAAAGGAAATTATCTTTTACTGGGTTATTGTTCTCACATTAAAGAGAAAACGACTCTTTTAAATAAACTTTACTGTACAGGGTGTTTCAAAAACCATGTGCCCTCACTTCTTTGAAAGAAACTAGGGCAAAAAGTTCATATGAACGTGGGTCCGCAGATCCTTGGTTTCAAAGATACAGGGTATTTTTTTCAATTTTTTCAAAATATTTTTTGGCGTAACTAGTGATGTGAAATACCCGGGTACTTATTTTTAGAGGTAAATACCCTGGGTATTTACCCACACTGGGTATTTATTTGGGTATTTTCGTTTTTTAAATTAAAGTCCTTTTATGGGTTCATATGAGTGACCATGGCGAGTGGCACACTAGAGAAATTAATTTCGTGAATCTCGTCGCATAAAACATGAAACTTGTTTCATCATCGAATAACCCCTGTATCTACAATTTTGATGAAATGTACGTTGTGTAAAAAAGTGGTACTTAAATTATGCATGATTCTGACTATGAAAAAACTGACAGGTCCTCCAAGGGTCTGCATATGAGAAGACTGTACACCATTTTTTAAATAAAACATGTACTTCACTGATTTTTTCACACTTTCGTATCTCAGTCAAATAGTATGTTAAATTCTTAACAAAACTTACCTCTTCATAGTTTTTGAACTTTCAATTTGTTTACGAAATAAATGCAATTTTATTGACCTATGCAACACTATCCTGTTCGGCTATTAATAAGAAAAAAATATTTACATTTACGTAAATTTCTGAAGCCATTTTAAAAATATTTTGAAAAATCTGAAAAATTAAAAAATTTAAAACCCTGTATCTTTGAAACAAAGCATCTGCGGACCCATATTCATATGCACTTTGTGCCTTAGTTTATTTCAAAGAATTTCCCTTTAAGCGATGGCACATGTTTTTGAAACACCCTGTATAACTAAAAGTTCAATATTTGGTTTTGACTGGGATAAGAAATTTACAGGGAAAGCTGTAATGTAGCAGTTATTTTTTTTACATATACAGTAAAGATCACCTAACTGCGAACATAGGAATCTTCAGGACGAATCTATCTATGTCGTATTAACTGCGGTGACGGCCGAAAATTATCGAACTCTGCCCGATCGCTGCAGTAATACTTGCGTTCCCGCTCCCCGCTGCCGCAGATTTCGTCGAGCAGCCGCCGTCAATTTGTCAATACATCATCATCATCATAACAAAGCTGTAAATTTAAGGGACACGTACAGATGCCAAGTGCTAAATTTGCCTCAAATTGCTACACAATTAGGTTAATTTCAAAAGAATTTGATACCGTAAAGTGACCAAACTATGACCGGATATGTAACATTGACCACAATTAAAAAAAATATATATACAGGGTGTCTAATATAGGTGATACCACTATTGCTATCTCCCGAAATGGTAAAAGATGCGAGGTCGGTTAAATTAGAGAAAATGTGCCATTCTAGTGCCTATTCATATTCCGTTTACGGAGTTGCCAAATTCTCTATAGTTTCTTATCTACCGGGGATTTTTAAAAAATAGTCAAAAACTTAATACCTACTTAAATATCTCGAAAACTATTATAGTTAGAAAAAAGTTGTTTTTACAAAAATCACACGATTTTTTACCTTCTCTAAAGTAACGTTATTGTTTTGTTTATACCATTTGTTTTTACTGAGTTGCTGATACTAGCTTGTTTTTTTCAAATACGGACCTGGATTTTTTGCAGCATGTTTTGAAAGAATACTTCATACCTTTTACAATTATGTATCACTTGATTATGGTTTTCGACGTTTTGATCAGGAATAACAACATCATCAGGATTTTCTATCGATACGGACCTGGGATTTTCCATGTTAAGGCACAATTTCACAACCTATCGTTGTGGTTTAAATTATTCAACTGTTAAATTTTAAACTATGTTCATGATTACTAACCAGAACCCTTTGGTCATTAAAGTTTGTCAAATTGCACTTAAGCCAATGAGTTATTGAAAGCAAAAGTTTAGCAGACTCAGATCAGATATAATTAGCGCCATTAGCGGCCTTTATTAACAGCACCTAACTAGTGGTTAAGTTACTACATATTGTAAAAGGCACCCTTGATGATACGTCTTCATTATTTACGTTTTTAATATTTTCGTATCCAAAAATCACCTTTCAGCTCAAAAGATAATGATAAATAATCCTATTTTACCTAATGGTTTCATTGCTGCTGCAACTTATTCTGCTGGTACAGTTGAATTACTATTGAAACAAACAAACAAAATTACTTTTAAAACAAACCATATTATCTCAAATTAAAGACCATTAACAACTATATTCTAGCATAAAACCATTGTCATATTTACTGGGTTCGGATTATAAGGAATTCGAATCTAAAATCCGTTTTCTGCTTTGTTTTTTGACGTTGCGTTGAATTATAACATATGGACAGGCGGACAAACAGGTTGATGGACGCGATTGGACTGACCACACGAAGCCAATCACGCCTCTAAGAATTAATTATTAGGATTTGTTATAATTAAAACTAAGCTTATGTTTTTTTCAGGCGTTGGACCAATTTTACAAACTTGAGGGCCCTGGTTAGTAATCATGATTATAATTTAAATTTACCAGTTAAAACAATTTAATCCATATTTACTGATTCTGACCTAATTGTCGCCATAATAGGTTGTGAAATGGCGCATTAACTTGAAAAATGCCAGGTCCGTACTGGTAGAATATCCTGATGATGATACTATTCTTCACCAAAACGTCGAAAAACATAATCAAGTGATACACAGTTGTAAAGGGTATGAAGTATTCTTTCAAAAAATTTAGCAAAAAATCCAGGTCCGTATTTGAAAAAAAAACAGTTAGTATCTGTAACTCAGTAAAAACAAATGGTATAAACAAGACAATAGCGTCACTTTAGAGAAGGTAAACAATCGTGTGATTTTTGTAAAAACAACTTTTTTCTAACTATAATAGTTTTCGAGATATTTCAGAATTAAAGTTTTGACTATTTTTAAAAAATCCCCTGTAGATAAGAAACTATAGAGAATTTGGCAACTCCGTAAACGGAATATGAATAGGGACTAGAAATGGCACATTTTCTCTGATTTAACCGACCTCGTATCTTTTACCATTTCGGAGATAGCAATCACCTATTTTAGACACCCTGTATATATATATATATATATATATATATATATATATATATATATATATATAAGGAATCTATAAAGTAATAGCGAAAGCAACCGGTACATTTCTCATGCTGGTGAGTGGGGCAGTGTATCATAGATGGCCCTACAAGGCGCTTTTGTATGTGCGTTAAGGTAAAAGTCGTCTAAAAACATTGACCACTTTTAAAGAAAAGTACCGCCAATTTAGAGCTGGTAAACTTTATATCAGTGCTCAGAAACAAGCTCGTGATTTTGGATAATATTACACAGGTAAGTGCCCTATATTATTGTGAAGTGATTGTGATAGTTTTAAATTTTATTCATCCAGTATTTTTTTTGGTTTGTAAAAAATGTGATAACCTCAAATTTTCCAACTCTAAAGTGGACGACAAAGTTTATAAAGCGTCATCGACACTTAGTCACAGAATCTCAAAGTTTCAAAGGCGGAAATATCGCCAGATGTAATAATGGAATATGTTAATGCATTGAAAGAGAATCTTCTAAGTGATGAAGACTTTATTGACCCAGCCCGAATTTACAACTACGATGAAACTAACCTAGCTGATGATCCAGGAAGAAAAAAGTACATATTTAAAAAGGATACGAAATATCCACACGGAATTCGTGATTCCACAAAGGCTAGCGGGTCTGCAATGTTCTGCGGATCCGCAAGTGGTTCAATGTTGCCTCCATATGTGATGTATAAATCTCAGCACATATGGTCCACATGAACAGAGGGAGGACCCCCCAATACGAGATACTACAGCAGTAAAAGCGGATGGTTTGGTTCTGTGATCTTTACCGACTGTTTTTGCAACTTAGTTCTGCCCATGATACAAATAAAAGAAGGTATGATACCAAACCGTGTCAAATTGGTCCTGGTTCGCGCATGACGTCACGCAGTGAGTTATTTTAGAAATTTATATCGCGCAATATAGAGTTTCCGTTAGTTAAAGGCGATTTTATATAAATTCTATCGGCAATAAATATACTTTGCCTCCTGCTTATAATACAAATTTTATAGTATATGATTTAAAATAATCATATAAATAAAGGGATAAATACATATATTGATTGTCCACATCACAACCATACACAGCACATCTCATTTTTACTTTTAAACTCCTAAAAGTAATATAAAAACACCAAAAAATAGTTGAAAACACAACGCGATCTTGAAAAAGACATGTTTCGCTTACAAAATATCGCGGAATTGATCACGGCGTGACGTAAATGGCCACGCCTACCTGCGCGGTATCATATCTTCTTTTATTTGTATCATGAGTTCTGCCATATGTTAGAAAACACAAAGACGAAAAAATAATCTTTCTTGGGGACAATCTTGCCAGCCACTTTTCATCGGAAGTATTAAAATCTGCCCAGGAAAATATCATTATTTTTGCATGCTTTCAAAAAATTCGACTCACTTCTCCAGCCACTCGACGTCGCTCGACCACTAAAAAAGAAGTGGCGTGACATACTAGATTGCTTTAAAAGCAGTCAACAAAAGAAATGTCAGGTAATTGAAAAGGACCATTTTCTTCGTCTATTAAACAATCTTTTTAATATATTTGCCCGAACAATCATTCTACTAATTTAATCTCTGGATTTAAAAAATGTGGAATTGCTCCTTAAAATTCAACCGAATTAATAAATAGGCTACCTTAAAATGCCACTGGGGATCGATTATCTGAGTTAGTTTCTGAAGTCGTAGTAGTTATGCTTAAAACTATGACATAATATGGTGATCAAGAAGTTCCTAAGAAAAAAAGAAAATCTAAAATTAACGTCTGACCTGGCCAAAGGATCCGGTTAGAAGATCTACTTTCTAATAACGATAACGTCAACCCCACTCCGGGCCCATCCAAAGAAAAAAAATGGTTCTGAAAAGGAAAATTCCATTGTTTTTTGCTTCTTTAGGGTTTAACTTTTCGTGTTTTTTTTTAGCAAAAGCAAATTATTTTTGGTATTTTATTTTTTTATCGATATTTGACAGTTTTTGTGAGAGTTAGTAGAATAAACTAGTTTATTTTTGGACTTTTTCCTCATTTTTTTCCTTTAAAATTAGCACAAGCCACTTTAATGTTGTTTAAAAACGAACCTAATGGTCAATGTTATGGACAGAGCGTTTAACGTTAATATAATGCTGTTTTTAAGGTGCCGGTCAAAGTTGTGTCCATCGTTCATAACTTTGACCACCATAGTTTTTTTTTTAAATTACGTAATGCAATTTGTAAATGGAAGACGTAATGGTGCAATTTAAAGGGTTGTACCAAGCCCCCATTTGGGTCACTAAAAGAACAAATACGCTATAGCCAAATCAAATATATTTATATTTGCAGTTTAATTTCGATCAAAGTTACATCACTTTACGGTACTGATAGTTATTTTTCGGTACTTGATAGTTATTTTTCTTTAATAGTCACATTTATGATATGGTATATGTTTCTGGGAAACGTGTTCAAGACAGTTATTTGGTAGTGCATAACCAAAAGATACATACAGGGTGTCCGAAAAGTTTTAGAAACATCAAATTTTAGGTGTATCTATTGCTGGTTATTTTGGTAATTGGTTAATAAATCTTTTTTATGCAATTTAACTTTTTCAACCCCTTTGAGGGGTGACGCTAGGGAGTTAAGGTGAAAAATTATAAATGAGACCCTATGCCGTGGTATTTTAAAGGTCTTTAAAAAAGAAACCTTTTACCGCAAACCCTAGGTCGGCATCTTAATTCACTTTTAAATGGCAAGCCTATAAAAATTAAAAGTCATGAAAAAAAGTAAAAATTTAAGTATAGTTCGTACAAATTAAAAACCGTTGCACGTCACCGATGACGCTATTAAATGAGCGCAGTCATACCACCGCATAATTATTATAAAACGAAAACTGTAATGGAGTGTTTTATTGAATTTTAAATTTCGCGCCTGATATTCGTTGTTAGGCAGTTGGCAGCATATGCGACGTTGCCGAGTTGTTCCGTTTAATTTCTTGACATTTCTAGTTTGTTGACAGCTGTGGTTGACAGCTTATCCGAGCTGCACATTGTTTTTTTTTTGTTTTGTGTCTTTTTGGAGCTTTAAACTTTTATCTTGCGTTTAAAAACTGTTCTTTTAAAACAATCATAGTGTTATAGTTGTCAGAGTCCTGTTTGCGAAATGCCGAAGCAGTTAAACAGCCGTTGCCAACAGTTAGTAGCATCTGTGATACGCTATTTTGAATAAGAACGAGACAATAATGGCCCATTGCTACCCTTAACTGTTAGAGAGGTAATTTTAATATTATAAATATAATGATAAAAAATTTAGGAAAAATTACCGTCAAATATATTGTTTTAGCGTGTAGCAGCAGCCCTAAACTTGAATGTTTCTACTGATCTCATATCAAAGAAAAAGAAGAAGCTGTGTACAAATTTGTTTTCTTAGATGAAACCTGGATTTTTGACAATGGCACCATAGATGGCAAGATATTAATAAGAAAGTGTAAAAACTACTAAAGTTGATGGTAAAAGGTTAGTTACGCAAATGTATTTCAATATTTTCAATATTTCAATATCTTTATTTATGTCAATACACAAAAATAGTGTTCACACAAGTCATAGATGAAAATGTAGTATAGTAGTAGTGAAAATGTAGTGTAGTATGAAAATGTTTTTAATCAGAATTATTTTAGATACATCGTACTTTATGCTGGCAATGAAGATGGATTTATCGAGGGTGTAGAGCTTATATTTTCCTCAAAAACCCAACTTACGGATTACCATGGTGAAATGAACCAACAAAATTTCATGAAATGGTTTGAAAATCAATTATTAAAGAAATTGACTGAACCGTCTTTAATTATTATTGGCAATGCCCCTTATCTTAGCATGTTATTAACCAAAATACCAAACGGCTCATGGACCAAATCTGCCATTCAAGACTGGTTAACAAATAATAACATAGAATTTGCAGCCCCGATGCTTAAAAGCGAGCTTTTAAGAACTGTAGCACAGTAAGTATCACATACAATTTATTATGTTAACATATTTTTATAGATATTTTTTTAGAAATAAACCAGCACGAAGATATTTAGTAAATAACTTAGCAGAACAATATGGACACTGAGTTTTACACCTCTACCCATACCATTGCATTTTTAGGTTGAAATATTTACTTTAGGAAAGTACCTTATGTAGCGGCTCTTGTTACGGCCATAGAACTAAGAAAGTTTTAGCCCTAATACAATGCATGTATATAGTTAGATTTAGGGGGCTCGGAGACATGACGTTACAAAAACAAGACTTTCCTTGATAAAAGTAAATTCCAACAACTGACAAAGACTAAGAAAGCAAAATTTGCCCACCATGCAATATCTCAGTTTTGGGTAGTCACGACTACCCTAATTTAAAAAAATTGCTGGACATGCCCGTGCCAGCTTTCTCACTTCTTAGAAGGTCTCCGGGACACTCCGGGCTTTGTCCCATCCTGGAGACACCTTCTGGAAAAACATTCTTTTTTGAATTTTAAATATCGTCACCTCTTCCTTGGTGGATCGCTAGTAATTTCTGGCTAGCGGGGTAACAAGGTGGTGAGTCCACCCATGACAAAGACAGACGCGCCGTCTGTCTTTTGTCCAATCGGTACCTAGCGTACCAGGCATCCCTGACAAGTCTGTTATTAAAAATAGGTTTAAGCTTCCGTTGTGGTTTAGTGATGACCTTAAGTATTATATAACCGAAAAGAAGAAAGCTCACAGGACTTATAAAGATACAGGGCATCCTGATGACTACACTGTATTTAGTGATTTAAGAACTACTTGTAAAGCATTAGCAGAAAGTTGTTTCAAACAATATATTGATGGCATTCAACAGGGAGTAAAAAGCAATCCCAAAAAATTTTGGGATTTTGTTCATTCGAAGACAAGAGATAGTGAGTTGCCTGCTATAATTAAATTTAACGATGAATCCTCATCTGATGCTGACACCATTTCAAACTTTTTTGCTAAACACTTCTCTTCTGTGTATGTTCAGTCTGCTCACAGCTGCGATATGAACTTCTCTGATGTTTGTGGCAGTAACCATCAGCAGATAAATGAACTTGGTGTTTCCATTGTTGAGGTTTTTGAAAAACTAGTCTCGGTAGAGGCTGATAAAGGGCCTGGTCCTGATGGAATCCCCCCAATTTTACTTCGAGAGTGTGCATTTGCTCTCTCTCGTCCATTGTGGTTGATTTTTAACCAGTCACTTACCCATGGTATCTTTCCCTCCATTTGGAAAAGAAGTTTTGTAATACCAATTTACAAAAAAGAAGGCCATCGAGATTTAGTACAGAATTACAGACCTATAAGTTTAATATCTCAAATCCCCAAGCTTCTCGAGTCCATAGTCAATGATTATCTGACACACAAATTTGAAAATATTATTACCACAAAGCAGCATGGCTTCTCGTCGGGAAGGTCAATATCTAGTAACCTTCTACTCTACCAGAACACAATATCACTTGCACTTGAGAGGGGTTACTGTGTGGACTCTGTCTACACTGACTGTGCAAAGGCTTTTGATAGGGTGGATCATTCCATCTTGAAGCAGAAGCTACGTTGCTATGGTCTGGGTGGCTCACTTGTGCAGTGGATAGAATCATACCTGACAGATCGCCATCAAATTGTTAGAATCAATAATACCTTCTTTTCAGAACCTTTTTGTGTGACGTCAGGTGTGCCGCAGGGGGCTCATTTGTCCCCTTTGTTGTTCAACATTTTTATCAATGACGTTGTTCATTGCTTTAAGCATAGTGAAATATTGTTGTATGCGGATGATATAAAAATTTACAAAGTAATTAAATCACATGATGATTCATTATTACTGCAGAATGACTTATGCAGATTTGAAGAATGGTGTAAGATTAATAATATGTCTTTGAATGTCAATAAATGCAGGTATATACAGTTTACTCGTAGAGTCTGTCCATCTGAAAATGTATATTACCTTGGTGGTTCGGAGTTGCTCTCAGCTGACAGTATTCGTGACTTGGGTGTGTTTTTTGATAGGGGGCTAACGTTTAATCTTCATGTTCAGCACTGTTGTAATAAGGCCCTTAAAATGTTGGGTTTCCTCAAAAGGCATACAAGGGACTTTAGTGACATAACATCATTAAAAACGTTATACACAAGCCTAGTACGCAGCCACTTAGAAGGTTGCACTTGTGTATGGAGTCCCTATTATAATATATATATAGATAAACTGGAGAGGGTGCAGAGGAAATTCCTGTCATATGCAGCCTATAAACTGGGTATTGATAGGAATGACATAAATTATAATATCCTGCAATTAAATTTAAAAATATTACCGCTTCAGGAAAGAAGAGACAATTTTGATAAAATCTTTGTGTATAAACTGTTATCTACCCAAATGTCTTGTCCTGAACTATTGGAATTAATTAATATTTATGTTCCCCAACGCCAGCTGAGGGACAAACAAACCTTTGTATTGAACCACCATAGGACTCTCTATGGCCAAAAAACAGGCATTAACAGGATGATGAATAATGCAAACAAACTGAAAATAGATATTTTTAATGTAACTTTACAATCTGTCAGGTCTTCTCTAGCTTCAGGCAATTAATTAATAGTGTATAGTATGGGGGTTCTTTGGGTCTCTTGTCTTTATTGGTAACTGTGTTATGTCAATCTGCTATTGCTATTGTAAAATGTGTTATTTTTGGATGTTGACTTAAGTGTAAATGTATTTTCTTTTTATTGTAATGACTGGGCTGGTCCCGTATATAAATAAATAAATAAATAAAAAATAAATAAAAGACAATTGTGCGACAGTACAAAGAACTGCACTACAATATTTGTACATGTGTTAGGAAGGTGGTAGAGGATTTCTTCGTCGACCGAGGTGGTACAACCCCACACATCCTCTTAAAGGGCTGGTGAAGTCCGTACGGATGTTTCCACCTCTGGATGTGTGAGTGGGATTTCCTCAGTACACCCACGGTACATAGTACTTAGACTTCGGTCTTGTCAGAACATAAAAAAACTGAATGGTGCTTGTGAAAAAGTTTTTTATTCTTTAATATATTTTAAAAAATTAATAAAATTCAGTGTACTTTTTTCCTACCATTTTGTTCTCCCATTAAAAGATATCTTTACTTAAGCTGGCCATAGACACAGAGAGAGTGCATCAAAGCGCTTGCATCAAAGCCCGTGTATGGTATGAATGTGGCACGCACGATAAAAAAAAGTTTGTCATTCCATACTTACACACGGGCATTGATGAACGTGCGTTGATGCACGCCTACATGTCCTTGCGTCTGTGACCAGTTTTACATATCATTTTTCGTACTCTTTTTTGTGCTTGCATATTTATACACTAATCAATGTCTTTTACAACGATATAAACTTTTTAAATTATTCTACATCTTTTTAATGTTAAAAGATAAGTCATTTAACAAAAAATAAATGAGTAAATAATTCAAAAAAAATCCATCCATGTGCTAGGTAAATTATTTCTCAATATTCGATAAATTTATAACAATCTGGCAACAGTGTCCTCTAAAACTTAAACATGTGTTTGATGACGTGCAACGGTTTTTAATTTGTACGAACTATACTTCCCTTTATTTAATTAGAATCCGAATTAAGATACGGACCTCGAGTTTTTGCATTTTTTTTATTTTGAGGTAAAATGTTTCTTTGTGAAGACCTTTAAAATGAGGTGTACCACACGGCATAGGGTTGCATTTAAAATATTTGACCTCAACTCCCTAGCGTCACCCCTCAAGGAGGTTAAAAAAGTTGAATTACATAAAAAAGTAAATTTATTATCCAATAAGATAGACCTAAAATTTGGTTTCTCTATCTTTACTGATACCAAAGATATTTGCCCATTCTAAGACTTTTCGGACACCCTGTATGTAATATTTGTTACTTGCAATTTATTTATTTAAAAATTAATATCTTTTGTAGTTGGCAGAAGATATGCAGAATTACATTAAATTTAAGCTTGTCGGTGGTCAGATGAAAATGAAACCTGGTGTAGTACCTCACATATTCAAATGGCAGCCGGGTGGAAGTAACGTCACTTCCACTTCTACAAGGGACGTGGATAGTGTGCAAACAGAACCAATAAATATGCAGCTTGTCCAAATTTCAAGTGCTACGGATAATTCTGTGATATCAGCAAAAAAGGTTCAGAAAAAGAGTGTTTCAACACAAGCTCGTCCTAAGTTCAGAAGCGTAGGGATACAGTGCGCATTGTATTGTTGTGAAACACAAAGGAGAAAACTACAGAAGCAATCTCGCCGCCAAGTGCGTAAGAAGTATGTGCGAAAGCTATAAAAGTGCAGACACTGAATATGATTTACAATAGTAGTAATCATATCCTTACGTTTGGCAATTCCGAGCCGTCCGATGTGGTGGTTACGTAAATTGTCAGTAGTCACCTGACAATCTGTCATAAATGTCATCTAAACCCCCGGAGGCGAATTGCCGAACGAAAGGATTAGCAGGGCGCAGAGCTTAAATAAAATTTAGGGAATTATTGGGAACGCCTAAAGCGTGACAGTGCCTATTCTTCTAAATACGGTGAGGCTATCTCATCATTAAGGTCATAATTGTAAAAGCGTTATTTTTCAAAGTGCCGCTATTAAAAAGCTGTTCCGTACATGTCCAATTTTAGCGCCGGCTTAAAGTAAAATTACTTTACATTAATTTGGTACTGTCAGGGTCACGAATATAACACAAGAAATACCAACACTAGATATCCCGAAACATAGCATTCTTCAAAAAATCTAGGCAATTAATTTTATTTATTTTTATAACAGGCTACCAACAGTACCAAGAGAACTAAAAATAATAACTTACTATGAAAAATTTTAAAAAAGACTTTATCTGACTGAAGGGTCCTATTACTTATTTAACGAGTATTTCTACCTACCTAACGCTTGGGATTAATTAAGTAAGTAGTGGGAGATGGGGGTTTCTGCGCCAAGTGCTCCAAGTCCTCTGCGCATGCGCCAGAGCTGTTTTGTAGCCATTTAGGAGCTGTTTTCATAAACAGTGTCTGATTTTAGCTGTTTAGGAGCTGTTCCCAGAAACAGGGTCTGTTTTTAGCTGTTTTGGAGCTGTTTCACGAAGCAGGGTCTGTCTTTAGCTGTTTTGTAGCAATTTAGGAGTTGTTTCCAGAAACTGGTTCTGTTTTTTAGCTGTTTAGGAGCTGTTTCCAGAAACAGGATCTGTTTTGTACCTGTTTCCAGAAACAGGGTCTGTTTTTAGCTGTTTTCTGTTTTATATCTGTTTCTGGAAACAGCTAAAAACAGATTCTGTTACTGGAAACAGCTTCTAAATAGCTAAAAAAACATAATCTCTTTCTGGAGGCAGTTCCTAAACGGCTACAAAATAGCTCTGGCGCACGCGCAGAGGACTTGGAGCACTTGGCGCAGAAACCCCCATCTCCCACTACTTAAGTAAGAATTGTATTGTTGCGTTGCTGATGATTGTCGTCTCTTGCTCACCAACTCTTGTTATTAAACACTGTAAGTGTTATTAAACAGTGTAAACATTGTTTTAATTGTGTCTACCTGTAAATATTATAGATGTCTACTGTACATCCGCCTTTATATTATGTATACAGGGTGAGTTTTTAAAGTGTTACAAGGCGATATCTCGAAAATGGTTTAAAATATTTTCGTGGAATTTTGGTGAGTTAATAGGGAGATGGGGGAACATATTTAAACATATTTTTGACATTTACCCCATCTCTCTATTTTGAGGGGTGGGGGTAACTTTGGAATCTTGAATGGGATGATTTATTTTTGTTTATAAAATTCGAATCTACGTAAAATGTGAAAAAAATTTTGGGTTTGCTCTTTCGTTTACGGAATTATGGTTAACTAAATTTTGATTTAATTCTAAAACATCAGTAAATTTTACCAATAAATCAAGTTCAATGACTTCAGAATAATTATTCGTTTCCATGGAAACTATTTTTGCCAAAGTCGGTTGAGAATTTTGACTTTAACGATTATTTCTCAGTTTATTGCTAGGTCCATGGATTTAACCCCCCTTGTTCTAGTGGGGTTTTATAAAGGACAAAGTGATGGCGATTGCACCTACAACTTTAGATGATACGGAAGACCGAATCCGCTTTGCCTGCTTATTAGTGACACCTGGAATGTTATAGGGGATACGAAATTCTTTTAGAGAGAAAGTGTTTGGAAGTTGAAGGGGGACATTTCAAACAACTTCTCAAGCACGACAGACGATAAATAGGATGAAATTAAATGGTAAATATTTTATTTTAGTTTATAACCTAATAAATCATAATTCCGTAACCGAAAGCAGTGGCAGCGCTGGGCGGTGCTGGGGTGGGCGGCAGCCCAACCCACAAATCCAAGCGCCGGTCGCCGCCCACCCTGGAAAACGGACGGCCCGTCGTCGACGGGAACCGCACCAGTAGTGGAATTCGTTTTTTTGCAAAAATCGCCCACCGTCCGCCCCAGCTTATTTTCTTTTGCCGCTGCCCGCCCGCCCATTTTAAAAGTCTAGCGCCGCCACTGACCGAAAGAGCAAATCAAAAAAAAATTGTTACACACGTAGTTTTTTACGTAGATCCGAATTTTATAAACAAAAGTACATCATCCTATTTAAAATTCCAACGTGCCCATAATATCCGCCACTGCTAAGAAGATTTAAGATTTAGTATACTGATTTAGATTAGGATCGTATAGTTGATCAGTTATGTTTCGACAGGTTTTTGTCCTGTCATTGTTAATAAGTCGTCAAAAGCTTATGAATTATTGATATTTTAGCGATTTGGCTTGGTTTCCAAATGATTTTTATTTTAGAACGAGTTGCTGTAATGAATTTCGTTATATTATTGTCGAAAGTACCCCAGTAGCACACCAATATTTTGCAAAATATATTTACATATTGGCCCAACAAAGAAAGGGCGAGATTTTTTTTAATGGTTTAATATATGTTTTCTATATTTATCCTTCAGTGGAAATAAATATTGATCCGATATGGATATTCAATATTGCCACGCCCTATTTTAAGGGCGTAACTAGGGGCGTAGAGGTAAAGGAACCTGAACTAGATTGAAATCAAACGTGATTTAAAAATAAACTTAAATCGTTTATTTACAAAAAATAGGAACATTCAATGGCATAAAAAAAGACAGATTTGTTATTACTCTCGAAAGATAACTTAATTTTTTATTACTTACATTAAAGATTGGAATATCATTTCTTCTACAATCTATCACAAACGTATCGGACTGAGGATGCTGCACTAGTGTCCTTTTCGACTCTTGTCTTCGCGATCGCCCTATTACCCAGTCAGCAGTTTTTCCCCTCTTTTTGAGGATCGTTGGCTTTAGGTCAGAAACCTCGATTCTGCTGACTTGATAATTAACCGTCGTTTAAATAAATTATTTGAAGTAATTGTTTGATTTTATAAAGGAACTGTAATATTTCATAGTTGCAATTTTAATGCATATTCAATAAATAAGCTACATCCTGCCGATGTAAAGGGCAATAACTTATGATTAAGTAAAATAGGATTATAGTTCACTTATTGAACTTCCAAATATTGATCTATGAAATATTATTGGTTTTTCCACTTGTGACAATATTAATCCAGAATTTAATATAAATATTGGATCAATGTTTATTCTCAATAAAGGTTCAATATATCTAAGACATATGGTTCCATTTTAGTTTATAAATATAGGACCAACATCAATTTCGTACACTGGGCCTATACTGGAAATGTACAATGGAATCTTATTACTTTAATATTAGACTTCATGCATATATAGTAAATGAAATATAAAAAATCTTCGTTTTGTCGTGACCAATATGTAAAATATAATAAAAGAAAAATAAAATGAAAAAGGGTATTTTTAATAAAACGATATAGTTCATAAAAATATAATATTTATTGGTCTCTACCATGACACAACAAAACAAAAAGTGTCATTCTAAAAAAAAATGAAAATGTGTCGGAAAAATAAATTCTTGAAGTAGATCGATTTTTGCGCTCGTCTTTTCTATCTGCCGCACCTGCCAGGAACAAACAGAGACTTGTTAATTTCTATATCCGTGGCGCTTGGAAAACGTTTGCGAATAGCTTCTAAAAACACAAGACAATAGGTAATTGAGTATGATTTACAGACAATTTTTTGGCCGATCAACATAAAAATTGTTATAAATTTTTACTAGGACTTACGTTTGCCCTGTAACTAGAAATTACTTATTCGGGCAGTATTTCTTCAGAACTTAATGATTCATTCTCGGATTCTTCTGATATATCGCTTACAATTAAATGAGGTGTTTGAACTTCATTTATGTAACACTTGTCACATTCATCACAGTTTTCACTCTCAGCGGAAATATTCGTAGCTTTTTTAGCGGTTCTTTTTTTCGTGTGAGAAGGACCAGCAATTTCTTCCAAGCACCTTTTAACGCTTTTATATTTTGCGTTATACCATTTTTCGGCCATGGGTGCACCTGCCAAAAAATATATTATATACAGGTTGTCACCTTTTTATGTTCAGCTTTCGGAGATAGTTCAAGCAAAAATGTATAAAGAATTGTATAAACACTGCTTAAGGATTAAGAGTAGCGTTAGGATTGATAAATAAGCATTAAGGAATACGAATTAAAAATAAACAATTAAGAAGTTGCATAAACCCGGCCTAAGGACAAAAATAATGAAAAACTATATTTAGCCAATATTGGCCCAAGGTTAGAAACGTTTTATACTTTTTTTTTATTAAAAATGAGCCAGTTCGTTTGGCAAAATCAACTTTTTATTTGAAGTTATTATAGTGAGCAGCGGCTGGGTAAGTTTGCTATATTTTTACATTTACCGTATTTATAGCTATTGTATTATCTATTATCTACGTTATATAAATAGACACAAATAACGATCACCAATTACACTAATAATTATTACTTTAAACACGAATAGAAATGAGAAATTCCACGCGTCTGCGTAATACCGACCGGCTGTTAGCGAATTGACTAATTTGGGTAGGCGGTTGGCACATGCGCCGTCCGCTTCTCTCTCCTTTTATTTCGCTCACGCTTCCGGCGTAATAATAATAATACCTACCTAACCCGTGACTGTCACTACTTTTAAGTTTTAAGTGATTAACCTTTAAAATAAAAAATTAACCAACCATGAATTATATATTAATATAACAATATGCCCTATATTGGTCCAATATTAGAAAACAGTATACGTTAAGCGGAGAACAAACAAAGAATACCGTAAAAGATGATTTCTAAACTGATATAGTATAAATACCTAGTATAAGTATTACAGAATTCATATATAAGTATATATTTTTTAATTTAAAGAAATTTATAATATAAATATTGGCACAATAATGAGTAAATATTGAATTACAATAAAGGAAAAAGTGTGTTGTCAATTAATTACCAATATTGGCTAGATTGCCAATATTGGACCAATTAACTATTTGACCAACATAGCCTACACATTGGACCAATATACTGTGCTACTGGAGTACGTACTAAAATTGTTCTTTTCTTTATAAATTTGCGAAAAAGCTCAGAAATAAATTCATAAAATAAAACTTGGTTGTCTTATTTTTACACTTTTCATTTTAAAAATTTTGGTTGTTAAATTAGACCGGACTAGCGTTGGAGAATATGGCTGTAATATTTTATTTTATTGTATACATGACACCGAAACCGGGAAACCAGTTGTATGGTTAATAAGTGTTTTCATTTCCAAGCAGTATTGCAGTTGTTACATTTCAATTAAGAAAATTGAGACACAGCACAATTGTAAAAACATCTTTATTATCATATATGATAACAAATACACAAACAACTATAAACTATACATGAAATGAAATCTCTTGTCGAGAATTTCAATAAACGCCGATGGCGATTGTGCCATTACTGCCAAAAGGCTTTGTAGAGCTGCTGTGTTTTCTATTGGTAAAAACGCATTCAATAAAAAAAAAATAAGTCAGAGCCACCGGCCGGTTGTTTAGGTTTTTTCTCATCTTCGAACAGGCAGTCCACAAAAGTGGCAGCAGAATTTCGTAAGATGACGATACCGTCTCTTGGTAAGTGATTAATTTAATCAGGACGTCACCAAGTAGCTTCTTCCCGGTCTTTATCCGACCAGTGCCGGTTTATGAATTTGTGTGCCCCTAGGCACTATGTCTTTTGCCCCCCTCCCCCATTTGTTTAAAAGTAAAGATAAAATGCTCATTTTGTTCGGCGCCCTATGTTTCCGACATCCGACAAGGGAAGGTGGCCGATGTTGTCAAAGACGCCGAGATTTTTTGTCCTTGTTCCTCTCCGAAAGCTGTATGTTAGTTCAAACAGATCCTTTAACAACTGTTCGGGTTGGGGACGAACAAATGGGTAAAATTTCTTTTTAATCATCATACAATTTATATTACTGTGAAGTTTTAAAAAATCCGTAAACGTAACGTAGACTCGTCAAGTAGCAGATCGCTGAACATCGGGAAATGTCAAATTCCTGTCAACGGTTCAAAAATATTCCTGTTCGTGAAACTGCAATCGATGACGTTGCGTTTCAAATTTGGTTTAAAAACTGCCTTGAATACGGTTAGCAAGAAAAATTGTCTCTAATCAAGTAATAAATTTAACTGACATTCAGAGTCGCCTTTGGTAACAACAGTAAATGTGTTGCTGCAATGGACAAGTGTCCATTTGATTAAATTGCTTTGCACACTACTAGAGTTTCGTGCTCGGGGCCCACAAATCTGGTGTGCTGAAGTTCAGGCACGGCTAATTCCTAGACTAGGTGCAACAAATTCTTGTTTTATATCTAATCTGTAGCTAAAAATGTTCAGAATATAAAGGATGACAATAAACCTTTTGCGCAAATGATGCAGCGACAAGTCAGTTATTTATCATTTTTGGATGGCCTCCAGTCATGGTTGCGGTTGATAGTTTAACAATAGAATTAGTTCATGATAATCCATTATTTAAATGTCAACCGCAATCGTGACCAAAAGCCACCCGAAAACGTTGTTTAAAGTTCGGTAAGCTCTATGATTGTTACTTTCTCACAAAAGTAATTTAATACATTTACTAATTGATCGAATTTCAAAACCCTGGCGGTTCAAGACGATGCTAACCTTCAGATCCAACCTAATAAAAGCTCGACCCACATTTCCGTGCCTGTTTCGTGCACTACTCGATCCGATTCAGGGTCATCCTTTCAATCTTCTGTCTTTTTGTCCCTATGTTTCGTCTTCATTGTTTAAAATAGGTAGGTTAGCAAATGTGTGCATCCAAAATGTCTGATTATCTGGTTGGTGTCGCTATCAAGCATTAACAAATCTGGGTAAACATATGCAGCACCACGGCCTGGACTCGGAAAGCCTGGAAAACATATGCACGAGGAGTTTCAAAATGTATATTGATATTTTTCATCGCAACTGACATGCTGGGTAAGTATTCTGCCTTAGCACACCATTGAAATTTTCGAATCCACCTTAAATGAGAGGTACTTATCTGTTTTCTAATCAACATAGTTGTCATTGACCTCAAAAGATATGTCATCTAAATGAAGTATGTGTGTGTCCTTGGTTAAGACTGTTTTTAAATGGCCATGCCTTCTACAGTACTATCGCAGGGATCTGTGCTGTCCTCGGCTTTTTCCAAATTATAAGGTGATACTTCCCCGAGCTAACGTAAGATCAAAAAAAAACTTCCTCAAAGTATGCCACGGAACCAATCACGCATGTTAGAATTATTACTCTTGAAAAGTAACATAGGTAAAAGGTATAGGTGAATGAAAAATAGTTCTGAATTTTTTATTTTGAAGAAAATGCTTTTATGATTGAAAGTTACTTTAGAAATGGTAGAAGGGTTGATGGCCAGTGGGTTTATTCAACACGGGACGCCATTCAGGATTTTCAAACAGAATTTCCACACATAGTCATGGATTTCGACCAGTTTCACCACGTTTTAACTAGATCTGTGGCTTTGTTTAGAGAAACAGGAAGTGTGAATAGAAAGGAAGGCAGTGGGAGACCCAAAGTTCGCACTGCACAAAAAGTAGAAGAATTGAGGCAAATAAAATTGTTTTTTTATCTTACGTTAAGTCACTTTAAGAAGTGAAATTGGAAGTGGTCAATTCTTAATTCGCGTTTTTGAAGCTCAAGAATTGTACTTTATTTCCAAGTGTTCCTCCAGTAGCTTCTTTTTGCCTTTTTTTTGACCATCCCGTTGCGCAGGAGACTGTTAGAAGATTTAACTTAAATATCATGATGTCTACCGATTGCGACCGTATGTTCACGTGGTTAGTTTCCGAGACGGAAACGGATTTAGATGATTTTGGCTCCACTATTTCATTTAGGTCCACTTTTACCAAGAGCTGTTAACTCCAGAAATTTTCTTAAACTCTTAGGTTAACTCAAGTGTGTTGCTTCAAAAAATTCGCTCTTGTATAATTTGTAGGTAACTCAGCTCAAAGATTACTTGAGCTAGAATTTTCTTCTTTTTGTAGCTTAGGCCTACAGATAAGAAGAAAAAATTATAACCTTCAGGACAAGTGTATTTTTGTAAAATGAAGATTCAGTCTAATAGGATTAATTTACCATAGCCAGTTCAGATACAAAACACCAAACAGTTATGCCTTGATGCAGGAAACATAAAAATGCTATTCGTTATCGATGTTTGTCTATCGACGTTAGTCTTTGCAGCAAGAAGTGCATTCTGTGCCATTTCTACTGAATTTCTGTAAATTCTGCATCAATTAATAAAACCATACAATTGGACCTATCCTGAAAAATCCTTTCCCGCAGAGGTTGTTCCGCAACATTTATGTAATCCTCATCTAAATCGCTGATGATATCCCAATCAAACAAAGATCATTGAAATAATTTTTATTAGTGTTAGTTTATCACAAAAATTACAATAAACTTTCTAAATGAAGACAATAATTCAAGTTATATGTATATTCAACACGCAGTTATCATAATATGAATATCATTCCTCGGACTTGGTCCAGGGGACAAAATAACTCGGAGAGGTAATGTCATTAACCAGAGGTAACTTGATGGGTACAGGTCATCCCGAAATCCTTGGGCTAACTTCAAGGGTAGAGGTTAACCTCACTTTATAAAAGCTGACCTTAGACTGATAAATCTCCCCAGCTTAGTTTGGGTAGTCTTGTTTTGTAACCCTCACTGTTTTGATTAAAAATGTGCAGGTAATTCAAAATATTGCTTAAAATCTGCGAAGATGTCTAATCTTGGTCCTTAGTTATTGTCTCATTTAGGGGAGGCTATGGTTCGTCCACCTTACTCTGGATTTTGCTACCCTAGAAACCTGAACACGAGCTTTTACTTAATTATATTTTGTGTTTCATTTGATTCGTCGTTCGTCTGCCGCCGAGCGACATCGTTGTCCGGGGTGGTGAGATTTTGCGGTCCATCTCTCTCACGGGAAGTGCGCGAGAACGCGGGAAATGCGTATGTTTATTCCCGGGGAAGATAGAAGAGTCCTGGTTGAAAATCGTGGCCAAAACAGGAACAATCGGTTGAGAGTGATTCCTAAAGATTCGACAAGATCCACACATGGGTAGAGTGGTCTTTTTGTGGCCAAGAAGGGGACTTCCGAATGTCGGAAATGCCGAATTCCTGACAGAAATTGATTAAATCTCGTTAAATCTTGTCACTGACGTTTTGTTAGGAATCTTCGAGGGTATATACCCGACAGTAAGGAGGTTGCACTGTGCTGGAAACAGTTGTATCTCCATGGGGAGAAATGACCAAATCAGAACTCAACTCATACTTCATTTAGGCTTCATTTATTGGCTTAAACTTCAGCGAGCCAAATCAAAAATATCTTACGCTCTTTTAGTTTTTTAAGACTTAACGTCCGCTTGTATAATACCCACAATTGACCTTTGTTGTTTTGCTCCTCTGGTCAGGTACAAACACATTAAACTTTTTGACCCTGTTTGCAGGTAACATTCCTAGAACTGCAGTGGCTTTAGTTGGGACACAGCGTTTTTCAGTCAATCAGAATGCCTTATCGATGCAAGTTAATATCGATAACCCAACCCGTGTCAACAGAAGTGTCTTCCAGCTACATACATGTACTAGTTCTTATGCTGCTTGTATCTCAAGAAAACTAAAGCCCGTATTCACTGAATTAATAGGAAACTCCCTATTATTATCCGTCTCGGCCTCGGCCCCACCATGAAACTATTTTTAGACAGCAATGTTCATGGCGTATGCGTTTTAATCACAATATTTCTCTCGGTGAGAGAATGAATGATAGTGGTGATTACGGCTTAAG
Organism: Philopedon plagiatum; assembly: GCA_963971165.1. Lineage (NCBI taxonomy): Eukaryota > Metazoa > Arthropoda > Insecta > Coleoptera > Curculionidae > Philopedon > Philopedon plagiatum. Next base: position 33,766,067 of record OZ020193.1, on the reverse strand, counting down.
CCACATTGGGCCTGTAGCAACTCACTCCTCTACACAGGCTCACCCACGGACGAGAACAAAAATAAGGATACAGAATGAGTTTACACTGAAGCGAAAACAAATATGATACAACACAATTTAAGCTTCACTGTAAACAAATAATTTTTATTTCGTATGATGCACAGCTGTGTGGCTGAGGGGAATGATTTTCCTGGATCGAACTGTTGTGCTGGAAAGAACCCTCGCCCGATAACGTTGCCAGACTGCAGCCTTTGTTTGGTTCAAGAATTGGCTCGAATAAGTAAACATGCTTTACTTTAACGGGTTAATAGTAGAGAGGAATACCGAATCCATATTTCCTTTTTCGTCCATGGTCCATCACCTTTGCGAATTTCATCAGCCTGAGGTGTGGTGAATAAGGGCTTCAAAAATATTATGAGAAATAGGAGCACATACGAACTAATAAATGTTTGGGGTTTTTTAGCTCACAATAATACACACACAATTAATTTGTCTACTGTATTCGAAGAAAAAATCCAAACCACAACATTTACTAAGCTTTATTTTCCGTTATTTACAACACGTAATTTGGTTTTGCTCTTGCAAAAAAACTGCTTATTATGTAATTCATGGAAGGTCATAATCCGTCCAGCCTACTCCCTCCTGTACGCCCCCAGTCCGACATTTTAAAGATTAAACCACACTTTCTTCTCTTAAGTTTATATTTCACTTAGACTTTACTTCTTCCTCAGCTTAAACTTTAGCATACCAAATCCGAAGTATGGTCTCATATTAAGCTGTTTCAACATTTCCAAAGACTTAGTATTCATGGCAAATACCCACACTTTACCTCTCTCGGTTCTTTTTGGGATACTATTCAATATCTTCCATAGATGTGTGTTTAGCCCTCTATTGCTTATTTCCAACCGACTCAAAATTTTTTTGGAGGAAAGTGTTTCTCTGTACTCGTCAGGTACAAACACGGTGCATTTAACAAGAGGTTCGACTTTTGTTTCGCCTAACGTCCTTAGGACTGCGCCATCCCAGGGCTTTATTTGGGACACAACGGCTTTCAACCGCTTAGCGCTGGTGTGATCCGCACAAGACACTATCAGAGAACCTGGACCATACTGAAACTTTACTATGCAGATTTGCAGTCCATCACGAGACAGGCCTTCAACTATACGCGTAATAGCGGTTTGAACTGCTTTCAACTGGTCTAATTCCATCCAATAGTCAGGGTACTCGGCGTGAACTACAGTGACATCTACAATTGTAGATTCTTTGCTGTTAGGATTAGATGATTCCAAAATTGGCCTTTTTAAGTCTTGGTCTTCTTTCATGTCTGAATGAACTTCCTCATTATTCATCCTAAAAAAGAAGAAAATCATATTTTACTGCCTGGAATAATAAAAAAATATATTTTAATAAATACACCTTACAGATAGAGACCAAACTTTTAAGATCATACGGTCTTCGACAACGCAGGTAAGCACTAATGTTACGATATTTCTTAATAATGGTTATACGAAACCGTGGAATCTTATGTACTACTCTAGTAGTAACAATAAAATACGTTTATCTCAATTCACATAGATATTATTACATAGAAATGCTTAAAATATAATAATTAATATATTAAATATTCTACATGTAACAACACTGCATTCCCGTTTGTCAAACTATTTTTAACCAACTTGATAAGGGGAGGTTATCAATTCGACTGGTAGGTATGTTTTTGTATGTATATTCGTGCACAATTCTTGAACGGATTCAGAGATTTCACGATTTTTTTTTAGTTTTTTGTAATTTTTTTAGGCTTCCACTAATTTTAGCAAAAAACCTTAACAAGGGGACCATTCGGGAGAATTCATCTACAAAACGAAAAAATTGGAATCGGTGAATACGTTTAAGAATTATGCGCGAACATACATAAAAAACCGCACATATGGGTCGAATTGATAACCTCTTTTGAATTCGGTTAAAAACTAACGGGGGAGGGGATAAATATATCATTTTTGGGGTTATTGAGGTCAGAAAAGGTAATTTCGTCTAACAAATATTAAAACAACTAACGAGGGAGGGAGAGAATGAAACAAAACGCCTGGAAATTTCTCCAAAAATTATAACTAATGTGTCAATTTCGGGGTTGTTAGAATCAGAAAATCTACTTTTGCCTAACAAATGTTAAAAAATGTCAATGGGGAGGGGCTGAGAGGGGACAAAACGAAGACTGGGATTTTTTTTTCAAAAATATTGACATGTCATTTTTGGGATTACCAAGGTCAGAAAATCTATTATAGTTCAACAGATATTGAAACATGTTGAAGGAATTGAGGCGAGAGTGGATCCAATAATTTTATTAAAGAGTGCTTTATAGAACATTTTCGGAGTAATTTGGGTCAAGGAATCCAATTTTACACAACAGACGTTAATAAATACAGGGTGTTATGAAATTAACAGCATATATTAAAAAAGGTAAATCCTGGTATGAACTAGAGAAAAATATTCATAAATGGCTCTTCGCAATAAATAAGTTGGTAAGCGCCCCTAAAACTTTCTCTAATCGACAGTACCCGCCACTGGCATGAAATACGTCATACCAATTAAGTTGCCAATTCTATGAATAATTTTTACTATCATTAATTTTTTCTATGCAACAAGTCAGCACAGGAAAAAATGTTTGTGTTACCTTTAAAGTAAAATCCCTTGCACTTCTTTTAAAAATGTCTTAGGTGAACAAATACACACTAACAACGCAGTACAGACATTAACGCAAAAAACCAACACTCGACTAACTAACATTAACATAAGTTCCATAAAAAAATTACACATAATACTTAAAAGATTCCACAGCAATCTGCCACTATCCGCGCTATTAAAAATAAAAATTAGTGGTTTTTTACTTTAAAGTAACATCTCTGTAAAATACACTTCCTCTAGAAAGATTTTACCAAAGAAAATAGAATAGGTTGGTTAGGTTTTACGTTAAAAGAAAATATTACCCAAGCAACACACGATTAAGCCTTATCGTTGATTTTACGTATATTCAACCATTTTTTGGTAATTATTTGGTTATGGTATATTAATTAAACGTTAACGATAAACGTATATGTTTTCAACCATGTAATATACGTCTATATTATACTATTTTGGTAATATATTTGATTATGGTATATTAATTAAACGTTAACGGTAAACGTATATGTTGTCAACCATGTAATATACGTCTATATTATACTATTTTGTTTTAAAAATAATTATACAAATATGAACTTTCGCATATTCATATGAGGTTAATGCTTTTTCATGATATACAGCATATGGAGCCACTTAAACCGTCAAAAGTCGTTAAATAATATTAAGGGTGTTATTAAAAGGTATATGATATACGTTTTATACACCAAATTTCCTACTTGAATTAAACGTGTGCGTAGACTTTATTGTTTCGTCATGTTTCGGGAAGAATCGCGTATCTCCGGGCCTTTTTGGGCCAATCCGTAATCCCGACTTTGTCTGGTGACGATACACGCGGTTCCCATTGGCTTCGTTAGTTTGCCACATAAATCAGACAAGATAGTCAAGATACCTAGAACAAACGCCGTTTTTGGATTATGCAGCCGCCATTGATTTCTATAAGTAATTATTGTTTAAGTTTATTTTTCGTGTGTGATTGAGAGTCATTGTGAGCTAATAAGGCAAGCATTTACAGTTCAGGTCATCTGTTTTCATTAACATTTTTGTGTTATAATTGCCCAATTATTATTGTTGCGATATTTTTTTTGCTTTATTAAAATTAAAGGTGCTGTTCCACAGTAGCTTGCCATAGGGCTTTATTTGTCCACCCCTTTGCAAGATCATTCCAATTATACCTAGAAAAACGAATAGCATCTAATTTTAGTAAAAAAATAAGAATAATAAAATAAATGTTAAATGTTTGATTATTGCTGGTATAATTTTGGTTGAGTATTAACCTTTATTCCACTATAGAAATTAACTATTAAGTATTATTTTCAAAATTCGCCGAAAACCAAAATGGTAATAATTCGGATTAATGGAAACAGCGAATTTTTTCATGCAAAATTTTGTTTTTTACTCTATTTGTCAAGCTGTTATATGTATGTATATATTATATGTATGTATGTATGTATGTATGTATATATTATATGTATATGTTATATGTATGTTTATAAACGCATATGGTGTTAGTTTGTACAATAATAAAATATGTATGTTCTTTCTTCCTAGGTTTTTATTTTTTTCCTACATTATAGTTGTTAGGAAGAGTAATATTTTCAAAGAAATCAAAATAGCTAGGCTTTCTTATATGAATAATATGCGAACTTTATGGGATACATCGCATAAAGTATTGCATCAAAAAGTATTCCATGTGTCCTTTAAGCGTAAACACTTTGTAGATCTTATATTATATTTCAATGTTTGTGTTTTACCAGATATCATCGTAGCGTATCAATCACTATTAAACGTGTATCAAAAACGTTACTAATCTAATTACCATGAACTATATTTTAACGTTTAATTTATACCACATATAATCGTGTTTATGTACAAGATTATTATACGAATTTTATAAACGTTTTTAATTTGGATATAGTCCACCATACTGAAACGTATATCGCGCGGACATTTTATCCTTTATCGTGGGTAAACTTTACACCATAATTATACTTGTGGTATAAACGAAAAATAAATGTTTATTCAACTATTGTGTGTTGCTTGGGTAATGATCTCAACTATTTCTGTAGGCTTATGTTTTAGGTTATGATTTGGCAGTGTTGCGTTTGTTCCGCACATTTTCGATACATTATCAAAACAATGTTTCTGTTTCGACACATTTTCTATTAATTATAGCTACATGATGTATGAAACATTATAGAAACCAAATACTAGAAATTGCGTGTTGACTGTCTATTTTAGGTCAGAATAATTTCTCGCTTTCTAGCGGCCATTTTGATAAATGAATGGTTATCTTGTTAAAATTGGCTTTAATAAAATTCCTGCATTTGTCGAAAAGCCAAAAAGCTGTTAGTTCCATTTTACTAGCTAATTCAATTTCAAAAAAAAAAGAAAATTTTAAAAATATTTTTAGTTTAATTTTTTTACAAAGTATTATTTTTTCTGTAAATTTAAATAAATGGTGAGCGTGTTAAATATATAAAGCTGAATTACTAAATTGCACAATAAAATTTATTTCGACAGTGATTTTTGGTTCTCTTTTGCAATAACTATGAAATAAATCTACCATAACTTATAGAAAATACACTTGTGACAAATTCATGATGGCGAAATTATTTTGTCTTCATCTTGTTTTTCTTTTATTTCACAACGTGCAGGTATTTCTAATTATTTGTTTCTATATTTCGTCAATTTTGACATATGCAAATACAAATATCAGCCACACTTGGAAACAATTTTACCAAAATGTTTGCGCTGGTTTTATGCTTCAACAGTACAGCGCCCTCTATAAGATGTTGAACTGTCTCTTGTCACTACTGAATAAACACATTTGATGTAACAGTTTAGAAACATTTTCGATAAAAGTTTCGATTGTGTGTCGAATCAGCGAAAGTCGCAGCAAGTACCAACCACTTGGAAACACGTGCAAATGCGTCATTTAAAATTTATACGTTTCGAAAATATTTCCATATTTGTTGCCAACAATTTCCAATTTGTGTCGGAAACAGAAACAATGGTTTCGATACATTTACCGAAATGTGTCTCAAAATGCTACTTGGGTAATTAAACACATTACTGTTAAGTTATAAAAAGATTCCAAATAAGTAAATAAAGACATTATTTCAGTATCACGGTTACAATATGTCTGACAATTCTCCCTGTCCCTTGACATGTACCTGCAAATACCAGGTTCGACACCTATAACATACAGCTTACACAACCTCTCTCTTTTTTTTTTAAATAAATGTTTTTACAAATAATACAAATTATTGATTAAATAATTCTAATTAAACACATCAACTTTTAATAGCAAAATCTGACATCCATAGCGGTTTCTTCGATCGCCTTTTTAGTCTATCTGATAAAGTACTAGTTCTGTCTGTCCCAAAATTGGGCTGCATATCAGATTGTGCAAATGTAGTTGTAGTCTGTGGTATGTCTTCCTTAGAAATTACATTCTAGATTTCCTGAACATTTTGCAAACAATTATTATCTAAATTATTAAATTCAACACATCTGTCGCCTTTTAGTACAAAAGTACTAGGCTCGACACTTTTGTTAATTAATGATTGATGAGGTTTAGTACGAGGTTCAGCTTGGGGTACCTTATTTCCTTTATAGTATGGTGCTTGAATGAGCATCCATCCAACACGCGGAGTACATATAATATAAGATCATGATACAAATAAAAGAAGATATGATACCGCGCAGGTAGGCGTGGCCATTTACGTCACGCCGTGACCAATTCCGCGATATTTTGTAAACGAAACACGTCTTTTTTAAGATCGCGCTGTGTTTTCAATTATTTTTTGGTGTTTTTATATTACTTTTAGGAGTTTAAAAGTAAAAATGAGATGTGCTGTATATGGTTGTGATGTGAACAATCAATCAATTAATGTAATCTATGTATGCATTTATCCCATTATTTATATGATTATTTTAAATCATACTATAAAATTTGTATTATAAGCAGGAGGCAAAGTATATTGCCAAAGAATTTATATAAAATCGCCTATAACTAACGTAACCTCTATATTGCGCGTTATAAATTTCAAAAATAGGACGCAGCGTGACGTCATGCGCGAACCCGGACGAATTTGACACGGTTTGGTATCATACCTTCTTTTATTTGTATCATGATATAAGATCGTGGTTCTTGGGCCTGCTTAATTACAATACCATAGAATTTAAGATCAGTAACCCACACTGAAGTTCCCACCGCAAGTTCGTTAAATTTCTTAGTACGATGCTTAAAATTATAATTTTTGTTCTGTTTCTCTTTATTTTTTCTTTCTGTCGCAGAAAAAGCTGCTTGAGAATCTACTACCTCTTCGAGTTTACTGCAGGAATTATTAATTTCCATTTGTGTTGCAAAATTAATTCTTGAGCATTCCTTTTTGTATTTATGAATATAATCCTCCTTTCATAAATATTTTAAAATTTACATTTCTTCATTTGTTTACACTGCGTTTTCTCCTTTAAATAAATGCCAATAGGCCGTGTCACTACAGTTGATATTTTTTATAACAAAACTGCCAGCTAACAGTCGGCTTCTTAAAGCCATAACCTTCTCGATGTGTTACGAGAGACAGATACCTTGTCTCAGTCTCGCGCTGTACCTCTAGGTTATGCTCACAGCAATTTTATCAATAATTATTTGCTTATTATTCAATGGCTAGTGGTTACGTTACAGCACTTACGGTCATTGCCAGAAAACGTCAATTAAATTTGATACTTGACTAAATACTGTAAAAAAAAACGACAAGTATACACGCTTGCTTAGGTTGGGTTGGATTGATTAAAATCTAGCACAAAAGTTTTGGTTGTTTCAAATTTGGAATATAACCAGGCGCGGCCCGTGAAATTTTAAAGTTGTATATCTCTGCTGCTACTTATGGCACCCATGCCAAGTCCAGGTTTTTGTAATAGTGAGCCTACTAGGAATGTTTTGGTAGAGAAAAAAATATTTCGTAATTTGCGAAAAAAAGTTTAATTTTTGAATTGACACGCAATTTACATTATGTACTATTGGGAGCAAAACATTTCCAACGACTTATTTTAGCTTTGTAAATCTCCTTAAGTTCAGTGGCGTTTGTTGTCAACCAGTAATTTTTGTATTGTCATTGTCAGTCGATGTGCCAAATTAGTTTAAAAGGTAATTATTTAGATTAGTGGAAACAGCGAATTTTTTCATGAAATTTTGCACAGACCCTAATTTTGGGTCGTAGAACACGAATCCGAAGTCAGTTTTTGGGGGTCTCGTAAAAAAAAATTTTTTTTGCTCACCCAACCTGAGCAAAAAGGTGGTCAGGTTTGCTCAGTTTTCATTGATATAGATATATATGTATCTATATCAATCAAAACTGAGCAAACCTGACCACCTTTTTGCTCACCCAACAAATTAAAAAAAAAATTCATTGAAAAAGCTAACCTAAAAGTTTTAAAAAAAATTTTACGAGACCCCCAAAAACTGACTTCGGATTCGTGTTCTACGACCCAAAATTAGGGTCTGTGCAAAATTTCATGAAAAAATTCGCTGTTTCCACTAATCTAAATAATTACCGTTTAAAATATTTTAAAACATCATGCCCAACCATTTACTTACCGAGGCCGAGAAGGGTTTTGCTATAGCTAAATTGCAAGAAGGATGGTCGTACCAACGAACTGCAGATGAGCTGCACTGTCACAAAACAACAATATTTGAAACAGAAGTGGCCGCAACACCAGAAAGCTCCTGGTGCCGGTCATCCACGACCTTCTACTGCAAAACAGGACGTTAACTTAGTACAGTTTATTAGACAGCGCCCATTTAGTACAGCCATACAAGCAAAAGCAGAAACCCATTTTACCGCTTCCAAGTGGACGGAAGTGGGGTTGCAAGCTTCGCTGCAGCAAAAAAACACGTCTTACAGAAGCGAATAAAATTAGAAGAATGGAATGGGCAAATGATTTAAATAATAGAGACCAGGAAATCTGGGAAAATGTAATTTTTTCTGATGAAAAAGTTTTCCAATCTTCAAATAATGGTAAACCTAGAGTCTATAGACCAAGAGGACATAGCTTTAATGAGGAATATATACAGCCAACAGATATCAGTGGACGTTTTTCAGTTCATGTCTGGTGTTTGATTTCTGCTCGAGGCACTGGTAATTTACATATAATAGATGGTCGCCTTAATGCAGCAGGTTACGTGCGAATATTGCAAGATGCAATGTTACCGTCGGTCCAAGAACGTTTTGGAGATAATTTTATTTTTCAACAGGTAACTATCTATTACCATCAATTGTTTCATAGTATTTGATGTATTGCAAATTTTTAGGACAATGCACCAGTACACACGGCTCATCTTACTATGGAATGGTTTACCGACCTATCAATGTTTTGCCTTGGGCGGCTCGAACTCCCGACATGAATCCAGTGGAAAACATATGGGGTTATATGGTCGAACAGATCTACAGTTATGAGTTTAGGCCTCGAAACAGACAAGAGCTTTTAGGCGCCATTACTAATGAATGGCAGAATTTAGAAAATTACGATTTTGGTAATTTAGTAGCGTCTATGCCTAGAAGATTAGATGCTCTTTTAGATGCTAATGGCGGATACACAAAATACTAATATTCTTAATTTGTAGTTTTTTAGATCATTTAATTATGCAGCGTTAAAAGTTTTTTTGTTAAGTTTCTTAATTATACTATAATACTAAATAAACTTTTTCTCAATTCCTTGTAGAACCTGTTTAGTACGCCAGTGTGTTATACAAATATGTCAAAAATGATTTTAATAAGGTTTTATACAACTAAGTTTCATTAAAAATATATGGTTATGGTTAAACGTCGTTGAAAATATTTTGCACCCAATAGTACATTACTGACATGAGTACCGGTTAGTGTCATTTTGGACGCAGCAGGAATAACAATACGAGTACCCTTTAGAAGAATGTTTTCTACAAAAGTAATATCATTATGATACTAATAAGGGATTAACTCTGGAGATAAGTTTTTTTTTCTCTGGCCATCCAGATATAGCGTACAATTTTATATTTTGACAATATGAGTCTAAGTTTTGGGCTTTTTTTAATTTTCTCTAAAAAAATGGTATTTTACTGGGAAAGACTTAACAACGAAACGCACATAAGCCTCGACTTCGGCAGACAGTTCATCACTCCGTTCAGATCCGTGAAAAATGGGTCTAAAAATTTTTTAAAAAAGCTTTTTTAGCCTACTTTTAAAAAAAAATTCATGTTCATCAAATTTCAACAGGCAGTAAAAAGCAGCGACCAAAATAACGAAAAAGTAGCAAAAAATGTCGAATATCGTATTTTTTAGGGCATTTCCAATAGGAGGAACACTTTGTGTCTATTTTTTAAGTTAGATAATCACTTAAACTACAAAACGCCGTTTGGTTCATCCCGATATATTTTTCCGATTAAGAGATATTTGATTTTGTCCATTTTAGTTTCGGAATATATTACTGTGCGCCGTCAGTATTTTAAAAAAGTTAATGTTTGGTGCAACATTTCCTGTTATGGGATTATAACATATTTTTTTGTTAATACATGTAACAATTTTACTTACATATGCTCGAGTCATTTTTTGTTAAGCAAGTTAGAAGAATTGCCGGTTCAATATCGCCGTTCAACGCGCCTCTTGTTATTCTGTTAGGAACAGTCAAGGGGGGAATAATACCGGCTAGTTCTTCAGAGCAAAATCCGTGGCAGTAGCGGTAGAAAAGGGATAAATCCCCAACAGCGCGGCGATGAGCGAGACAAGGGAGTTTTCACGTGAGGGCTGGGCATTGATAAGTCGAATGGCTCTCTTTTGGATAGAATCAAGGATGTTAAGTGTCGAAGGAGATGCCGCTCCCCAGATGCGGGAGCAGTACTCTAGGTTAGGTCTTATTTGGGAAACATAGATAGTGTATAAGTTGGAAGGGGACAAGTATTTTCTGGCTCGAAAGAGAAAACCAAGCTAGGAAAACCAACCCTAGGAGTCCCGATTTGGGAATTTGTGATATGTTTCTCTAGGGGCGCATTAAACACCTAACATATGAAAGACCCATTGAAATGACGAAGAGGTTTTAAAACAGAGAATTTTAAGCGCGATAGAATCGATTTCCCTGGAAGGAATAAGAAGCTTTGGCCATTTTCGACGTCAGTATGTAGGAAAAATGCGTAGAATATGGAGAAGTTTTAAAAAAATAAATATGATGTGCCCCTAATTTTTTCAAAGTTTAATAAAATAAGAAATATTTCTCAAATATTTTATTTAATATTCTATTAGTAATTTTCTTTAACCTGTATGAGTGTAATTTTGAATTATAAATCTTCCTTACTCTAAAGACATCTTTATTATTTTGACAAATACGTCACAGTTATCAAAGCTGTAATCAAATAGAAAAGGTAACAATGTGACTTAGAATAAATTTGATTTTAAAAGTGTAACTTAGAAACTTCAAATTTTTACTTGAGACTTACTACTGGAATAAGAATTCTTTTAAAATTTAAAATAACTTTTCTATTTAACCACATTACCACCATTTAACCAACTTTACTTCTTAACCAAATTTTTCGTTTTTGTCTTTGGATACCCTGTAAAAAAAAACAAATTTTTGGTATCGTGGATCTTATTTTTTTAAGCAAAAAAAAGTTTTATAAAGAATGACCTTTTTTCGTATCTTTCACTTTTTGGACCATTTGTCCTCTTGTCTACCACATCCGTGAACATACTGTATATTAAATTCGGGTTTAGTAAAAAGATGAGCACATGGTAAACATGAATAAGCGATTTAGGATATTAGATAAACACGAATAAGTTAAAAACACGTTTTTGAACGAATACATCCAATGACTAAGTAATAGAACAGTATACTTACTGTGATGAAAGATTTTCTGATTCCTGTGTCGTTGATGATGAAACAGCAAGATTTTGCGATGCGTTGGCCGTCTCACTTTTAAGCTTGAATTGATTGGACCATTCCCTAATGAAACATTCCTTTACAACCATTCGTTTTGCCTGAATATAGGGTATCCCTTGAGAAACTAACGATCGTATTTTCTTTTTCGCAGCGCCCGATACACGGAGGCCGCTTATCTCCTCGATTGTCATTTCGTCTACTTCTTGTACAGACATGACCTTTTTGCTAAACGTTTTCTTTTTACCATTTTCTAAATCACCATCCCCAGGCCTTAAAAAACTTCTCATGAGGATACTGCTCTCTTGAGGAGAATGTAGAGAACCATGGTCCATATGTCTGATGTTGCCCCTGTCTACATCAGGGGGTCCACGAGGAAACCTATGGGAAAAAGATATTTTTAATTATTTGTTTTATCTGATTATCTGTTTGAAATATCAAGGTGAAGTTATTCTAAAAATTCCAATTTTCAACACAACACTATTAAAGGTACATTCACATTCAAGCACACTTCGGAGTGTGTTGGACAACCATGCGTTTACAGCAATACTCAACAACGCGACCGTAAATCTGTCAACTTGACTTTTGTTTAAGCCCAAACTTACTTGACAGCAGCAGTAAGTGCATGGATGTCAATTACCCTTGTGCTCGATATTCCAGGTATTTTCGTGGTGGCTATATTTAAAATACATACCAGGTAAAATTTCAAGCAGCTTTTGAAAAGGCTTGGCATGTGAGTGTCGAGTTTATCAGCACTACAGATAAATTCAAATAAAAATTACATAATTCTTACCGTACTTTCAAATGGGCGGACAGAAAAATATTGAAACATTTTGTGGACAAATGAAGCTTAGTTGGCCAAATATATTTATTTATATATATATATATATATATATATATATATATATATATATATATATATATATATATATATATATATATATATATATACAGGGTGTCTAAAATAGGTGATACCACTCCGAAACGGTAAAAAATACGAGGTCGGTTAAATTAGAGAAAATATAGAATAGAATAGAACAGAATAGAATAATATTTATTATGCAATAACAGTTACATCATTACATAAAAGGTAGCATTCTCAGAGAGTTCTTCCATGCTACCCTACACAATAGCTATAATCACTAACCTAAGTACATAGTAACACCAGTAATCAAGATCACAAAAATAGAACCGAGAGGAAAAAAGTACAATAGTACATAGTTACCCTCAACTATAACATGCTTTGATACAAGTAAGATTTATATTTACGTTTAAAATTGACAAGAGAGTTATTTTCAATGAATCTGTAAGCATCCGAGTTGAGAAGTTCTACGGCCTGAAAGGCAAATGAACATCTAAACCCCGATGTACGGTGCTGAGGTATATCAAATCTAATCATATTCCTGATATTTAAATTGTGAACGTCTTGTCTTGGTCCTATATATTCCCGAAGGTAACTCGGGCATCTAAATTTGTAGATCTTGTAAAGAAATACATCAAAATGGAGCATCGCGCGAAATTTATATTTAAGAAGGTTGTTTTCAACATAAACCGGAGTAACATGATCAAATTTATCAATGCAGTACACAAAACGGATACATGCATTTTGTGCGAGCTGAATCTTGTTTTGCAACTCGACGGTTAAATATTTGTAGTATACTACACTACAATAATCTAACTGAGGATAGATGAGGGACTCAACCAGCATGAGTTTAAGCTTTTCAGGCAAAAGATACTTAAACGAATATAAGCTTTTTAATTTGATGTTCACAGAACACAGCTTTTTTTTAACATGAGGCTCAAAGTTCAAATGCTCATCAAATATGACACCCAGGCTTCTAGCCTGTCCAACAGATGGCAGCAGGCATCCATCAATATGCAGGGTATTGAAATTATATAGATTAAATCTGTTTCGGACCATATCAGAACCAACTATCATATAGTTGCTTTTTATTGCATTGAGTCTGAACCCATGGTTACAAGACCATTTGAAAATTTCGTTTAGATCATTGTTAATCTCCTGGATAGCCCAGGAAGCATCCTCAGGCGCAAAACTAGCCAGCAATCGTGTATCATCTGCGTAGAGATGGACTGAGCAGAATTTTACCTGTCTGGGCAGGTCAGCAGTGTATAAGTTAAATAATAATGGGCCAAGAATGCTTCCCTGTGGAACACCATATTCTACAAACACTGATTCCGATCTCGCTCTGTCCAGCTCCACTATTTGTGCACGCGAGAGCAGGTAACCCGATAGCCACACACACACCTGCCTGGAGAAGCCGCAGTACCCGGCCTTGGCAATCAGCATTTCATGATTAATAAGATCGAATGCCTTGCTATAGTCAAGGAGAACCAAGCAAGACGCCCTGGAAGCATCCATATTTTTCGCGATGTCCGTTGTTACTTTACTGAGTGCAGTCGCTGTACTACGGTTCCTCCTAAAACCCGACTGTATATCCGGTAATATATCATTTTCAGAAATGAATTCATTGATCATGTCACACACAACTAATTCAAACATTTTGGCCAGAATTGGCAGAAGGCAAATTGGTCTCAACTCAGTTACTGTTTCTATTTTAGGGGATTTTGGCAGAGGCTTGACAATGGATGTCTTCCATAATGTTGGAAACTCTCCATTTTGTAAGCACAAATTAAATAGTTCAGTGACGACCGTTAAGACATGGTCAATGCTAAACAACAGCATATTATGACTCACACCATCTACACCCATACTCTTTGACTTAATTCGTGCAAACGCCCTGTATACATCATATTCTGAAACATTTTTGAAATTAAAACGATTATCACCCAGTCCATTCATTTTGTTATTTTTTAGATACTCAAGCGTTGCATTATCAACCGGGACGGCCAACTGACTGACGTTCGCAAAGTGGTCGCTTATCTTGTTTACATCTTTTAGGTGATTAGGGATTTCATCATTACTTTTGGAGTGTATATTCCAATTATTAATATTGGACCACAGTTTTTTGGAATCTTTTTGTACTCTATTTAATTTAAATGACATATATGCTTTTTTTTTCACTGCGAATTGCAAAAGATAAGTAGTTTTTAATATCAAGATAGTAATTTTTGTGTACAATGTTACTAGTTCTTTTATATTTATTAAATGCTTTCTTTTTCAACTTTATAATTTCTTTTATTGTATCTGTGATGTAGGGCCTAAATTTGCGTTCAATTTTAGAAGTCTTTAATGGAGTGTGCCTATCATACACTTCAGTTAGCCGCCGGTTAAAAACATCAAGCTTAGCATCCATAGTCTGCTGGCGCAAAACATCCCCAAAGTCAAGCCCCTGCATTTCCTGATCAAACAAGTCTTTGTTAAAATTCTTAAAGTCTCTATAGGTTATTACTTTAGAAGCAACTTTTGGCGATACCACATTTAGCACAGAATAAACCAGTCTATGATCCGTAAGATTGAACATCTCAATAGTGCCACTATTTATAACGTTTAGTTTGTTTTTATTGAGGTTATATTGTTTTGTCAAGTTTGTCAAATGTCAAATAATAATCAGCTGTTTGTAAAATGGTAGGTTCAGATGTTTGGTAGTTCTAATGTACAGTATATTTTGTTTCTTGTAACGATGGTGATAGAATAATAAAAAGTTGAAGAAGTTGTTTAGTCGTAAGTCGACGTATTATACTAAAATTGTACCTTGTTCGTCTTATTTAAAGTATATAATAAAAAATAACTTCTCAAAAGTTTTCAACCCCAACAATATCAATTAAACTGAAACTATTTCGGGTCAATCTCGTCGGATCAGTTATTACCTGACCTAAGTTAAACATGTTAAATATTGATTCCAAATATTTTTTTTCAAGGTTATTAACAGACCAGTCTATATTTAATTCGCCCATAATCACTGTATAATCCATGGATTTATTAGGACTGGATACGGGATGATTTCACATTCTTTGAAGCCAAAACAAACCATTCTAAACGACACTAGTGATGTAAGGATACGTATCCAAATATCCGTTGGATACGGATATTAAAAGAATCCGGATTATCCGGAACCGGCCGAGAACTTGAATACGGATTCGGAATCAAAATAAATTCGCATCGGCTGTATACTAATGCAAAGTGCAAAGAGAAAACGGAATCGGAATCGAGTGTAAGCGAACAACACGGTCTGCGATGTGGCATATTTGATCTTATGCTTTCTCTTTCTAATGACCTTTCCTAAAAAAAGATAGCATAGTTATCGGGGTAACGGGTATCATATGGGATGGGACCCATTGGTTAAACTAGGCCCGCCTCACCCGAACCGAATTCAAACGAGAACGAACGACGCCGACGCGACGGTGCCTTCTTATCCCTAACCTTCGACTTCGAATGATACCGATACCGCATCGACCTACCTAGCCATGTATCCGGATAGAAAATGTTTTAGTATTGCATGCATACGTATACCTACATGATCTGTCGCGCGGTTCAAGAAATGGATTCGTATTCGGATAATGGATACGGATATTAGCTGATTCCGATTCCGTATTATCCGGATATCTAAAGAATACGGATATTTACAACACTAAACGACACTGTAAACACAATTTGTAAACATTGGCCACATCTTATTTTACCTTGTATTTTTGTACAAAAATACGTTAGAAGCATCACAAGATTTACTAAAAGTAATAAAAGCCCCAAAATATTGTATTTTTCTGCTAAATAGTAATAAATTTAAGTTAAATAGGTTTTATTATTTATAGGTTATGTTATGTTAGGTTATTTCTAAAGGCGTTTATTTAAAGTCGCTCTGAGTCATTTATAAATCTATACGTCGCACTTTTTCTTTTCTAGTTCATTAGACAAAGACGTACGTGTAACCGAGCGTTCGCAGACGTTTTTCCTAAGCACCCAGCAGACAACAACACTTCTGAGCTCCAACACTCCAATGCTATTTTATCTCTTTCTACTACCATTCTTGATTCAATTACGTAGTAATTCGTAGTCTTGTCTATGTTCGTAGTTTCGTAGAATAACAAACAACAAAATATTTATATTATATAAGGCTTCACGTTCGATACGCTCACAGTATACGGATATCGAATCCATATTATAATAGATCCATGGTATAATCATAGGAAACACACAGAGAGGACAGCACACTTTCAATACAACTTAGCTGTCTATAACTAATCAGAGGAGGTCTATACAATACGCCAATTAATATGTTCTTGTTCTTATACACGACTGCAGCCCATAATTGTTCCACCAGGCTTTCGTTACCATGGATTGCCGATACATCTATAATAATGCAGTGATAAGAATTTCATCGTTCCAATTTTAACTTTGTCAAGTAAAACCAACTGCATTCTATTCCGTTAATAATAGTAGACTGTAGAGATAAAGTATACTCGGCACACAATAATCATGATCCATAATCATCCAAACTCTAAAAATATTATTAGTGGTGCCTAGTTCCAAAGTGTACAGACTCCACCTTTTATGGAGTTCTAGGAAAAAAAAATCGTTTTTTGCAAAAATAATTAAGTACAAAAAAGATTATACCTACCTACATTATGAAATTTATTGGTGGAGATTGTTCACTTTGGAAATAAACTAACGTTTTTTAATCCAGACAAACATTTTTATTTAGACTTAACTAACAAACATACTTCAGACTTAGCTAACATAAACGAGTGTGTTTTTAAATGTTTTTTCCATACAGTTATAACCTGGTAAAACAACATGTAAACAGCTGATTTTAGTGTGAAAGAAATATTGCTCACTTTGAAAATGACTGTATAATAATGTATTAATATGCAATGGAGATTGTATGTTTGCTTTCATTGACGAGTTAGGAGTTTGTACGGTTCGGAACTAAATTATTATTAGAGATGGTAAGTACATTATGAAACTAAGCCTAATTTTTTTACACCAAAAATAGACTGGGTATTGACCGTTTTGGTACAAAATGATGGTTTATTTCAATTCAGCGCTAAAAATTACATCTAAAACGCCATCTATCTCATTTTAAAATGAGATTGGATGGCGAAAATTGGAGATTGTACACTTTGGAACTATGCCCCACAAATGTACTCACTGTCCAACTTAAATATCTAATAAACAGAAAGAAACAGAAAGAAAATCTAGTCTATGAAATCTATAAAGCCAAAAGTAAATTGTTTAAAACACACATTATGCAAAAAACACCCACAGACGCTTAAAAAACATCAAAATCAAACAAAAATATATAGAATTGATACATATATAGAATTGATACGGCCCACTACTAATATAGGGACTTTTCCAAGGAACCAATATCAGCTTTTGTTGTCATCTGTGATTGTCAAATGTCAAAACGCCGAGTTTCATCATAAATTGAACTATATGACACTATTGTAAAAAGGCAAAAAAATACTTACTGGTTTGATTCACGACGTGGTGATCTTGAATTAGCATATAATTGATGTCCCTCATTGTTGTGATATTGGTCATTGTTACTGAAGTATTGATCATGTACAGCTGTTCGCAAGTAACTAGGAGGAGAATCACCTCTATCTAAGTACCGAGGTGGAGATTCCAACCATGTTTGAGGTGAATGTGGGATCTGAGACTTTCTTCCTAAATGGTAAGGTGAAGATTGGTTTCCTCTCAAATGGAGAAGTGGAGAGTCATGTCTTTGTAATGGAGATTTACTCCTAGATAAATAGCGGGAAGGAGATCCACTCTTATGCAAGTGACTCTGGGGACTCCAGGGTGGAGATTTACTCAGTTCTAAGTATGGTGAACTTCTGTCTGAATAGTCAAGTGGTGATCTACTTCTTTCCAAATAACGACGTGGAGACTTATTCCTTCTCTCATCAAGGGAAGGCAAATAATGTGACCTTTGTTCTTGTGATGAATGTTTCGATACATATTGAAACATCTAAAAAACAAGGGGTTTTCATAAATAAATAGGTGATAATTACTCATCTAGATCTTAAATGACACCATCAAGTGTTTAGGTCGCTAGACCTTGTTAACAGAATTCCTACGTTAAAATACAAGTAATTGATTGAATAATAGGTGGGCAAGCAACATAAATACATATTAGGTAGGTATTCTTAAAACTACTAAAATGATAATTTGATCACAGAATTAGAAAAATCGCATTTTACAACCCAAAGTAAAAATTTACCTCGGCTGTGCCAATTAACAATCATAACACCGAAATCATAAAAAAAAGTTTATGGTACAGAAATCACAAAAAATATACAAATAAATTTTAGCTTTAGCAAACATCGTTTGCTGGCCACCACAGAACAACAGGTAAATCTGATTGGCAGTGATTTGAGTGATTGGTCTAATTTTGACGATCTGTCGTCTGTCGAATGGAAGTAGTGCCTCCGTGTCATGGTCGCTAACTAAAATGTGACAAGTGGCAGCTGCGATAATCCGTATTGTTCATTGAACTAAGGCTGTGTACCGTTGTCAAACCTGGTTAACCACTCGGTATAATGCGGTAAACCATTGGTATTCCAATCTTAACAACTTTTCAGATTACCGATACTTACGGGACACAAAACCGTAACCGAAGTTGACAACGGTACACGCCCTAAGCAACTTCGTTAGTTCAATGTCGACCTTGGAGACACAGTTAAATATAAAGGCTGTGTACCGTTGTCAAACCTGGTTAACCGCTCGGTTTCTTCGGTGACATTAATGACAGATATTGCGTTTCCAATCTGTCAACTTTTCAGATTACCGATACTTACGGGACACAAAACCGTAACCGAAGTTGACAACGGTACACGCCCAAAATATAGATAGCAGCGTTTTCGATTGGTAAAATTAGTTAAGCACAAGTGTATCTCTATTGTCTTTCTTTTCTCATATTAAAAAAGAATGCAAATAATACACTCGTGGTTCGTGGTGCACTCACCTCCATCTCCAATCCCCCAACCGAAAATCTTACTCTTGGAATTTATAAGCATATGCGATGTACTTACTAGCTGTTATTGCCCCAATATTTGTGTCAAAAATTATACGATTATTTTTAATTTTAGATTTTATTTAAAATATTTACTTACCTAAAAAAAAATTACAACTCACATTTTTTTTAGAAAGCAAAGTAAAAAATATTAAAATAAAAAGTAACATAAATCGAATCGAAAAAGTTACGATATTATTCGATATTTAGAGTATCGATATTTTTCAAATCGATACTTTATTGTATCGATACTTTATGATACGATCCGGATCGATTCAGAGCATCGGTTGGGGCGTGGCTTTGGCAGCTCCAAGGTTTCAAAATTAATTATTGGTGAGATTAATGGCAGGTTGAATAAAACCTTAATTTATATAACCCCACATGACCTCAATGTAAATGATGAGGAGGCATCTGTTTCACAGGAGAATGATTTGGATTTTTCAATCAAATCTAATGTGCAGTTTATTCTAAATAATTTAATAAATGCTGTTTTGGAACAAAGTAAAACGGATGCTTCCGAGTTGGATGATTTAAATTTTTTATCTCTGACACTGGGCCTTCCAAGGGCTCCATAGAGCATTCTGATATCAACCAACTCAGTTTACTATTATTGAATATTCAGTCATTGCGAAATAAAACAAATGAGTTGGACTTATTTCTTAGTGATTACGACTACCCTAACATAGTGGCAATAACAGAGCACCATCTAAAAAAAGATGAACTTGTTGAGATATCAAGTTACTTAATTTTGTCAAGTTTCTGTAGAACCCGTTTGACTCGCGGAGGGTGTATGATACTGATAAATAAAACATTTCTAGAAAATAACTCTTTTCAGCCTGTACAGAGATATGACTCTTATCTAATTGAGACGGTCTTTGAATTTGTTGTTGTCTATTGTAAAAAAGTTAACTTGTATATAATTTGTATTTATAGATCGCCATCAGCAAATGTTGGTGACTTTTTGACACAGTTGGACCTTCTCTTAGCAGAAATTCCAACATATGCTTCAGTAATTTTGTGTGGTGACCTTAATATTGATTTCAGTGAGAAGAGCAGTATCTCCACCCTTCGTTTAACAAATGTATTTGAATCCAATAACCTGTTTATGCATGTAAATTCTCCTACACGTATTACTAATTTTTCTTCCACAACAATTGATTATGTGTGTTCTAACTACAGAAGTAGTGCTGTAGAATGCTCAGTTGTTAATCCCGCCTTATCCGATCATGAGGCGGTTGTTTTTAAAGTCTCGATTGATGATATATGCTCTGAGCCGAAGCTGAAATATGGTAGAGTTTTTTGCAGGAGTAATTATGGTAGGTTTTACCGATTGTGTTCCTCAGCTGGTTGGGATGGTGTGCTGTTGTCTCAGGATCCCATAGGCGCGTTTCATGAGCTATTGCTCAGTCTTTTTAATGAGTGTTTTCCAATTAGAAGAATAAAAAATAAGAAGAAAAAACCTTGGTTCACTAAAGGTCTGAAGGCATCATCCAGAAACCTTCGGTCTCTTCATATTATAAGAAAATATACAAACTGTCAAAGGTTTCACCAGTAGTTTTCTACGTATAGATCTTTGTATAGGAGGTTGATTTCTATTTCAAAGAAAAGGTATTACACGGAGTGCCTGAATCAGGCAGCAAATAAGCGGAAAGAATGTTGGTCCATTGTAAACGACATACGTCGCAGAAACGGGTATGGGCTCCGGAATGTGGATTCTGGGCTGTCAGCTGATGACATTAATACTTATTATTGCACAATAGCGGAAACTATGACGAAAGACTTTAAACAAACAACTGATCCGCTAGATTTTCTTTCGTCTGTCTCTGTGCCAAATTCATTTTATTTTTTACCTGCAGATCTAAATGAATTAAAGCTGACTATAAGATCAATAAAAAATAAAATCACCTCTGGTGATGATGGTATATCTGCAAAAATTTTCTTGAATATGCCTGATTCAGCTTTGGATGTGCTTGCTCAGGCTATAAACTTGTCTTGGGAGATGGGCTATTTTTCTCCTGCTTTAAAATCGGCTAAGGTTATTCCGCTCCATAAGAGCGGTGATACAGGTGACCCGGCTAACTACCGACCAATTTCCTTACTCTCCACGCTTTCAAAAATAATAGAGAAATTGGTTAAGGTCCGTATGACATCGTTTTTTGATCGAAATAATATTATTGGTGACTGTCAGTTTGGTTTCCGAAGCAACAATAGCACGAACGATGCTATGTATAAGTTGTTGGAGAGTGTTTATTGTCACATTAATAGTGGTAGTGTTGCCGCAGCGGTCTTCTGTGATTTGTCTAAGGCATTTGACTGTGTCAGTCATGGAGTTCTGCTGCGGAAACTTCACAAATATGGCTTTAGAGGAGTGATCTTTCAACTCTCGATGTCAGTGGCCAGTTTACAATGTTCGCTGACGACATTACAATACTGTGGCACTGGTCGGATGTAGATAGTTTGACCGCTACCGTATCATTGGACCTGATAAAAATAAAATCATGGTGTGAATCCAATTTATTGTCATTGAATGTTGAGAAAACCTGTATGATGTGTTTCAGGTGCAGTGTGGAGGGCGTAAGTGTGGGCAGTGCGCCTTTGCCAGTTGAGGTCAAAACCAAATTCCTAGGTTTAACAATAGATAAGGGTCTTAGATTTCAGGATCACATAGTTTTACTCAGCAAAAAGGTATCTTCAGCATGTTTTGCTGTTAAAATTGCTGCACAGGAGTTGGGTAAAGAGTTTGCAAAGGCAGTTTATTATGCTTTGGTGGAATCCCGACTTCGATATGGCATATCCTTCTGGGGTGCGGCCAGCCATTATCTTACTGCTGCGGTTTTTGTAATTCAGAAGCGTGCAGTGAGATCTATTTGTGGCGCTCGTGCAAGAGACTCATGCAGGCCGTTGTTTGTGGGAGAGAAGATTCTGACTCTAACATGTTTATATATACTAGAGACTGTTTGTCTCATATATGAAAACCGAACAAAATTTATTTCGGTTAATCCAAGATATGATACCCGTCAGGGTCTTGACTTGCAGCTGCCTATCCCAACTTCCAGTTTGGTGAGGAATTCTATTTATTATGAAGGTATAAAGATGTTCAATCATCTGCCTCGCGGTATTAGGGAGCTTCCCACTAAGAGGTTATTTAAAAAACAACTTCAGAGGATGTTAGCTGGTAGAGCCTATTATGAACTGGGCGAATTTTATACTGACAGATTTTGACTTATTTAGTTGTATGTTATTTTTAATTTTAACAGTCAACCCCTAGTTTTCTAAGTTTTTTAAGTTTTAATTTATTGATTCTGGTTTTACTTTTTTTTCTGTTTAATTATGTCTGTCTTTTGCTCATGTATTTTACAACTTTTCTGTACCTTTTATTGTTTGTTGATTATGGTTTGTGTGATTTTCTTAGTTTTAGTATTATTTATTTATAATTTTTTTTATACAAGTAGAAAATGTTTTGTTTTTATTTTGTTTTGTACTGTTAAACTGCCCTGGCTTTGTCGGCAAAACTTTGGTTTTTTGATAATAAAGCTTATTTGATTTGATTTGATTTGGTTTATCGATACTTTCGGCGTATCGGACATCCCTAGTCCACGGTTACGGTTGACAGTTAAACAATGGATAAACTTCATTTGTCAATCAATTGGTTGACAAATGAAGTTTAATCCGTTGTTTACAAAGAGAGGGGACGCGTAACTATTTGACATGAAGTGTGACCATCCGACACCAGACCGATCCGCTCAATGGCGTAACTAGAGGTTTTGTAAATTAATTTAATTTTTTTCCTTCTTGCTGCAAAAACTGTATGAAATAGAATATTTAAAATAGTGCTATAAAATAAAACAATGTTATACTGGATTTTTTTAAAATTATGCATTTATTTTTGTAATTTCATAACAAAAACCATACTGATGTACCAAAGAAAAAATCGAAATACACTTACATATTATTATTAGCTTAGACGAGGAAAGAGAGAGGACGGGTAATACATGCTACGGATATGAAGCCATCTGACACCAGACCCCGGATCACGCCACATAGAATTCTATTCTACGTGTCAAAGTCACATGACTACTCAAACAAAACAAACAATCCATCACATGGCCACTGTCATTAGTGTCAAAATCGCGTAGAACTCAATGCATCGTGATCCAGCACCAGGCTACGGCGGCTTATCATGAGAGGCGATTGTAGACTTTTACCAAAACGAATAAAACGACTTATAGTAATAATTTATTTTTGGTTTGTTAAATGTGGAGAAAATCAATAGATCCAATGTACTCCTTCAATTTTAATTGTTCTCAAGTATATTTAAAAAAATATATGTAATATAATAATAATAACAATTCTGAAAAGTTATTAAAACTAACTATATAGGTACATAGGCAAACAAATTTAGAAACAATAAATATTAAGTACGCCTAATAAACTGATACAAAAATAAATATTTACATAATACAAAAGTTGTGTAAAGTTATTCTGCTTTTCAAATTCAAATTGAAATAAGATTTATTGCCAGAAGACTTACATCTTATAGACAAAGCAAGAAGGTAGTTCCTATATGATACATGATCCTACATACTAGTATTTCATTACAAATAAATATATATAAAAAAAAATCTAAATAAAGTATATAAGCAGACCAACACTAATAAAAGACAAACTCAACAAGGTATACAAACAATACACATAATTTTAAAACTCGATATAATCATATAGGTGTAAAAAAATTAAAATGAGTCATCATAAAATTCAGCAACAGAATAAGAAGCCCTGTCAGTCAGCAAATGTCTAACTATTCAAAGACTTTATATTGCTTGGAAGGTAGTTGTACTGCTTGGAAAAACCGTCTTCTAAGCTGTTTTTTTCATGGTGTTTCATCTAAGTTTTGTTCCACATTACCGGCCTTACTATCCCTGGCTGGCACAACAGAAACAGAACAGGAACGCCTCCAATTTCTTGCCTACAACAATACATTTAATTAGCTTATTTCTAGCATATGATACCTACACTAGGTACCTATATTACAAAATAATATTACAAAATGTTGTGTAAAGTCTGACTTACTTGCTTTGTTTGTGACATTTCCTGGAGATATTTCGGCAATTCCTCAAATACTGTAGGTACTGCATCATCTAATAGACAAGTTTTTTCACCAATACTATAAAATAAATTCCAGTCAAAGTGCTTTGAAGAAATTTTATCATTTTTCTAGGACTCCAGTCTGCAACATGCATTTTTTTAACCCAAAGAGCAAGTCTTCTGGGATCGTTCATGAGGAATCTACAACAAAACAAATAAATTATATATTAAAAAAAAAACCTGCTGTACTGACTAATTTACGCACACAAAGTTAATGAAATATTATAATATTTTTTCCGAATAAAAACATACCCGCCACTGGAAAAAATCTTGCCATTATCATAATTTATATCTTTAATGAGTTGATAATGAATGAAAACATTCAAGCACATTGTTCAAATAAACATACATAGTCTGTTTTGAAAATGCCTAAATCATCATATTCGAATTGCGTTGATAAATTATCTCATAACAAAAATATTTCGAAAATTGTTTGTCTTGCAACTAGTGTTGTAAATATCCGTATTCATTAGATATCCGAATCATACGGAATCGGAATCAGCTAATATCCGTATCCATTATCCGAATACGAATCCATTTCTTGACCCGCGCGAAAGCGGTTACAGATCATGTATACGTATGCATGCAACAGACTAAAACATTTTCAATCCGGATACACGGCTAGGTAGGTCGATGCGGTATCGGTATCATACCATTCGAAGTCGAAGTTTAGGGATAAGAAGGCACCGCGTCGCGCCGTTCTCGTTTGAATTCGGTTCGGGTGAGGCGGGACTAGTTTAACCAATGGGTCTCATCTCATATGATACCCGTTACCCCGATAACTATGCCATCTTTTTTTAGGAAATGTCAATAGAAAGAGAAAGCACAATATCAAATATGCCAAATCGCAGACCGTGTTGTTCGCTTACACTCGATTCCGTTTTCTCTTTGCACTTTGCATTAGTAACCACCCGATGCGAATTTATTTTGATTCCGAATCCGTATTCAAGTTCTCGGCCGTTTCCGGATAATCCGAATTCTTTTAATATTCGGATCCAACGGATTTTTGGATACGTATCCTTACATCACTACTTGCAACTATGTAACATTTAACTTTTTACCTGTGAAAGGTAATTCCAGGCTCATTTCTCTCGTTTCGGCTTTTGCAGCCATAAGCAGTACAACCCACCATCATAAATTACTAAAATGTAGTCGTCTTTAATCAAAATTCTGTTCGAAACACCACAAAATATCTTTGATGTCACCGGCAATGTTTGGCACCAAAAAATGGCGTCGTCTCGAATTTTGGTCACACTTGCCATGCGTTAGCTTAAATGAGTGTTAAAGATAGCGTTTTACGCAAGGTATCTTCTAATGAGAAATATACCTTAATAAGATAAACAGTTTCTAACTAAGTTTTAAGTTACCGGTTAAATATTTTTTTTGTTAGAATGTGCTTTTGTTTAAAAAAAAAGTTAACATTATGTACATAGGTGCTTCGGTACCTACCATGTTTTTCTTGTTGTTTTTATGTTACTTAAAGAAGCTATATTAGAAAGTACGTATGTACCTATTTTAAAAGAAATGTTTTTGTTTTCTTTATTTTAATAATTTGACTTTTTTCTTATTAAAATGTTAAAATTTACATGTACGTAGTTTTTATGCTGATCAAAAAGTATTTCTACATATTTTCAAGCATGTGTCCCGGCATAGACTAAATTATCTACTCTCTGGTAACGGTTTCGCCAAGTTGAAATCTAGTCACCCTATGCATTGCGAATGTACCACCAGGTACCCCGTGTAGAAATATTTTGAGAAATATGGCTTCTTGACGCTGCCATGTTTATATATATCTTCCAACTGATCAACCATGTAAATAGCAATAAGCAACCCCTTAATCGTAATTGTGACATTCATGCATACTACACAAGGACGACCCAGGATCTCCGTGTGCTATAAGGCTGGGTGTTGGTCAGAATAATTGACCATCATATATGGGTGTGAAATGTCTGAACAAAATGAAAAGCATAGTAGATGAAAATAACATAAAAATATTTAGAAGAAAATCTCAGAAATTCTTATGTGAACATGCATTTTATTCGGTTCAGGAGTTTTTGGATTACAACCATGTACTAGCCGCATAAGTCACTTAGTAATTATAAATTTGTAATTGTAATTTTGTCTCACTAGTCTTATGAATTTATAATTGTATTGTAAATTTTTATGATGAATAAATTGAAATTGAAATTGATATGGAAATTGAATTGAAATTGAAATAAATGATATTTTTTGTTCGATATATCGATATTTTTACACCTAGGATTTTCTTATTTTTATTTTATATCTAAGCTGGAGGTTATTTGCGATAACGTGTGCTGTTTAGCGCGGGTGTTTTGCGATCGCAAGTGGCGTTTAGAACCCGACGCTCGGCATGACCCGATTCGCGATCACGTGTGGCGTTTAGAAAAATGCGGCCAGGTCATTGATAAGTCGAATGGCTCTCTTTTGGATAGAATCAAGGATGTTCAGTGTCGAAGGTGATGCCGCTCCCCAGATGTGGAACAGTACTCTAGGTTAGGTCTTATTTGGGAAACATAGAGAGTGTATAAGTTGGAAGGGGAGAAGTATTTTCTGGCTCGAAAGAGAAAACCAAGCTTTTTACCTGCCGATGTGACTACTGAAGTAATGTGTTTGTGCCAGCTGAGATCATGTTCAAAAGCGACGCCAACTTAGGATGATTTGTGGTTATACCTAATGCCAGAGTGAAAATGTTCATAATTTTGAGACTCGTTAGGTATAATCTAAAACAGAAAAAGCAATAGTTCAAACATATATATGTATATGATCTCTAGAGCCTTCGTTCACCGAACACCGAACCGGCAGTGCTCTGACCAAAAA
Organism: Philopedon plagiatum; assembly: GCA_963971165.1. NCBI lineage: Eukaryota > Metazoa > Arthropoda > Insecta > Coleoptera > Curculionidae > Philopedon > Philopedon plagiatum. Next base: position 33,738,561 of record OZ020193.1, on the reverse strand, counting down.
TATGTAAACAACTTAATTCATAACCTCACAAAATCGATAACTACAGCGTTGGCGATGTCGTTTCAAGACGACACTTTACTTTTAAAATCATTTATTTCATTATATATTTTCACATATCACATGGGTTGCTTAAGATATATACAATATATACAAAGTGTTCGAGGAATAGATGCAGAGCATCCTCTGCCTCGAAGAAACCGGCACAGCCGTGAGCGTTGTTGGCTCAGGGAACCCAAAATGATCGGAGTACCGATCAGGAGACTCTTTTCCGGAGGCCTTACAGAGTGTGCAAAATTTATTATTACATATGTTCAAAGATGTTAATTTATTATAGTTATATTTGTTTGGGGGATTTTAATTTTGTTTTTAATGGAAAAAACTGTGAAAAAAACATTTTGATTTTAGTCAAGACGACAAGATGGCTGCCACATAATCCACTTCGAAACCTACGCAGAGTACGAGACGATTGCTCCGTTTCTACAAATAGAATTCTATGATATCGCGGAGTCCCACCGCAGCGTTGGCGATGTCGATGTCGTTTCAAGACTACAATATGGCTGCAACATAATCCACTTCGAAACCTACGCGGAGTACGAAACGATCGCTTCGTTTCTACAAATAGAATTCTACGACATCGCGGAGTCCCACTGCTGTTATAAACTAAGCAGATGCAGACAGCTTTCGATATTCATGCGAAATTTATTTAGACTACCAAAAATACACGCGCATGTTTTATTTGGTTGCAGACTTAAAAAGTGAAGCTTGTCCTTTATTATCAGAGTCACAGAAAACATAGTATGTTTTCTGTGTCAGAGTTATTTATATACAGGGTTTCACAAATCGAGGTGCACCATTGGTATCTCGTAAACGGTGAGATACAAGAAAATTTAAACTGGGGCAAAGTTGCGCAGTGTGGTATTTAATAAAATGACGGTTTAGAATTTCAAAAATTCCAAATACTTGCGGAGATATTAAAAAAAAAACGAAATTTTGCAAAATCGTTATTTTTTCCTGGGCTTATTTGAAGAGATATTTCAAAATAAATGTTAACTAAAAACGACGTAAACATTTCAGGTCCGTATTTAAAAAAATAGGTTGATGATCGCCGCCCAAAGACGAAACGCCGGATTTCAACTTTAATAATGCCATCTTGTATAGAAGAAAAAGTGGCAGTGACGAAGTATCATTTATTTTAAAATATTTGTTCAAATAAGCTCAGGAAAAAAAAACAATTTTGTAAAATTTCGTTCTTTTTAATATCTCCAGAAGTATTCGGAATTTTTTTAATATCAGAACGGCATTTTGTTGAGTACCAAATTGCGCAACTTTGCTCCGTATCAAACTTTCTTGTATCTTTTTTTAGAGAACCTAATTTGTAACATTCTGTATTAACTAAATAAATAATTCTAAATTCAAAACGGTCACTTTATAAAAAAGGATATAATAAAAATATTAAATTACATACAAATAATAATATAATACTAGGTGCTAACGGATCGTTTATATAAATATATAAAGAGGAAAAAAATTATTTCTTTGTGCTGAGAATTGCACGTCGGGCGATTTCTTCTTTTTCTTGGGTGCTTGGTTGCATATACCGATTTTTACTTGTATCCTTTTATTTTCTTTTTTTGTGGAGTGTAATTTGCCCCTCTGAGGTACAATTTTTTTATTATGTGGGTGAACTGAATAAGGTAATGGCGTCAGTGTTCTACTCTCTGCGTTTCCAACTGCATTAACTGTAGGACCCAATCACATCACGAACACTCACAACGGTATGCCGATGCGTCGATCGACTGGTCAGGCTCCTCCCATTTTGACCTCACTGCGAGTGATTTTGCAGTAATCAAGCGGCCTAATCACTTTGATTTTCCCTCGAAGTAACGTCATCTGCGCAGCCACGACGTGTTTTGATTCATAACGTAGCATACCGTTGTAAGTGTATCGTGAACCCAATCGAACCTGAACAAAACTCTTTTTGATTTTGACACTCAGAACACTTTACGATATCATCCATTTTCTAAATATCTTAACAATTCAAAGATCACCGAAAAATTTTAAATAAATAAAGTAATTACACAATTTTGGCAAACAGGTTAACAGTTACAGCACAAACCACACAATAAAATAACCTTCAAACCCTAAGCAAACCTATTATGTTATTTTCTTTGCTTCAAACCTTTCCTCTCCCGCCATTAGTTTCGGGTATTTTCGAGTCTCATTCGTCAGCGCCCGTGATCTTGCATGAATATCGAAAGCTGTCTGCAGTGGGACTCCGCGATGTCGTAGAATTCTATTTGTAGAAACAAAGCGATCGTTTCGTACTCCGCGTAGGTTTCGAAGTCGCTTATGTGGCAGTCATATTGTCGTCTTGAAACGAAAGCGACATCGCTAACGCTGCAGTGGGACTCCACGATGTCATAGAATTCTATTTGTAGAAACGGAACGATCGTTTCGTACTCTGCGTATGGTTCGAAGTCGATTATGTGACAGCCATCTTGTCGTCTTGAAACGACATCGCCAATGCAGCAGTGGGACTCCGCGATGTCGTAGAATTCTATTTGTAGAAACGAAGCGATCGTTTCGTACTCCGCGTAGGTTTCCAAGTCGATTATGTGGCAGCCATATTGTCGTCTTGAAACGAAAGCGACATCGCTAACGCTGCAGTGGGACTCCACGATGTCATAGAATTCTATTTGTAGAAACGGAACGATCGTTTCGTACTCTGCGTATGTTTCGAAGTCGATTATGTGACAGCCATCTTGTCGTCTTGAAACGACATCGCCAATGCTGTAGTTATCGGTTTTGTGAGGTTATGGATCAAGTTGTTTACATATTTTTGGATCAGAGCACTGCCGGTTCGGTGTTCGGTGAGCGAAGGCTTTAGAGGTTATATGTTTGAACTATTGCTTTTTCTGTTTAAGATTATTCCTAATGAGTCTGAGTCCCAAAGTTTTGAGCATTTTCAGTCTGGCATTAGATATAACCACAAATTGTCCTAAGTGCAGAGCTTATAAAAAATAAAAAGGACCAGTAAAAGCTCCTTACTTTGCTTTTATGCACTTTGCTTATAATTTGGATACAAATTACTCAGTTGAAAATTTTGAGATCGAAATACATACATTTTTTACTAAATAGTTTTAAATAAGCAACAAACAAAAAGTATCTTTGTAGTAAAATGCGCGTAAGAAGTGAACACTGGCTTTATTTGATCAACTTCGCTGAAACTCATCCAGAAATAAAAATATCCAAATAAATAGCCAAAGATTCTAGAACTAGTAACGCCGTAAAAGTGGATCCTCACGGGCGGAGGAAGCGGAACAGCGGAGAGGCGCTTCGTTATATGATTAGCTGAATTCTGCCCTGTTTAACAAACGAAGTTCCTGTCCGCTGTTCCGCTTCTTCTGCCCGTGAGGTGAGGACCTTCTTTAAGTTACAACACCGCAACGTCACCAGTCGACAGCGGCAGTAAGTTCTCGGCTGATGACGTTGCGACTTGCGTTGCGGTGTTTAACTTCAGCGGCGTACCGTGGGGGGGGGGGCAGTTACCCCTACACTAACATCCTAGACACACACAAATTAAAAAAGTGCACTAATAATTGAAAAATCCACCAAATCGCGTGATTCCTGAAACACTCCTACAAACTACTACTGAGACAAAATCCTGGGTGCGCCCCTGTTTAACTTTTAGGTAGGTGTGATATTGTATAAGCTGTACTTAGGTGTTACTAGTTCTAGAAGGGCTTTGGATGGCACATGGAAAAACTGAAAAAGTTGAACTTAGGTAAAGGGTAAAATACTTTTGAACATGAACCTTGAACATTAAATATAACCAAACTTTTCTTTCTATCCAAAACTTCTAGTTATAAAATTTAAAATCCCTAGAATTTTCGCAAATGTTTTTAGCTCCGATAGTTATCCCTTTGGCGAGTTCCGAAGATACCCGATCATTAGTCTACAATTAAATAGAGTTGCAAATTTTCTTTAGTAGAAAACGCGAATAGATTTCTATAGTAGAAAGCAATAGTAGTTTTCTATAACGACGCAGAGTCCCACTGCAGGACATAGCTAGATATAAAAGGGAATGTTTTTTTTTATTATATTTTCTTACACTATTGTTTATAATTCTTTTGTTATTTATGTTGTGGGTTATTAAGTATTTTATAATCTCCTTTAGACTCAGTGTGTCTTCAATTTTAAGCTATTAAATGGGATTTTTTTTGCAGTTTTAGATGGTTAATTTCAAATCTGAAAGGTATCTAAGAGATTATAATTTTATTAATTTATTGTCGTATTTAAATTCAGCGTCATAAAAACATTTTCAGGTATACCTATACTCAAAATTACCAAAAGCATTATAATTCTAATTTCGGAAAAAATGTAATATTTTTAACTTAATCTAGCGCAAAAATCAAGAATAAAGGCCATTTTCGATTAATATTCGCTACGCTTCTGGCACTGGGCGTTTCGAAAAAATACTATTTTTACCCTAATAACTTACTAACCAAATCAACTTATAATTTTACTTCCAATTGTAGCTGCATTATTCAATATTTATATCGAATATCAGTCTTGTAAAAGCAACTATGCTGCTCCTTTTCGCCTTAAAAATAAAAATCGCTGTAGTGAAAAATCACCGTTAAAAATAACGGCTATTCTTAAATCACCATCTCTGTTCTAACAGATATCGAAAAATCACTATATCTCCCAACTCTACTATGCTTTTGAACATAAATATAACCAAACTTTTTCTTCTGTCCAAAACTTCTAGTTATAAAATTAAAAATCCCTAGAATTTCCGCAATGTTTTTAGCTCAGACAGTTACCCTTTGGCGAGTTCCGAAGATACCCGATCATTGTCTACAACTAAACAGAGTTGCACATTTGACGATAGTAGAAAACGCTAATAGATTTCTATAGTAGAAAGCTATAGTAGATTACTATAACGACGCAGAGTCCCACTGCTGTGCATCCGCTAATCTGTTATAAGGGGTATCGTAGTATAGTTAGTGGTATGTTTTGTGATCGTAGTATCGTGGGACTATTTAAATTCAAATTGCATTATTTTTTGACATGAGAAAAGGAAGACAATAGAGTTATATTTGTGCTTAACTAATTTTACCAATCGAAAACGCTATTTTTATTTATATTATTAACTGTCTCCAACTCAGTGCTCCCAACTCTCGAAAACTTTTCTCCCCAAAGCTCCAACCAAAAACCCCTAAAAACCCTACAATTACTGGGGAATTCCCCTAAAAAAATTAGTGTTGGGATCACTCGAGTGAAAAATAACCTATCATCCGGTTTTTTCAATAACCTGAATCATCCGGTTATCATCGGCTATAATTCGAGTGACGAAAAATCGGTTTTTATTTTCCAACACGTCTACAATTAGGCTGTGTACCGTTGTCAAACCTGGTTAAACGCATCGGTTTCTTCGGTGACATTAATGACAGATACGTTACAGCAGTGGGACTCTGCGTCGTTATAGTAATCTACTATAGCTTTCTACTATAGAAATCTATTAGCGTTTTCTACTATCGTCAAATGTGCAACTCTGTTTAGTTGTAGACAATGATCGGGTATCTTCGGAACTCGCCAAAGGGTAACTGTCTGAGCTAAACGCATTGCGGAAATTCTAGGGATTTTTAATTTTATAACTAGAAGTTTTGGACAGAAGAAAAAGTTTGGTTATATTTATGTTCAAAAGCATAGTAGAGTTGGGAGATATAGTGATTTTTCGATATCTGTTAGAACAGAGATGGTGATTTAAGAATAGCCGTTATTTTTAACGGTGATTTTTCACTACAGCGATTTTTATTTTTAAGGCGAAAAAGAGCAGCATAGTTGCTTTTACAAGACTGATATTCGATAAAAATATTGAATAATGCAGCTACAATTGGAAGTAAAATTATAAGTTGATTTGGTTAGTAAGTTATCAGGGTAAAAATTGTATTTTTTCGATACGGCCAGTGCCAGAAGCGTAGCGAATATTAATCGAAAATGGCCTTTATTCTTGATTTTTGCGCTCGATTAAGTTAAAAATATTACATTTTTTCCGAAATTAGAATTATAATGCTTTTGGTAATTTTGAGTATAGGTATACCTGAAAATGTTTTTATGACGCTGAATTTAAATACGACAATAAATTAATAAAATTATAATCTCTTAGATACTTTTCAGATTTGAAATTAACCATCTAAAACTGCAAAAAAAATCCCATTTAATAGCTTAAAATTGAGGACACACTGAGTCTAAAGGAGATTATAAAATACTTAATAACTCACAACATAAATAACAAAAGAATTATAAACAATAGTATCAGAAAATATAATAAAAAAAAACATTCCCTTTTATATCTAGCTATGTCCTGCAGTGGGACTCTGCGTCGTTATAGAAAACTACTATTGCTTTCTACTATAGAAATCTATTCGCGTTTTCTACTAAAGAAAATTTGCAACTCTATTTAATTGTAGACTAATGATCGGGTATCTTCGGAACTCGCCAAAGGGATAACTACCGGAGCTAAAAACATTTGCGAAAATTCTAGGGATTTTAAATTTTATAACTAGAAGTTTTGGATAGAAAGAGAAGTTTGGTTATATTTAATGTTCAAGGTTCATGTTCAAAAGTATTTTACCCTTTACCTAAGTTCAATTTTTTCATTTTTTCCATGTGCCATCCAAAGCCCTTCTAGAACTAGTAACACCTAAGTATAGCTTATACAATAACACAGCTACCTAAGTAAGTTAAACAGGGGCGCACCCAGGATTTTGTCTCAGTAGTAGTTTGTAGGAGTGTTTCAGGATCACACGATTTGGTGGATTTTTTCAATTATTAGTGCACTTTTTTAATTTTTGTGTGTCTAGGATGTTACTGTAGGGGGAACTGAACCCCCCCCCCCCCCCCTGGGTACGCCGCTGAAGTTAAACACCGCAACGCAAGTCGCAACGTCATCAGCCGAGAACTTACTGCCGCTGTCGACTGGTGACGTTGCGGTGTTGAAACTTAAAGAAGTTCCTCACCTCACGGGCAGAAGAAGCGGAACAGCGGACAGGAACTTCGTTTGTTAAACATGACAGAATTCAACTAATCATATAACGAAGCGCCTCTCCGCTGTTCCGCTTCTTCCGCCCGTGAGAACCCACTTTTACGGCGTTACTAGTTGTAGCATCTTTGGCTATTTATTTGGATATTTTTATTTCTGGATGAGATTCAGCGAAGTTGATCAAATAAAGCCAGTGTTCACTTCTTACGCGCATTTTACTACAAAGGTACTTTTTGTTTGTTGCTTATTTAAAACTATTTAGTAAAAAATGTATGTATTTCGATCTCAAAATTTTCAACTGAGTAATTTGTATCCAAATTACAAGCAAAGTGCATAAAAGCAAAGTAAGGAGCTTTTACTGGTCCTTTTTATTTTTTATAAGCTCTGCACTTAGGACAATTTGTGGTTATACCTAATGCCAGAGTGAAAATGCACAAAATTTTGAGACTCAGGCTCATTAGGAATAATCTTAAACAGAAAAAGCAATAGTTCAAACATATGACCTCTAAAGCCTTCGTTCACCGAACACCGAACCGGCAGTGCTCTGATCCAAAAACATGTAAACAACTTGATCCATAACCTCACAAAACCGATAACTACAGCATTGGCGATGTCGTTTCAAGACGACAAGATGGCTGTCACATAATCGACTTCGAACCATACGCAGAGTACGAAACGATCGTTCCGTTTCTACAAATAGAATTCTATGACATCGTGGAGTCCCACTGCAGCGTTAGCGATGTCGCTTTCGTTTCAAGACGACAATATGGCTGCCACATAATCGACTTCGAAACCTACGCGGAGTACGAAACGATCGCTTTGTTTCTACAAATAGAATTCTACGACATCGCGGAGTCCCACTGCAGGGACCGCGTTAACAATCGTACCAACTTTTCAGATTACCGATACTTACGGGATACAAAACCGTAACCGAAGTTGACAACGGTACACGCCCTTAGTTGCTGATTTACCTACTACCGAGTTAAATCACTCGATTCTCGATCGTCGCGTCCTTCAAGGTCGCGTCGCAAGTAGTGTTGGGATCACTCGAGTGAAAAATAACCTATCATCCGGTTTTTCAATAACGTGAATCATCGGTTATAATTCGAGTGACGAAAATTCGGTTTTTACTAAACTACATATACATTTATCAATATAAAAGAACCATTGTTCGGCTCGCCACAAAGCACAACGGAGACTAGTCTGACGATAAAGATAAATAAAAATATTGAATTCTAAGAACTTTTAACCCTTTGCTTCAACACCGATGTATGTAAACATTCGCATTCGAATTCGTGTGAAAAACGGACGAGTGATAAATTAGTTCTTAAAATAAAATCATTTGAATTCTCAGTAGTCAGTAATTCTCAATACAAATGCTGTAGATGAACGATGAACCGTCAGTATTAATATTAGTAGTCGAGTGAAAAACCGGTTATGATCCGGTTTTTAAAATCACTTGAATACTCAGTAGTCGGTTATTAAAATAAGTCGGTTATTCCCAACACTAAAAAAAATATTATTATTTTTTCTTATTTGTATCTTTGGGCATTTTAATTAATTTCTTGCTAATACAAATCAAAAACGTGAACAATAATGAATAATGATCAACGTATTTTTAGTAAACATAACCAGATTATAATCACTAAGGGCGTGTACCGTTGTCAACTTCGGTTACGGTTTTGTGTCCCGTAAGTATCGGTAATCTGAAAAGTTGGCAGATTGGAAACGCAATATCTGTCATTAATGTCACCGAAGAAACCGAGCGGTTAACCAAGTTTGACAACGGTACACAGCCTAATTCTCACAGGTATGTTTATATTTGTGGTTAACCCAGGTAAACACCATATAACAGTGACATTCGCGTTTTATTTAATTATGCATTTTTAGTAACAAGCAACCGTACTAGATGTCACTAAGCCGCTATGTTAGAAATGAATGTGATTGGCTAGATTTGGTTATTTCTGAGCCTATAACATCACATCATATTTTTAAATTAAAAAAATGAATATTCTAAGTTAAAAAGAAAACCTGAAAATACCCCTAAAAATATAACACCCCTAAAAAATCCCATTCGGCTCTTTAAACCCCTAAATTTGGGGGGAAAACCCCTAAGTTGGCAACCCTGCTCCAACTTAGCAACGTCGGGCCGGGATTTGGGATTTTTTTCCAAGTAGTCCGGTTCGTGATGTACCGATACTATTTGATCGATACTAAGGCTGTGTACCGTTGTCAAACCTGGTTAACCGCTCGGTTTCTTCGGTGACATTAATGACAGATATTGCGTTTCCAATCTGCCAACTTTTCAGATTACCGATACTTACGGGACACAAAACCGTAACCGAAGTTGACAACGGTACACGCCCTAAGTAAAATGTATCGATACTCATTGTATATCGATTTAAAAATATCGATACAAAATATCGAGTATCGAAAGGTAAAGTATCGATACTCAAAAATATCGTATCGTTCGTATCGCGCATCCCTATCTAACCTATTATATATTTTTCAGGGCCCAGAAACTTTAAATACGGATTATCGCAGCTGCCACTTGTCACATTTTAGTTAGCGACCATGACACGGAGGGCACTACTTCCAGTCGACAGACGACTGATCGTCAAAATTAGACCAATCAGATTAGATGATTTCACATGGCCTTACCGTTGAATAACCAGGTAACAGATTGGTAACTAAGCAACGTCATTATTATGATGTCATGCCTGAAGCAATATGAAATTAACTGGTTAACCGCTTTGACGAAACTAACCTCACTTTCAATGGTTGGAACTTTATGTATTTGTCGACCCCTTTCCTTGTGCGAGTTGTGTGTGGTGGGATCACAAAACTTGTGGTCTTCGTTAATTTAGAATTATGAAATAATAGAGGCTGTTTATTTGCCACCTGTCTTAGCTGAGCCTAGGTAGTCAGAGAGGGTATGATAAATTTAATGAGACAAAAAAAGACACACGGATCTGGCTATCTCAGCTCAGCTAAGACCAATCGAAAATAATAAGCAACTATATAAAGATGAACTTAAATCATACCGACCGAGTACCTGTTTTAGGGACCCTGGTCCATGGTTATACCGCTAATTTAAATCACTGTTTAGCATAGTGAACGCTTCAACCGCAGATATTTGACAAATTGCATTAATTTATAGGTACTTCATTTTCGGATTGTATCCACTGACCTACAGTACATTGTTCTCTTAAGGGCTTCAGCTTAAATGTGCTAACATTTTTATACACGGTGTCCCATATAAGAATGCACACTACAGGGATCTCGTAAATCAGAAGAGATACCAAAATGATTAAATTAGAGAAAAGTTGCGCTTTGCTGAACCCTTCAAAGTCACGATTCAAAATCTAAAAAAATCCGATTACTTCCGAAGATATTTGGGAAAAACCGAATTTTCCCGATTTCGTTTTTATTTTTTTCTGACTCTATTTAAAAAGATATAACAAAATAAATTTCACATTCTCATTGCCACTTTTTCTACTCTACAAGCCAGCGTTCTTAGATTTTCAATACGACGTTTCGTTTCTTCGCAACCAACATCAACTTCATTTTTTTAAATAGTCGAAAAATTTTGTTTTATTCCTAAAAAATTCTAATTTTAATTCTAAGTCCCACGACATATCGCTTCTTACATTTATCCGACGTTTCGGACGAAAAAATCATCATCAATATTATTTGATGATTATTATGAAGGAACGAAACGTCGGATCAAAAATCTAATTACGTTATCATGTAGAGGAGAAAAAATTTCATGGGAATATGGATTTTATGTTGACCTGCCTTCTTTTGTGAAATCAGAAAAAAATTAATTGCCAAAATTTTTTGTTTCAAATTTCAAGAATTCGTAGATTTTTTTCTGATTCTACTGTAAGAGATAGATTAAAATAAATTTTACATTTTTATTGTCGTTTTTCTCCTCTACAACATGACGTCATTCAATTTTTGATTCTACGTTTTGGCTTTTCTCGACCATTATCAACTTTTTTTAAATAATCCGAAAATTTTATTTTAGCACAGTTAAATTGCCCTTGTTATTCTGAACATATGATTAAATAAGATTGTTTCAATGAACTTTTTGTAGCGTAAAAATAAAATATTTTGATTTTTGATAATAACATCTTGCTTACTTGCACGTATGTGATACGTCGTTGAATTCAGAACAACAAGGGCAATTTAACTGTGCTAAAATAAAATTTTCGGATTATTTAAAAAAAAAGTTGATAATGGTCGAGAAAAGCCAAAAAGTAGAATCAAAAATTGAATGACGCCATGTTGTAGAGGAGAAAAACGACAATAAAAATGTAAAATTTATTTTAATTACAGTAGAATCAGAAGGAAATCTACGAATTCTTGAAATTTTAAACATAAATTTTGGCATTTAATTTTTTTCTGATTTCACAAAAGAAGACAGGTCAAAATAAAATCCACATTCCCATGTAATTTTTTCTCCTCTACATGATAACGTAATTAGATTTTTGATCCAACGTTTCGTTCCTTCATAATAATCATCAAATAATATTGATGATGATTTTTTCGTCCGAAACGTCGGATAAATGTAAGAAGCGATATGTCGTGGGACTTAGAATTAAAATTAGAATTTTTTAGGAATAAAACAAAATTTTTCGACTATTTAAAAAAATGAAGTTGATGATGGTTGCGACGAAACGAAACGTCGTATTGAAAATCTAAGAACGCCGGCTTGTAGAGCAGAAAAAGTGGCAATGAGAATGTGAAATTTATTTTGTTATATCTTTTTAAATAGAGCCAGAAAAAAATAAAAACGAAATCGGGAAAATTCGGTTTTTCCCAAATATCTTCGGAAGTAATCGGATTTTTTTAGATTTCGAATCGTGACTTTGAAGGGTTCAGCAAAGCGCAACTTTTCTCTAGTTTAATCAACTTTGTATCTCTTCTGGTTTACGAGGTCCCTGTAGTGTGCATTCTTATATGGGACACCGTGTATATCAAAACAAAGTACCTATCTTTCAAGCGTTGCAACAAAATTTCCTTTCTATCTTCAATATATATATATATATATATATATATATATATATATATATATATATATATATATATATATATATATATATATATATATATATATATATATATATATATATATATATCTTTACCATTTATTTTCATTTTAATAGCTTCTATTGTGGCCTCCATTATTTATAGGTTTTATAAGAAAAAAACAAGTTTAAAATCATAACCAGCAATTATAACTATATCCCCGATGTGGTTATCAATTTGACAAACCGCGGTCATAGATGACGTCATTACTTGCCACTTGAAATGAAACGGTAACTGGCGGTTACAGTAACCCGGGTCATCTGAAATCATCTATTGATTTATTCTCGGTTGTCTAGGAGAGGGGAGCGTCTATTTGCTGCTCCTGACAGTTTTGACGTTTGCTTTGCGATGTTGCCATGTATTAGGTTTTGATTTGGCGGCTTCTTTAAACACGAAGGTTAATAAGCTTTGTTAATTTTAGCTTTAAATAAGTCTGTTGTATCATAATCATGTCCCAAAGTTAACTTTAGATAAAAACTTGGTATACCTAGGTGATATGCATGGGCGCCCATGGGGGGGGGGGTTGGCACCGCCCCCTGGGATCGGGTTCCACGGTACTTTTTAACAACTGCGCAACTTCGTGATTTTGTAACATTCGGTTTTTGGCTGGTTGCCCCCCCCCCCTAACATTTACTCTATGGGCGCCCATGGTGATATGGGATATTCTTTAAAACTAAATTTGGTAAGTAAACGCAGAATCTAAAAATGTGAAAAGGTGAAGATACTGGGAAAGATTAATAAAAAGTTGTGCAAAATATATATTGTAAAAAAATGGTAAACTATTATTCAGTTTTAAAAAAATGTATTTTAAAAAAACTGCATATTTTTTACCCTACAAAAGCGACTCAAACTAAATATGTATTATATGATATGTAATTACATACATATAGTTTTAAAAAATATACATACAGCGTGTCTTCGGAAGTTCTTACCAAATGGAAAAAATTTTTATTATTGATTTTACGAAAAAAAGTGCCTCTTTATAAAAAGTTCTGCATCGTGGGAAAATAGCATTTCCATTCAAAAATTTGATCTAGTACATACAGGGTGGCTCAAAAATGTAAAAGTCCTAATACACATGAAGCTAAAAAGACAAAATCGTTATTTAAAGGTACACTGACACTGCAAATGTGCTAGAATTAACTTTTTTGTGTTAGTAAATTAGGTTTGGAACATACAGGAGGTCCCAAAAATAAAATTAAATTTTTTTTATTGCCTTTCCAAAAAATGTAAACCTTCATAAAAAGTTCTACCTTGTAAAAAAAGAACATGGTTATTTATAAAGTTGATGTAGGACAATACAGGGTGGCTTAAACAGCTGAAAATCAAAATTTAAATTTAAATTATTTTGCCACCTGTATGTCCTATATAAAATTTTTGAATAACCATGCTCTTTTTTCACAATGTAGAACTTTTTATGAAGATACGCGTTTTTTGTAAAGGCAATAAAAAAATTAATTTTATTTTTGGGACCTCCTGTATGTTCCAAACCTAATTTACTAACATAAAAAAGTTAATTCCAGCACATTAGCAGTGTCAGTGTACCTTTAAATAACGATTTTATGTCTTTTTAGCTTCATGTGTATTAGGACTTTTACATTTTTGGGCCACCCTGTATGTACTAGATCAAATTTTTGAGTGGAAATGCTATTTTCTCACGATGCAGAACTATTTATAAAGAGGCACTTTTTTCGTAAAATCAATAATAAAAATTTTTTCCATTTGGTAAGAACTTCCGAAGACACGCTGTATATTACTTATTAGTTACTATTTATTTATTTTTGGTCGACAGGGATATAAACAGATACAGAGATACCCACTAGAGTATCCACAAAATATTATTGCCAAACTTATTTAACATATGCTGCTGAGACTGGTTCATAATAATTAGGCAGAAGACCTGAACTGGAAGGCTTGAATCTTGTTGTTCAACACCCTGGGCTTTATAAAATATGATAGGGTTATTCTCCATTATCGAACACTCCTGGACAACCATGTCAACACTAACTGCATCTACAAAATTTTTGATATAATTTAATATTACCCCAAAAATAATTCTATGATACAAAATACTTAAATAATATCAATTCTTCAGCTTTAAATAAAAATAAATTTATTTCACACATATTATTCCTTGAGCATGTCTTACTCCTTCCTGAACTTCAATCTTAAAAGATCGTTTAGTATTATGAATATCTTTTTGAGTCATTAGGTCTATTCTTTTCAACTGTGTAACATTAAAATTTCCTCTGTTGTCATCTAGAATCCTATAAAATTTATACTTTATTATTATTAACAATACAAACTTATATAAAATACCTTATAAATATATTTAGGAAAAAATATTGTACATTATGACCAAGTGATTCAACAGAAAAAATTCTAGATCAAAAAAAATATACCATCTGCCATAACTAATGATTTAAAAAAATCCTTAATTACCTGCTCACTCTTACGCCACTAGCAAGCTTTTGAGCAATGCTAATTTTCTCAGTTTTAGGAATCCTTAGATGCTGTAATTCGTGGTAGTGATGTAAGGATACGAATCCAAAAATCCGTTGGATCCGAATATTAAAAGAATCCGGATTATCCGGAACCGGCCGAGAACTTGAATACGGATTCGGAATCAAAATAAATTCGCATCGGGTGGTTACTAATGCAAAGTGCAAAGAGAAAACGGAATCGGAATCGAGTGTAAGCGAACAACACGGTCTGCGATTTGGCATATTTGATATTGTGCTTTCTCTTTCTAATGACATTTCCTAAAAAAAGATGGCATAGTTATCGGGGTAACGGGTATCATATGAGATGAGACCCATTGGTTAAACTAGTCCCGCCTCACCCGAACCGAATTCAAACGAGAATGGCGCGACGCGGTGCCTTCTTATCCCTAAACTTGGACTTTGACTGGTATGATACCGATACCGCATCGACCTACCTAGCCGTGTATCCGGATAGAAAATGTTTTAGTCTGTTGCATGCATACGTATACATGATCTGTAACCGCTTTCGCGCGGGTCAAGAAATGGATTCGTATTCGGATAATGGATACGGATATTAGCTGATTCCGATTCCGTATGATTCGGATATCTAATGAATACGGATATTTACAACACTAATTCGTGGGTATGTCCATAATGCGTCTTATAATAAATCACACTTATTGATGAATCAGATTTTTTCTAGAGACCTTTATTTGACTGGTACAGCTGAAGTAGGTATACGTTTATAAGGTACTGACACAGCTTATGGTAAGCTGTGGTACTGACCTATTTACACGCATTTTTCCTAAAAAAGAATTAAAAGCTTAGTTTTTATTAATTAAATATTAAACAAGTTGAATTCTATAACAGCCAATAAATACAAAAAACCAAAACCACAAATAATAAAAAAAATTAAAAAATCACATACAAATACCTCGACAAATACTAACTACGAGATTGACTAACGTTAACAAAATTTATGAAGTAAAAAGTAATAAATTATGTAATATGTATTTCCAAAACAAATTGTTGAAATATAGAATTAAACATAACTTTTTATGGCAATGTACTAGAACTAGAAACGCCACTATAAAAATATGATAAAACTGAACTGGTTAACTAGAAGTTTTAAATTTAAACCGGTCCAAGTGTTAAATCTTCAGTGAATCTCCTTGTATCTATCTATACATAATATAAAGCTACCTAGGTACCTAGGCTATTTTAAAGGTTAGGATTTAAATAATCACCTACCTTCCAAATTAAGAAATTTCATTACTTCTACTTCCAGAGAAATTGAATGAACATTTTTTAAGATCGTCAATTAATTCTCGATGAAAGTAAAATGACATTTCACACCCTTCTAGACACTTAAGTTAAGTAAACTTTTCTTGGAAAATTCTGCTGAACACTCGCTGCAGCGACACTCTTCACATTGTACATTTGCCAGAGAATCCATTATGTTCTTTTTTAAAATGAACTACATTTATTTTTTCAAATTTTAATCGCAGAAATAAATAAAAAGTATTAAAAAGGAAAGCAAAAAATACAAATAGAGGAAGGAAAGTCTAGTCTAATAAAAAATAAAATAGGCTAAAACATAACCTTAAAGCTTTGACAGCTGGAGTGAGCCGCATCCCGCGTCATATATCTGGCAACATCGCGAAGCAAACGTCAAAACTGTCAGGAGCCTCGGCTGCAAATAGACGCTCCTTCTATTTGCAGCCGAGGCTCCTGACAGTTTTGACGTTTGCTTCGCGATGTTGCCAGATATATGACGCGGGATGCGGCTCACTCCAGCTGTCAAAGCTTTAAGGTTATGTTTTAGCCTATTTCATATATCTATTACTAACTAAAGGGTTTTCCAATAAGAGGTGTTATTTTGATATTCAAAGGAAAATGCCATTTTTTGAGATAAATGATCGGATGTTTATTTCATTATAAAGAGGAAGGTATGCCGTTAATAATGGAAAATAACATCTGCCAAATGACCACCACGACCACGCCTACAGGACCATAACCTTTTCATGAAATTTTCCATAACCAAATCGCAAAGTGGCTGCCCTATGTCCTCGATAGCCTCACGAATTCCATCTTTGAGGTCTTGAATCGACGCTGGGCTGTTGGCGTAGACCTTCTCTCTCACGTGGCCCCAAAGGAAGAAGTCGCAAGGTGTTAAGTCACAAGATCTCGGTGGCCAATTGTGATCACCTCTTCGAGAGATAACACGGTCCGGAAACTTTTCCCGTAAAAGATCAATGGTTTCGTTGCTTGTGTGGCACGTAGCGCCGTCTTGTTGAAAGTAAACGTTGTCCAGATCAATACCATCCAATTCCGGCCATAAAAAATCATTAATCATCTGTCGATAGCGCAATCCATTCACCGTAACTGGTGCTCCAGCCTCATTTTCAAAAAAGTAAGGTCCAATGAC
Organism: Philopedon plagiatum; assembly: GCA_963971165.1. NCBI lineage: Eukaryota > Metazoa > Arthropoda > Insecta > Coleoptera > Curculionidae > Philopedon > Philopedon plagiatum. The sequence goes on along the minus strand of OZ020193.1, from coordinate 33,721,508 downwards.
CCCGCCGGACCATAAACCGCACCAAACAATCACACGTTGAGGATAGAGAGGCTTTTCAACAATAACTCTTGGGTTTTCCGAGCCCCAGATGCGACAATTTTGTTTGTTGACGAAGCCACCGAGGTGGAAATGGGCCTCATCAGTCAAGATGATTTTTCGATGGAATTCCGGATCATTTTCATGCATTTCAAGGACCCAATCGGCAAAGACACGCCGTTGTTGATGATCGACCGGCTTGAGTTCTTGTGTTAACTGACCTTTATAAGCCTTAAGACCCAAATCTTTATGCAAAATACGGTGTAATGACGTTTGTGGAATGTTTAATTCCAAAGAACGACGAGGAATGGACAACCCTGGGTTTTCTTCAACATGTTCGGATACAGCAGCAATATTCTCAGCTGTTCTTGAGCGACGTGCACGGGTTTTATTTTCCCACCAACTTCTGTATTGCGGTCCGACAAGGTGCTTCACGACGACCCAAAAATGTTCGAGTTTTACGAACCGTCTCTGCCAAATTTTCACCATTTTTATAGTGAATTTTAATAATTTCAATGCGTTGTTGAAGCGTGTATCGTTCCATTTTTATTAATGGCGTAGTTTCTACTTGTCAAATGTCAAAAAATTACAGCTGCAAAAGTGACATCTACCGAAATAGCGGGCTATTCAAAACTAGTACGGATAGACCGCCTAATCGCCCCCCGAGGGGGCTCTATAAGGTCGGTAATATCATCATTGTCATGCACTGAAAGGGGGCTCCATGATGTCGATAATATCATCATTGTCATGCCCTGAAAGTTTCGTGCCTCTAGAGCATGTATTTAGGAAGATATCACACTCCTACGGACTGATGATGCAGAATAGACCGCCCTTCGTAACCGTATCGCTATATACATACAAACACATATTACATATAAATACAATATGTACGTTTTCGCTGAAACCCTACTAAATTAAACTTGTCATCTTTCGATCGGCTTTGAACCATACACTAGATAACATCATCTTCCTGAAATGGTCGAGCTGGATGACGATTGGTGGCGAGCCCTTCGGGCACGCCACTGATGTCTCTATGGAAAAAAATTGTGCATACATATTATGACCGTCGCTTCTTTCAATCTAAGAAGCCGTTCGCGAGTTGTAAGTTGTTAACTTTACCCCTAATCGTTGCTATGGCAATCATTAAAATTGAAAATTGCAGAAATATTTTTCAATGATTGACCGAATTCTACTTAGATGCGAAATTTCTACTCTGCAACTCAATAAATAACGGAGAAATCAAATTGATCGTCGTCATGACTACCAAAAATCGACATTATTTTCAAATAAAAAAGTAGTTTACTTCCATCCCTTTCGATAGCCACCTCACTCGTTCCAATCGCAGAAGGCGTCCGCGAGTTATAAATTGTCAACTTTATCCTTAATCGTTGCTATGCCAGCCATGGGAATCGATTTTTCCAGATATATTTTTGAATGAGTGACCGAATTCTTCCGAGATATCAGTTTTCAACTTTCCAACTCAATAAATAACGAAAATAGCAAATTGTTCATCGTCCCGGCAACGAATTGTCAAAATTATTTTCATATAAAAAAGTAGTGTACTTTCTAACATTTCGATCGTCACTTTACTGGTTTCAATCAGATAAGCCGTTCGCGAGTTAAAAATGATCAACTTTATGCTCAATCGTTGCTATGGTAATCATCGGAATCAAAATTTATAAAAATATTTTTGAATGATTGACCGAATTCTACCCAGATATCAAATTTCAACTCTAAAACTCAATAAATAATGGAAATAGCATGGCAACGAAATGTCAAAATTATTTTCACATAAAAAAGTAGCTTACTTCGTTCCCTTTCGATTGCCACCTCACTCAATCAGATCAGCCGTACGTGAGTTAGAAATTGTCAACTTTATCCTTAATCGTCGCTATAGAAACCATGCGAATCAAAATTTACACATATAATTTTGAATGATTGACCGAATTCTTCCCATATATCAAATTTCAGCTCTCTAACTCAATAAATATCGGAAATAGCAAATTTTTCGTCATCATGCCAACGAAATGTCGAAATTATTTTCAAATAAAATAGCTTACTTCCTCCCCTTTCGATTGCCACATCACTCTTTTCAATCGAATAATCCGTTCTCAATTAATAACAAATCTAAGCAAAATTTAAATCAGACCCGTCATTGTGATTTACCCCGTATACTACCTCATGGAATGGCCTTTCTATGATGCTTCGCCGCGTCATCGAAAAATTGTTAAAATTGGTATTTAATGGCTAATTCTTCAAATTATATGTTCCGAAATCCACACGGGAAGGTCTATAGAGGCCTTGCCCGGTATTTTTCAAGTCGAAAACGGTTCAGAAACCCTAAAATCTCGCAAGGAAAATTGACTTTTTGCGACATTTCGACCCTTCATATTTTAATACATTTCTCCGTATGAAACTGATTTTGACATGCATTTGCATGGTCTGAGAAAAATTAAAAAAATTCGTATTTAATGCTTAAATCGTCCAATGAAACGTATTTTAACTAAAAATATAAAGTCCGTTTTACCTTTGCCATGTATATTTCAAGCCGAAATCGGTCCAGGAAGCTTCCAATATCGCTACAAAAACTGTTATTTTCATGACATTTTGACAGGTCATATTTTAATTTCTATGTAAAGAGGGTCAGTTTCATTTGTTTTTTTTTCAAGGCACGGCTTTTATATATGTACTTTTTAAAATTTTTCCTGCAGCGATGCAAAAAAAGGTATTTATTTATAACTTTAACGAAAAAATATGGAGTTTTAATTAGTTAGGAGTGTTCTTAGATGATTAGGGAAGAAAATAAACCAAAAAAGAATCGTTAAATAAGAGAAATAATATATAATAATGCCTTTTAAAGATGAATTTTGGTTGAAAAAAACCGAAAAAATGAGTTTTTACCCCCTAAATGCGGCCCTGGATCACCCATTCGGGATTTGTTTTAAAGCCTGATTATATCCCCAAGGGATAGCGTTGAAAAAGTTGGAAGAAATTAGATAGGAAAAGATACAGAGTGATTCAAATGTAGAGATGTCATGAAAAAAAATCGTAAAAAATCGAAATTTAATTATCAATTGCTCCTTTCCTATTAGGAATAAAAGAACTAAAAAATACGTTTGTAACGTATTTCGGCGAGCTCTTTCCGATAAGGCTCATGGGATTTCGATTTGGATCCATTTTGACCCCCCAAAAAATTCAAAACCGTCAAAGATTTGCATGAAAATTCGTAATTTCCAGTTTTTCCCAAATTTTTCCAATTTCCAGTCGTTTTAGGTACAGGTAAATGTATTGCAAAAAGAAAGTATTTGAGATTCTTTAGTTTTATGTTCAAATACGTTTTTCTGTCCGATGTTCCGGTTTCGACTTATTCGGTGCCAAATTGGGGTCTACAAAGGGCATTTTTCGACATAAAAAAATTCAAAAAAATTACTTCCCATTTTCCGAATACCGCCAGTTTCAATAGGGTTCGGAACCCCCCGGTCTTCTACAACCTCTGAAAATTTAAATCGATTTAATTCACTTTTGCGACCTGTAATCGATTTCAACGGAAATCGCTGAAATTTCGACTTTGACGTTTAATAACTCCGAAACGGAACACCCTGTATAACTGAATTTTTTACCGAAGCTAGCCGCACTATCCCTCTATTAACCCAGAAAATTTGGTTGCCGCCTCTATAACCGTTTTCGAGAAAAAAAATTGAAAATGTGAAAATGTCGAAACGGACGACAACATACGCATGCACGCACATTTTTCTGACCAAGCAGGGGGTATAGAGACCGAGCCTGAAAGGCGGTCTCTAACTAGTACGGGTAGACCGCCTAATCGCCCCCTGAGGGGGCTCTATAAGGTCGGTAATATCATCATTGTCATGCCCTGAAAATTTCGTGTTTCTAGGCCAAGTATTAAGGAAGATATCACACTCCTTCGGACTGATGATGGAGAATAGACCGCCCTTCGTGACCCCATCGCTAAATACATACAAACACCTACACGTAGAAACTATTTTTGCCAACAAAAATACTTTTCGGACACCCTGTATACATACATACAAACATAAACACATATTAATACAAATATATTTGATTTGCTTGAAATTCGACCTAATAAAGTTTATCTAAGTACTAATAGGAGTATTTGCCCATTCCAAGAATTTTTGGACACCCTGTATACATTCAATCTAACACTCACACGTTTAAATAGGAATATAGACGATTTTCTTGAAATCCGCCTTAATTACGTTTATTTTGGTCGAATTAAAATGAGTTGCAAATACTAAGACTTTTCGGACACCCTGTATACACACGTACAAGCATAAACACATAGTAATACAAATATAGACGATTTTCTTGAAATCCGCCTTAATTAAGTTTATTTAGGTCCTAATAAAAGGAGCTGCACCCTGTATACACACGTACAATCATAAACACATAGTAATACAAATATAGACGATTTTCTTGAAATCCGCCTTAATTAAGTTTATTTTGGTCCTAATAAAAGGAGTTGCAAATAATAAGACTTTTCGGACACCCTGTATACACACGCACAAGCATAAACACATAGTAATACAAATATAGACAATTTTCTTGAAATCCGCCTTAATTAAGTTTATTTTGGTCCTAATAAAAGGAGTTGCAAATAATAAGACTTTTCGGACACCCTGTATACACACGTACAAGCATAAACACATATTAATACAAATATATTCGATTTACTTGAAATTCGACCTAATAATGTTTATCTAAGTACTAATAGGAGTATTTGCCCATTCCAAACTAAGACTTTTCCAACACCCTGTATACAAACATATAAATCCGTACACATAGAAATGCAAATATATACCTACGATTTGCTTTAAATCCGACCATCGAGTTACTCTTTGTACGAAAGGCAAAGGTATTTGCCCATTCAAAGACTTTTCGGACACCCTGTATACATACATAAAAACACAACACAACACGACACATGGTAATTTAAATATTTTCGATTTTCTTGAAAACCGACCATATTAATTTTATCTTCGTACTTATGACAAAGTTATTTGCGCATATAAAGACTTTTCGGACACCCTGTAGGCATATACAGAATCACCCACATGCCGAAAGGTATAAAATGTACTTTCGAATCGTTCTGGTTACTTTAAAAGGGAGTCAATTCATTTCCCTAAAATTAAATTTGGCAAAGATATTTCCCCATAAAAAGACTTTTTGGACATTCTGTTGTGTACCAACATATAAACAACCACACAAAGGAATGAAAAATTTACGATTTCCTTGAAATAAGACTCATTTAAGTTTTTCTTCGCTCTAATGACAAAGATATTTGCGCATACAAAGACTTTTCGGACACCCTGTAGACATATATACAATCATGCACATGCCGGACGGTATAAAATGTATTTTAGAATCGTTCTGGTTACTTTAAAACGATCCGAATCAAGTCATTTCCCTAAAATTAAATTAAAATTATTCAATAATAATTAATATATTGCCCCAAAAGTATACACGCTCATGGTTAGAAAATAAAATGCATATTTTGGGATTTTTTCGATGCCACTGAGCTTCATATTAGAATCTTCAATCTTCATGATGCTTTGTAGCGACAGCGGAAAATCGATTAAAATGGTATTTAATCGGTATAATATGAAATGACATGTCTTTCTACCGAAAGTATAAGGTCCCTAAATGCATTGCCCGGTAAATTCGAGGCCGAAGTTGGTCCGGACTCCTTCCAATCTCGCATCAAAATGCTGACATTTTAGCCAAATTGTGACATTTCATACATTATAATTAAATGAATAAATTTCCCCGTATAGAAATTGATTTTTAAATGGCTTTGCAGGACCTCAGCAAAATTAATGAAATTGGTATTTAATGCTCAAATCGTCCAATGAAATGTACCGCTATTAAAAATATAAAGACCATTTTACCTTTGCCATGTATATTTCAAGCCGAAATCGGTTCAGGAAGCTTCCAATATCGCTACAAAAACTGTTATTTTCATGACATTTTGACAGGTCATATTTTAATTTCGATGTAAAGAGGGTCCGTTCAATTGTTTTGTCAAGGCACGGCTTTTATATATGTACTTTTTAAAATTTTTCCTGCAGCGATGCAAAAAAAGGTATTTATTTATAACTTTAACGAAAAAATATGGAGTTTTAATTAGTTAGGAGTGTTCTTAGATGATCAGGGAAGAAAATAAACCAAAAAAGAATCGTTAAATAAGAGAAATAATATATAATAATGCCTTTTAAATATGAATTTTGATGGAAAAAAACAGAAAAAATGAGTTTTTACCCCCTAAATCAGGCCCTGGATCACCCATTCGGGATTTGTTTTAAAGCCTGATTATATCCCCAAGGGATAGCGTTGAAAAAGTTGGAAGAAATTAGATAGGAAAAGATACAGAGTGATTCAAATGTAGAGATGTCATGAAAAAAAATCGTAAAAAATCGAAATTTAATTATCAATTGCTCCTTTCCTATTAGGAATAAAAGAACTAAAAAATACGTTTGTAACGTATTTCGGCGAGCTCTTTCCGATAAGGCTCATGGGATTTCGATTTGGATCCATTTTGACCCCCCAAAAAATTCAAAACCGTCAAAGATTTGCATGAAAATTCGTAATTTCCAGTTTTTCCCAAATTTTTCCAATTTCCAGTCGTTTTAGGTATAGGTAAATGTATTGCAAAAAGAAAGTATTTGAGATTCTTTAGTTTTATGTTCAAATACGTTTTTCTGTCCGATGTTCCGGTTTCGACTTATTCGGTGCCAAATTGGGGTCTACAAAGGGCATTTTTCGACATAAAAAAATTCAAAAAAATTACTTCCCACTTTCCGAATACCGCCAGTTTCAATAGGGTTCGGAACCCCCCGGTCTTCTACAACCTCTGAAAATTTAAATCGATTTAATTCACTTTTGCGACCTGTAATCGATTTCAACGGAAATCGCTGAAATTTCGACTTTGACGTTTAATAACTCCGAAACGGAACGCCCTGTATAACTGAATTTTTTACCGAAGCTAGCCGCACTATCCCTCTATTAACCCAGAAAATTTGGTTGCCGCCTCTATAACCGTTTTCGAGAAAAAAAATTGAAAAGGTGATAATGTCGAAACGGACGACAACATACGCACGCACGCACGCACGCACGCACATACACACATTTTTCTGACCAAGCAGGGGGTATAGAGACCGAGCCTGAAAGGCGGTCTCTAACTAGATTGCATAGAGCGCCTAATCGCCCCCCGAGGGGGCTCTATAAGGTCGGTAATATCATCATTGTCATGCCCTGAAAGTTTCGTGTTTCTAGGCCATATATTAAGGAAGATATCACACTCCTACGGACTGATGATGCAGAATAGAGCGCCCTTCGTAACCGTATCGCTATATACATACAAACACACATTACATATAAATACAATATGTACGATTTCGCTGAAACCCTACTAAATTAAACTTGTCATCTTTCGATCGGCTTTGAACCATACATTAGATAACATCATCTTCCTGAAATGGTCGAGCTGGATGAAGATTGGTGGCGAGCCCTTCGGGCACGCCACTGATGTCTCTATGGAAAAAAATTGTGCATACATATTATGAACGTCGCTTCTTTCAATCTAAGAAGCCGTTCGCGAGTTGTAAGTTGTTAACTTTACCCCTAATCGTTGCTATGGCAATCATTAAAATTGAAAATTGCAGAAATATTTTTCAATGATTGACCGAATTCTACTTAGATGCGAAATTTCTACTCTGCAACTCAATAAATAACGGAGAAATCAAATTGATCGTCGTCATGACTACCAAAAATCGACATTATTTTCAAATAAAAAAGTAGTTTACTTCCATCCCTTTCGATAGCCACCTCACTCGTTCCAATCGCAGAAGGCGTCCGCGAGTTATAAATTGTCAACTTTATCCTTAATCGTCGCTATAGAAACCATGCGAATCAAAATTTACACATATAATTTTGAATGATTGACCGAATTCTTCCCATATATCAAATTTCAGCTCTCTAACTCAATAAATATCGGAAATAGCAAATTTTTCGTCGTCATGCCAACGAAATGTCGAAATTATTTTCAAATAAAATAGCTTACTTCCTCCCCTTTCGATTGCCACATCACTCTTTTCAATCGAATAATCCGTTCTCAATTAATAACAAATCTAAGCAAAATTTAACTCAGACCCGTCATTGTGATTTACCCCGTATACTACCTCATGGAATGGCCTTTCTATGATGCTTCGCCGCGTCATCGAAAAATTGTTAAAATTGGTAGTTAATGACTAATTCTTCAAATTATATGTTCCGAAATCCACACGGGAAGGTCTATAGAGGCCTTGCCCAGTATTTTTCAAGTCGAAAACGGCTCAGAAACCCTAAAATCTCGCAAGGAAAACTGACATTTTTGCGACATTTCGACCCTTCATATTTTAATACATTTCTCCGTATGAAACTGATTTTGACATGCATTTGCATGGTCTGAGAAAAATTTAAAAAATTCGTATTTAATGCTTAAATCGTCCAATGAAACGTATTTTAACTAAAAATATAAAGTCCGTTTTACCTTTGCCATGTATATTTCAAGCCGAAATCGGTCCAGGAAGCTTCCAATATCGCTACAAAAACTGTTATTTTCATGACATTTTGACAGGTCATATTTTAATTTCTATGTAAAGAGGGTCAGTTTCATTTGTTTTTTTTTCAAGGCACGGCTTTTATATATGTACTTTTTAAAATTTTTCCTGCAGCGATGCAAAAAAAGGTATTTATTTATAACTTTAACGAAAAAATATGGAGTTTTAATTAGTTAGGAGTGTTCTTAGATGATTAGGGAAGAAAATAAACCAAAAAAGAATCGTTAAATAAGAGAAATAATATATAATAATGCCTTTTAAAGATGAATTTTGGTTGAAAAAAACCGAAAAAATGAGTTTTTACTCCCTAAATGCGGCCCTGGATCACCCATTCGGGATTCATTTTAAAGCCTGATTATATCCCAAAGGGATAGCGTTGAAAAAGTTGGAAGAAATTAGATAGGAAATGATACAGAGTGATTCGAATGTAGAGATGTCATGAAAAAAAATGGTCAAAAATCGAAATTTAATTATCAATTGCTCCTTTGCTATTAGGAATAAAGGAACCAAAAAATACGTTTGTAACGTATTTCGGCGAGCTCTTTCCGATAAGGCACATGGGATTTCGATTTGGATCCATTTTGACCCCCAAAAAAATTGACAACCGTCAAGAATTTGCATGAAAATTCGTAATTTCCACTTTTTCCCAAATTTTTCCAATTTCCAGTCGTTTTAGGTATAGGTAAATGTATTGCAAGAAGAAAGTATTTGAGATTCTTTAGTTTTATGTTCAAATACGTTTTTCTGTATGACGTTTCGTTTTCGAGTTATTCACTGCCAAAATGGGGTCTACAAAGGGCATTTTTCGACATAAAAAAATTCAAAAGAATTACTTCCGATTTTCCGAATACCGCCAATTTCAATACGGTTCGGAACACCCCGGTCTTCTACAACCTCTGAAAATTTAAATCGATTTAATTCACTTTTGCGACCTGTATCCGATTTCAACGGAAATCGCTGAAATTTCGACTTTGGCGTTTTATATCTCCGAAACGGAACACCGTGTATAACTGAATTTTTTACCAAAGCTAGCCGCACTATCCCTCTATTAACCCAGAAAATTTGGTTGCTTCCCCTCGAACCGTTTTCGAGAAAAAAAATTGAAAAGGTGAAAATGTCGAAACGGACGACAACATACATACGCACACACACACATTTTTCTGACCAACGGCTCGGTATATAGAGCGCTGTTGGCGCTCTATAATAACACCTCTTATTGGAAAACCCTTTATATAGTGAACGACGAAAAGATGTTGAAGCAAAGATGTAGCCTTTGGAAACCACATGTAAAAAGTCACGTGACGTCCTGAACATCCCCCATAAATCACCACGTGATTTGCCAAACAAGTGAACTCAATACTACGTACCGTCCACCAATCAAAACACCAAAGATGATAACATGGCCGCTCACGCCTGTCATATTTAAAAGTCCAAATTTGAATCTGACAAGCCAGGTAGGTAATTAATTATTAAAGAAGATTTTGATTCTAAATATAATGTTCTTACCCGTTTTGCCCCAAAATCTCAAATTAAAAATGATGTATTCACTCTTCAGTTTACATTCTTGTGAAGAATATCCACCGCTAAAACTACAAGTAATTTCTTCACTTTTTGCTGCTTAAAACTGGCATTATCGGTACATTAGCTATGTCAATATCGTAAATAGGATAATAATTAACTTTTAATCCACTTTTCACAAATAAAAACACATTTATTTTTACTTTTAAAAGGTAAAAAGACGAAAAGGTAACCGACAAGAAGCTCACGTTTTAAACCGCTGTCAGAACTATGTCTGATAGGGATGCTGAAAAAATATCGATATATCAAATAAGTGATATTTTTTGTTCGATATATCGATATTTTTAGACGATATTTTTTATACCGATATATCGGAATATCGATATTAAAATCTTACTATCGGATCCGATATTTTTCGCCAGCTTTAGTAGCTAGATGGTGAAAAGCAAGAGGCCATCGCAAGATAAGAAGAAGAAATTTACTGGCAATTCGGACAATTTACAATACGAATTTCTGGCTGGACGTTGCTAGCCGACGAGACGCCATTGTATTTTAGAAGAGAAGATTTACGAATTTCGGTTCGGTTCGACTGTTTGTTGGACGCCATTTTGCAACGCTCCAACGCCGCAAGCCAGTGTTGCCAATCGGCGGACTTTAGTCCGATTTTCGGACTTTTTTTGAAGCTATGGACTTTTTTCAGACCTTGAAGAAATTAAGACTATTTCGGACTTTTTGGATACCAAACGAAAATAAGTAGCATCTAAAAATATTTAGATTTATTTTGGAACGTAGCTCGGATCGCAACAGTACCATGGAATACTAAACTTCATTTGATCTGTGATTTGATCTCTTTTTATTTCATGACAGCATTAAAAATTAAAAGATAAATGTATAATCTCGATGTCGAAAGTTGAAATGAAGCGTGTCACACTGTCACAGCATCGCGCCACTAGCGAATTTATTGTTCCGACTGACTGTACGATTTACAAGTCCTGCACTATCTAATCGTTATTGAAAACTTAATGATAATTTAGTTAAAAATTTGATACAGTTTTAGTGTATCTAACATGGACAGTTTTTGTGAGAACGAAATATCGATATATCGAAATATCGATATTTTTTACCGATATATCGAATACCCGATATAATATATTTTTAAAATAACGATATAATAAATATCGATATTTTTTTTTCCGATATCAACATCCCTAATGTCTGAATCTGAACTGACAGTGACAGCAAGTGACAGTCCGTCAAAAGGGCTGAACATCACGTGGTACAAAACAAAAGATTTATCTTTGCTTCAAATTTTAACAAGGGGTAGATTGGATGCTAACAATATAGTAGCAGTGTTCCCAACTGCAGGGAATTTTCCCTATTTAGGGAATTACAGAACTCGAAAGGGAAAAGGGAATTATTTTATACAAATCATCGATATTAGGGAATTTTTAGGATTAATTCATATTCACAAGCCTTTTGTTCATATATAAAGTATTTCATTGTTTTAATTATTTTTTTCATACAGCGCAAGATGAAACATTAAATTAAATTGATTAACAAAGAATAATATAAATGTCCGGAAAATCCGGAGATGAAAAAAAGTTTGACAACACGGCAAGAATCATGTGTTTCCTGCACAGCAGCCGAACTCTGTAACAAAAAAAGCGACGATGATCGCTTTCCACAAAAGAAAATAAAAGGGTATGAGAAAAGACGGAACAGTGTATTTGTGTTGCAACACTGTTTATTGACAAAACAGCTAACCTCTTTACCGACTGAGAAAACTTGGCGAGATATTTTTAAAAATTTATGACTGGGTGTCCAGCGCCAGGTCTTCTCAATCGGTAAAGAGGTTAGCTGTTTTGTCAATAAACAGTGTTGCAATGGAAATACACTGTTCCGTCTTTTCTCATACCGTTTTATTTTCTTTGGTGGAAAGCGATCATCGTAGTGTTGGGATCACTCGAGTGAAAAATAACCTATCATCCGGTTTTTTCAATAACCTGAATCATCCGGTTATCATCGGTTATAATTCGAGTGACGAAAATTCGGTTTTTATTTTCCAACACGTCTCCAATTAGTCGTTGCCCGCATGCCAATCACTCACTGCGGCTGGCGACGTTGCTATTGTTGGTATCACTCAAGTGAAAAATCACTCGATCGCTCGGTTATTGCAATCATCGACATCACCCGATTATTAAAGCCAGTACCGAGTTATAAGTTTGAGTGAAAACCGTCGCTCGTAATTGTCCACCGAACGCCGCACCTAGTGTTGGGATCACTCGAGTGAAAAATAACCTATCATCCGGTTTTTTCAATAATCTGAATCAACCCGTTATCATCGGTTATAATTCGAGTGACGAAAATTCGGTTTTTACTAAACTACATATATATACATTTATCAATATAAAAGAACCATTGTTCGGTTCGCCACAAAGCACAACGGAGACTAGACTGACGATAAAGATAAATAAATAAATATTGAATTCTAAGAACTTTTAACCCTTTGCTTCAACACCGATGTATGTAAACATTCGCATTCGAATTCGTGTGAAAAACCGACGAGTGATAAATTAGTTTTTAAAATAAAATCATTTCAGTTCTCAGTAGTCAGTAATTCCCAATACAAATGCTGTAGATGAACGATGAACCGCCAATGCCAATATTAATATTAGTATTCGAGTGAAAAACCGGTTATCATCCGGTTTTTAAAATCACTTGAATACTCTGTAGTCGGTTATTAAAATAAGTCGGTTATTCCCAACACTAGATCATCGTCGCTTTTTTTGTTATAGAGTTCGGCTGCTGTATATTTTGCAAGAAAATATGCCTGGACATTGTTGTGCCTTTCGCGGCTGCAGAACCCAAGAAGGCCAAAAAATAAGTATGTTTTTGTTCCCCAAGGATCTTGAACGGTCAGTACATATATGCTATTATAATAAAGCCATGATATAATATGCACTTTTCAGTATAAGTAGTATTTACGTATTTTGAAATGTTCAATTTCTTTTTTTTTCTTAAAATATATTTATTTTATTTATTTTTATTTATTGATACCTCTTAGGCCGGTATTACACCATAAAATATATTGGACAGATATATTGTATAAAATATTTTGTAGCATTGCTTTGATGACATTTCTTTTACAAAAGGTTTTAGCAATATTACACTGTTTATTTATTTATTTATTTATTTATTAATATACGGGAAACCCCATTTTACATAGCTTTACTTAAATCTAAGAATTAATTCTAAGAATTAACAATCAACAATCAACAAAGATGACAAATCTAAACTAAAATTATATAAGCATCACTAGATAAATAATAGGAAAAAAAAAAGCATCAATACATCAATCAAGAACAATCATCAATACCGCAAAAACACGACAGCACCCCATCATAAAACATTACTAAATTGACCCTTAAATGCCCTGACGGAGCATCCAAAGGGATCAATGGAAGGATAGTCATTTAACAGGCGAACAGATCTTTCCAGTGGACTATGATATCCATAGTTAGTTCTATGAGGATGAACAAAAAACAATTCATTACGTCTAAGATGTCGATTGGGGATCTTGAAATAAATTTCACCTAGTAATGCTGGGCATTCAATATTTCCATTTAAAATTTTATAAACGAAACAGAGATCATTCAGTAGTCTTCTGTGAGCCAGAGTCTGAAGGTCCAGGCCATCGACCCTATACTTAAATTGACAGTATCTAAAGAATTTATTCTGAACCCTCTCTATTTTCTCCACATGAACGTTATAATAAGGTGACCAAACTGGTGTAGAATACTCAGTTATGGATCTCACTAGAGAGCAATAAAGAATCCTCAGTGATTGAAAGGACAAGTGACCAGCTGATCTCAGAACAAAACCCAACATCTGTAGCGCTCTAGATGTTACACTGGTGCATTGGTCCTTGAATGAAACTTTTCTGTCGAAAATAATGCCAAGATCCCTGACACTGTCCATCAATTGCAACTGGGCACCATTGATATGGTAGTTAGTATCTTGCCGAACAGTATTCCTATAAAAACTTATAAAGTTGCATTTCTTAACGTTTAAAGCCAGATGATTTATCTCAGACCAATGCACAAAGGACTCGAGGTTTTCCTGCAGCAGAGCAGCATCTACCTCATTTTTAATGATTTTAAACAGCTTAAGATCATCAGCAAACAATAAATAATCACAGGACGAAAGAAACTGACCAATATCGTTAACAAACAAATTAAATAGCAATGGAGCAAGATGCCCTCCTTGAGGTACACCAGATGTTACTATAATATCTTTGGATATATACTGGCCAATTTTCACCCTCTGTCTCCTTCCCAAAAGAAAACTCTTCAACCAGCTCAATGACCTGTTATCAAAACCCGTTACTCGGAGTTTAGCCAAAAGTAGCCGATGATCTACTCTGTCGAACGCCTTGGAGAAGTCGGTATATATGGCATCAACCTGGTAACCTTCCTCCAAGGCGGCCAACAGAGCAGTCTCGTAAATTACCAAGTTGGTAGTGGTAGATCGCCCCTTAACGAAACCATGTTGTTCATCCATTACAATTTTTCGACAAGGCCAGCATAACTGGTCATACACCAAACTGTCCAAGAACTGTGTCAAAGTTGTGTTAAAGAACTGTGTCAATTTGTAAGGGAATTTCGACGATACCAAAGCAAACAATTGTTGTAAAAATGAATGAAAGACGTGCAGAAGCTTGTGCAGTTGCGATGAGTGCTGCCGTCGTTACAATGTGTTTATTGTTAAAAAAGGAAAAAAAAAGGGTAATTATTCGGATTATTGTAAGCGCGGAATTTTTTCATGAAATTTTGCACATACCCTAATTTTGGGTCGTAGAACACGAATCCGAAGTCAGATTTTGGCGGTCTCGAATGGTTTTTCCGCAAAAAAAAAATTTAACTTTTAGGTTAGGTTTTTCAATGAATTTCTTTAAATTTCGGCACTTTTACTTAAACACATCTATACAAGTCATTACACACTATTTTTCTGAACCATATTTAGGCAAATTTATGTAAAAACACATTAAAAAAACAGAGAAAATATCAAAAAACTGAAAGAAAATAAACACGCCATCTGTGGTACACATTCTGATGGATGCCAAATTTACAAATCGTTTTTCCTACAAATTTTAAAAATTTTAACCCAAGCAAACCTGAGCAAAAAGGTGGTGAGGTTTGCTCAGTTTTGATTGATATAGATACATGTATATCTATATCAATGAAAACTGAGCAAACCTGACCACCTTTTTGCTCATCCAACCTGAGCAAAAAGGTGGTCAGGTTTGCTCAGTTTTCATTGATATAGATATATGTATCTATATCAATCAAAACTGAGCAAACCTGACCACCTTTTTGCTCAGGTTGGGTGAGCAAAAAGGTGGTCAGGTTTGCTGTTTTCATTGATATAGATATATATGTATCTATATCAATCAAAACTGAGCTAACCTGACCACCTTTTTGCTCAGGTTTGCTTGGGTTGGGTATACACCTTTTTGTTCAGATATGGTTCATTTTCGCATTTTCCCGCCGACTTTTCACTGCTAGCTTTATAGAGCTGTCAACAGCGCGTCTTTCCATCAGAATGTGTACCACAGATGGCGTGTTTCGTGTTTATTTTCTTTCAGTTTTTTGATATTTTCTCTGTTTTCTTAATGTGTTTTTACATAAATTATCCTAAATATGGTTCAGAAAAATAGTGTGTAATGACTTGTATAGATGTGTTTAAGTAAAAGTGCCGAAATTAAAGAAATTCATTGAAAAACCTAACCTAAAAGTTAAAAAAAAATTTTGCGGAAAAACCATTCGAGACCGCCAAAATCTGACTTCGGATTCGTGTTCTACGACCCAAAATTAGGGTATGTGCAAAATTTCATGAAAAAATTCCGCGCTTACAATAATCCGAATAATTACCAAAAAAAGAACCGGTCGACTTTGGGTAAGGCCCTGGGTAGCAAGGCGTAATGTAAGAGGCATCCACCATAATCTACTTCAAGAGTTACAATCTGAAGATATTAGGAGTTACAAAAACTATTTAAGAATGGATGAGGAAACATTTGTTTATTGTGTCCATGATAGCACCATTTATATCCCGACAGAATACACATTTCAGGAATCCTATCAGCGTTGAGGAACGCCTTATGGTTACCCTTCGATTTCTGGCAACAGGAGAGAGTTATGCCAGCCTACAGTACAGCAGTCGTATACCTCAATGTTCCCTTTCAGGCATAATCCCAGAAACGTGCAAGGCGATATATCAGGCATTGAAAAACGAGGTTTTAAAGGTATGTAGTAAAATTACTTTGTAAACAGTAAAAATAATTCCTGATTTCTTCTACGTTAACAAAACTAAAAGCAAAATAACCTAACCTTAAATGCAGTTTAGTCGTCACTAAAGAAGACATACTTACAAAATGGGGAATATTATAAAGTTATGTTTGTTCCAAATAATAATTGCTAGTCTGTACCTGTGACATTAGTGTGTATCAGTGCATTATTAATTGTTATTCGAATGGTAATCATCTGTCTGCTTATGCTCATAATAAGAGCGATTTAAATTATCTGCCAATGAAGCATGACCAGGCTGGGAAGGTAGTCTACATGATCCTTGAGATAAGGCTGGACTGGGTGTCACGGTCGGCTGATCAATTGTATCCCAAGTATCCATTAATACCTGTTGAATAATACACTTTGCTTGTCTTACTATACGGTCATTGCTGGCAGCCTGAATTCCACGTAACTCAGCTACTACGAATTTTCCAAAAGTATCTATAGCATCATCAGATGTTTGGTTATGTACTGGCTTTTCTTTGACAATTTTTGTCATTTCACTCATAGTGGTGGAAGCTTGAGCAAGCAGAGCATCATACTGAAGTTTTTCTTTTTTTGTTTTTTGGAACAACTGGTGTTGTGCCACCCATGGCATTTGTGGAAGATACAGGTCTAGTTTCGAGACTTTCACTGTTGTCATTCTGTAAATTCTAAAAAAATGTTAATTGTATATGCAAACTTTAAAATGTTACTTTTTCTCTTACAGATACCAACAACCAGAGAGGAATGGGAAAATATTGCACAGGAGTTTGAAAAGAAATGGAATGTGTTTAATACAATTGGAGCCATGGATGGAAAACACATTCACATTAATTGTCCAGAAATGGGCGGCTCTCATTTCTTTAATTATAAGTCTTATCATAGTATTGTATTATTTGCTCTTACTGACGCCGACTATAAATTATTGTATGTAGATGTTGGAACGAATGGCCGAATCGGTGACAGTGGCGCGTTTGCTAAAAGCCAGCTAAGAAAGTGCTTACTAGACAGATCAATAGTAAACATACCCGATGGCAAAAATCTTCCAAACACAAATATTAGTGTGCCGTATGTTGTTCTAGCCGATGATGCTTTCCCACTGAGCTACAATGTTATGAAACCATATCCTTTAAAAAACATAACCAAAGAAGAAAAAATATTTAATTGCAGACTGTCTCGTGGAAGAAGAATGGTTGAAAGTAGCTTCGGAATATTAGCAAGCCGGTTCAGAATTTTTTTAACTGCAATTAATTTAGCACCTGAGAAAGTTACGTGCATCACACTTGCGGCTTGCACATTACATAATTTGTTAACTGAAAGAAGAAAACATCCATATACACGCCATGAAGTTATTACTCGAACTGAGGATGGTCACCAATACCAAGACGTTCACAGCAATGAGGATCTTCAGGAAATGCAAGCCCTTACGAGGCAGGTTGATATAGGAGGAAACCGCCATGGGAGAGAAATAAGAAATAAGAGATACGATACGGTGATTGTGAATCAGCTAGCAGAGAGTGTACCTTAGGTGTACCTCAGGGGACTGTATTAGGGCCAAACCTATTTGTGATATATATAAATGACATTGTGAAATGGATTACCAAGTGCAACATACAACTGTTTGCTGATGATACCCTACTGTACTGTGTTGGCAAGAATGTGAGTGAGATAACAGAAATCCTTAATGAAGACTTAAGTAAAATTTTAAAGTGGTTGCAATTTAATAGTATGAAGTTAAACATCGAAAAGACTAAATTTATGGTGATAAAAAACAAGTACACTCAACAAGACGTTTTTTCACACAATGGTGTGGAAATAGATAGTGTTAAAATAGAACAAGTAATGAACCTGAAGCTAGCGGCCAGCGGCCAGCGGCTGGCTGACGAAATCTTTGATGCGGAATGTACTTTCGCGGTATTGGAAATCAAATAATTAAATACATACCATGAGCCAATCATGCTCTTTAATGGTAAAATTTTTATCTGCACTTGGTGAGGAGGCTTGAAATTTTCCAAATTACCAAAATTACTAAAAAAAATCAAAAAAGTAACGACTACAGGGATCACCCGAAAAATTCTAAATTAAAAGGTTTAAAAATACAAGCATATTTTAGTTCACATTTATACTTGGTGGGTAGATTTAGAATAAGGCAAAAAATAACATACATAAAGGATTTGGCAAAAATCAGAGGCTACGGGGTCGTTTCAAAAGTTTTAAATTTTCGTCATTTTATTAAATATAGCAGTATATTTTAGTTCAGATTTATACTTGGTGGGCAGATTTAGAATAAGGCAAAAAATAACATACATAAAGGATTTGACAAAAATCAGAGGCTACGGGGTCGGTTCAAAAGTTTAAAATTTTCGTCATTCTATTAAATATAGCAGCGTATTTAAGTTCACATTTATACTTGGTGGGTAGATCTAAAATAACGCAAAAAATAACGTATATAAAGGATTTGGCAAAAATCAGAGGCTACGGGGTCGTTTCAAAAGTTTCAAATTTTCGTCATTTGATTAAATATAGCAGCATATTGTAGTTCACATTTATACTTGGTGGGTAGATTTAAAATAAGGCAAAAAATATCATATATAAAGGATTTGGCAAAAATCAGAGGCTACGGGGTCGTTTCAAAAGTTTCATATTTTCGTCATTTTATTAAATATAGCAGCATATTTTAGTTCAGATTTATACTTGGTGGGCAGATTTAGAATAAGGCAAAAAATAACATATATAAAGGATTTGGCAAAAATCAGAGGCTACGGGGTCGTTTAAAAAGTTTCAAATTTTCGTCATTGTATTAAATATAGCAGCATATTTTAGTTCAGATTTATACTTGGTGGGCAGATTTAGAATAAGGCAAGAAATAACATACATAAAGGATTTGGCAAAAATCAGAGGCTACGGGGTCGTTTCAAAAGTTTCAAATGTTCGTCATTTTATTAAATATAGCAGCATATTTTAGTTCAGATTTATACTTGGTGGGCAGATTTGGAATAAGGCTAAAAATAACATATATGAAGGATTTGGCTAAAATCAGAGGCTACGGGGTCGTTTCAAATGCTTCAAATTTTCGTCATTTTATTAAATATAGCAGCATATTTTAGTTCACATTTATACTTGGTGGGCAGATTTGGAATAAGGCTAAAAATAACATATATGAAGGATTTGGCAAAAATCAGAGGCTACGGGGTCGTTTCAAAAGTTTCAAATTTTCGTCATTTTATTAAATATAGCAGCATATTTTAGTTCAGATTTATACTTGGTGGGCAGATTTGGAATAAGGCTAAAAATAACATATATGAAGGATTTGGCAAAAATCAGAGGCTACGGGGTCGGTTCAAAAGTTTAAAATTTTCGTCATTTTATTAAATATAGCAGCGTATTTTAGTTCACATTTATACTTGGTGGGCAGATTTGGAATAAGGCTAAAAATAACATATATGAAGGATTTGGCAAAAATCAGAGGCTGCGGGGTCGTTTCAAAAGTTTCAAATTTTCGTCATTTTATTAAATATAGCAGCATATTTTAGTTCAGATTTATACTTGGTGGGCAGATTTGGAATAAGGCTAAAAATAACATATATGAAGGATTTGGCAAAAATCAGAGGCTACGGGGTCGGTTCAAAAGTTTAAAATTTTCGTCATTTTATTAAATATAGCAGCGTATTTTAGTTCACATTTATACTTGGTGGGTAGATTTAAAATAAGGCAGAAAATATCATATATAAAGGATTTGGCAAAAATCAGAGGCTACGGGGTCGTTTCAAAAGTTTCAAATTTTCGTCATTTTATTAAATATAGCAGCATATTTTAGTTCACATTTATACTTGGTGGGTAGATTTAGAAAAAGGCAAAAAATAACATACATAAAGGATTTGGCAAAAATCGGAGGCTACGGGGTCGTTTCAAAAGTTTCAAATTTTTGTCATTTTATTAAATATAGCAGCATATTTTCGTTCAGATTTATACTTGGTGGGCAGATTTAGAATAAGGCAAAAAATAACATACATAAAGGATTTGGCAAAAATCAGAGGCTACGGGGTCGTTTCAAAAGTTTCAAATTTTCGTCATTTTATTATATATAGCACTCACGGAGGTGAGAATTTTCAAGTTTGCCAATTTTTTGAAAACATGTGTTGCACTTTAGAATCTCATTTATTGCATTGAAGAAAACTACCCTTTTTTAAAATCAAATGCGTAAAATTTTTAAATATTATTTAATTTTCTTTTATGAATTAAGAGGTGTGAACAGCAGAAAAGCACTTTTCGTAAGAACAACCCATATAAAGGATTTGGCAAAAATATGATGATGATGAATATGAATACTTTCCGCAAAGGAATTGCCTTGTGGTTGCTAAATTCAAAAGAAATTGTTCACGGCACAAACCGAAACAATCTAAGACAAGTTATTTTTGAAACGAATATTATTCACAACAAGACAAGAACAGAGACAAGAAAAATTAGTACCATCTTTAACCCCCCCTTCGAATTTTTATCAACTTTAGAATATTGCGCGACACTAAAGGCATTGTTACAGGCCCAAGATTAGTATTTGTTTTCAGCTTCGCTTTTGACATTTTATACTGTAATTACCATCCCTCACTACAACTTTAAATGAACACGATTTTACCAATTCGTCTGCCTAGTATGCTATTTACCATTTTCTCCTTTGCACAAATTTTAAACTATTTAAGCCTCTGATTTTTGTCAAATCCTTCGTGTATGTCATTTTTTGCTTTATTTCAAATCTCTCCACCAAATATAAAGGTCAACTAAAATATGCTGCTATGTTTAATAACAGACGAAAATTTTAAACTTTTGAAACGACCCCGTAGCCTCTGATTTTTGGAAAATCCATTATGTATGTTATTTTTCGCTTTATTTTAAATCTCTTTACCAAGTATAAAAGTGAACTAAAATATGCTGCTATATTTAGTAAACTGACGAAAACTTTAAACTTTTGAAACGACCCCGTAGCCTCTGATTTTTGCCAAATCCTTTATATATGTTATTTTTTGCCTTATTTTAAATCTACCCACCAAGTATAAATGTGAACTAAAATACGCTGCTATATTTAATAAAATGACGAAAATTTGAAACTTTTGAAACGGCCCCGTAGCCTCTGATTTTTGCCAAATCCTTTATGTATGTTATTTTTTGCATTATTCTAAATCTACCCACCAAGTGTAAATGTGAACTAAAATATGCTGCTATATTTAATAAAATGACGAAAATTTGAAACTTTTGAAAGGACCCCGTATCCTCTGATTTGTGCCAAATCCTTTATATATGTTATTTTTTGCCTTATTCTAAATCTGCCCACCAAGTATAAATCTGAACTAAAATATGCTGCTATATTTAATAAAATGAGGAAAATTTTAAACTTTTGAAACGACCCCGTAGCCTCTGATTTTTGCCAAATCCTTTATATATGTTATTTTTTGCCTTATTTTAAATCTACCCACCAAGTATAAATGTGAACTAAAATATGCTGCTATATTTAATAAAATGACGAAAATTTGAAACTTTTCAAACGACCCCGTAGCCTCAGATTTTTGCCAAATCCTTTATGTATGTTATTTTTTGCCTTATTCTAAATCTGCCCACCAAGTATAAATCTGAACTAAAATATGCTGCTATATTTAATAAAATGACGAAAATTTGAAACTTTTGAACCGACCCCGTAGCCTCTGATTTTTGTCAAATCCTTTATGTATGTTATTTTTTGCCTTATTCTAAATCTACCCACCAAGTATAAATGTGAACTAAAATATGCTGCCATATTTAATAAAATGACGAAAATTTTAGACTTTTGAAACGACCCCGTAGCCTCCGATTTTTGCCAAATCCTTTATGTATGTTATTTTTTGCCTTTTTCTAAGTCTACCCACCAAGTATAAATGTGAACTAAAATATGCTGCTATATTTAATAAAATGACGAAAATTTGAAACTTTTGAAACGACCCCGTAGCCTCTGATTTTTGCCAAATCCTTTATATATGTTATTTTTTGCCTTATTTTAAATCTACCCACCAAGTATAAATGTGAACTAAAATACGCTGCTATATTTAATAAAATGACGAAAATTTTAAACTTTTGAACCGACCCCGGAGCCTCTGATTTTTGTCAAATCCTTTATGTATGTTATTTTTTGCCTTATTCTAAATCTACCCACCAAGTATAAATGTGAACTAAAATATGCTGCCATATTTAATAAAATGACGAAAATTTTAGACTTTTGAAACGACCCCGTAGCCTCCGATTTTTGCCAAATCCTTTATGTATGTTATTTTTTGCCTTTTTCTAAGTCTATCCACCAAGTATAAATGTGAACTAAAATATGCTGCTATATTTAATAAAATGACGAAAATTTGAAACTTTTGAAACGACCCCGTAGCCTCTGATTTTTGCCAAATCCTTTATATATGTTATTTTTTGCCTTATTTTAAATCTACCCACCAAGTATAAATGTGAACTAAAATACGCTGCTATATTTAATAAAATGACGAAAATTTTAAACTTTTGAACCGACCCCGGAGCCTCTGATTTTTGTCAAATCCTCTATGTATGTTATTTTTTGCCTTATTCTAAATCTGCCCACCAAGTATAAATCTGAACTAAAATATACTGCTATATTTAATAAAATGACGAAAATTTGAAACTTTTGAAACGACCCCGTAGCCTCAGATTTTTGCCAAATCCTTTATGTATGTTATTTTTTGCCTTATTCTAAATCTGCCCACCAAGTATAAATCTGAACTAAAATATGCTGCTATATTTAATAAAATGACGAAAATTTGAAACTTTTGAACCGACCCCGTAGCCTCTGATTTTTGTCAAATCCTTTATGTATGTTATTTTTTGCCTTATTCTAAATCTACCCACCAAGTATAAATGTGAACTAAAATATGCTGCCATATTTAATAAAATGACGAAAATTTTAGACTTTTGAAACGACCCCGTAGCCTCCGATTTTTGCCAAATCCTTTATGTATGTTATTTTTTGCCTTTTTCTAAGTCTACCCACCAAGTATAAATGCGAACTAAAATATGCTGCTATATTTAATAAAATGACGAAAATTTGAAACTTTTGAAACGACCCCGTAGCCTCTGATTTTTGCCAAATCCTTTATATATGTTATTTTTTGCCTTATTATAAATCTACCCACCAAGTATAAATGTGAACTAAAATACGCTGCTATATTTAATAAAATGACGAAAATTTTAAACTTTTGAACCGACCCCGGAGCCTCTGATTTTTGTCAAATCCTCTATGTATGTTATTTTTTGCCTTATTCTAAATCTGCCCACCAAGTATAAATCTGAACTAAAATATACTGCTATATTTAATAAAATGACGAATATTTAAAACTTTTGAAACGACCCCGTAGCCTCTGATTTTTGCCAAATCCTTTATGTATGTTATTTTTTGCCTTGTTCTAAATCTACCCACCAAGTATAAATGTGAACTAAAATATGCTTGTATTTTTAAAACTTTCAATTTAGAATTTTTCGGGTGAGCCCTGTAGTCGCTACTTTTTTGATTTTTTTTTAGTAATTTTGGTAATTTGGAAAATTTCAAGCCTCCTCACCAAGTGCAGATAAAAATTTTACCATTAAAGAGCATGATTGGCTTATGGTATGTATTTAATTATTTGATTTCCAATACCGCGAAGGTACATTCCGCATCAAAGATTTCGTCAGCCAGCCGCTGGCCGCTGGCCGCTAGCTTCAGGTTCATGAACAAGTAACAGCCTTTAAATATCTGGGAGTAATTATTGATGAACATTTGTCTTTTGGCAACCATGCCTCTTACGTGATGGGAAAAATGGCTAAAAAGGTGTATGCACTAGGTCGAGTAAGGAATATACTAAGTGTGTGGGCAAAAACTTTAATATACAAAACTATAATCCAACCTCATTTATATTATTGCCCAACAGTGCTGTTTACCTTGAATAACTTTGAAATTGGGAAAATACAAAGGAAGCAGAATCAAGCTTTACGGGTGATACTGAACTGCAACAGGCGAACAAATATTAAAGCCATGCTCCAAGCAGTGGGAGTTTTAAGTGTTAAACAAACAGTTTGCCTACAGACATGTGTATTTATATATAAAATCTTAAATGGATCTCTACCCAGAAATTTACAACAGTACTGTGTGCCGGTCCGCAGCGTCCATAGTCGAGATACCAGAAATGCTGGAAACTTTTATATTGAAACAGTACGTAGGACATTTGATCAAAAAAATATATTTCATAATGGATTAAAAATGTACAATAAATTGCCTAATTCTATAAAAAATTCCAACTCTCTGGAGGACTTCAAAAGAAAATGTCGGACATACGTGAAAGAAAATATAGCAATCTAACTGTGATAATACTCAAGCTGATCAGATCCACTCTTATTGTACCTAATAATTGAAATTGTATTTATTTATTTTTATTTTTTGTAATGCTAGCTAAAGCTATTAATAAAGGATATTATTATTATTATACATTTAAAACATTTTATAACGGTTCTGGAAAAGTGCCATGGCAAGAAAATTATATTTAATCATTTAACTTACATTGTTAGTTTGATTTGCTTCATTATAAGTCTCACTTGAAGAGTGGGAATGGTCAGGCTGGAGGTCTAAATTTGATTGTGATTCATCAGCTTCCGTTGATTTGTCCAAAAATTTTAATAAAGGAAACCAGTAGACCGTAGGCCTGTAGACGTTATCCCCTTCAGCCCCACTTTTTGTGCTCCTGATGACCTGTAACATGAAAACAAATTCAAAATTAATTTACGCTGTGTTACATATAAATTAGTTTGTCAAGAAACCAAAAAAGTAAATTGTAATAAATATATACTTACCTTCATTTTCTCTGACAAATATTGGCTTAGCCCATTTAACTTCTTTTTAACATCCTCCACCTTGCATCCGCTTCTGACTTGTGTTATAGCTTCAACAATTCTTTTATAAATCTCCAGTCTTTTGATACGATTTTTATACTCTGGATGTTTAGTGTTAGGTATATAACATTTCATAACTTTCATATTCTGAAATTAATATTTTCGTTGCCACAACGCACCACGAAAATTTGTCTTCCGCCATATTCTTTTCAATCCTTTATCAAAGATAATCGTCTGTTGTTACTTTTTATAAAATATCGTTTATAAAATGTATATTTTATAAAAGGTGTGCTATTACACTGTCAAATCTTTTATAAAATATATTTGATAAAAGATCTTTGTCATATATCTTTTATAGTGTAATACCGGCCTTACAAACACTTATAAAAGTAATTACATGTAAGAGTGTGACCCTACAGGCTTTAGACTAAAAAACTACAAAGCTAAAAACTAAAGCCTGGTTTATGCAGACCACTTTAAATTTAATTTAACCCTAATTTTACTTTACATTTAATTTAGTGCGAGTTAAATACACATGAAGGCATAAGAGCGTTTATCCACAACTTTAATTTAATTTTACTTTAATTTTAAATTTCAATAAAAATTTCTTAAAGCAAAATTAAATTTAAATTTAAAGTGGTCTGCATAAACCAACCTTAAGAGAGTAGTACTTACAGTAATTGTTTACTATAGCCCCATGATCCAAGGTTGTAATTTTCTTGGTAAATGAGATTATTTTACCCACCAGAAAGTTCATTTTCACTACAATTAGGTATCTGGGCAAAACGTGCTTAAGAAAATTGTGATATGTGTGTTTTGTAGTTGCAGAAACTTTTCTAAAGAATCAAGGTAAATGTTTACTATATTTCCATTAACCAAATTTGCATTTTTTTCTTATAACATATAATTACTTTCCACCAAAAGGGCACTTTTTGGTAAAATCTCGGGTAAAACTGTCTGACACAAATAATATTTTAAAAAATTCTGTGAGGGATAGTTAATATGAAAATGTACTTTATTCATCATATAAAAAAAACAGTCAACATACATTGAACTTACAGTAATACATATTACAATCTTTGTACAGTTTTTAAGTGCACGATGAATTCTTTTATGAATTTGTGTGTGCACTAGGTCAATCCTAGTTAAATCAATAAAAAATCATAACAAATTTTACAATACTACATGTACATACGTTTACAAAAACAAAATATAGAAATTATTCGGGCTAATAAGTTACACATGTTGCAAGACACAGACACAATGGATCACAAATCACATTATCCGAAACCATGGTACAATATTTGTTATTATGTCAAAGTTATTTAGTATCCATTTGCTAAGAGCTTTTTTCTTCCTTTTACAATTTGCGGGGTTTATACAAAATGGTAGTTTATTTGCTATCTTAGGTATTATATAAGAAAAATGTCTTTGTACAGATGAAAATAAAGTATTTGGTTGTATTAAATTACACAGGACCACAAATGGGAACAGAAAAAAGTCCTTTGGCGAGATTGATATCCTATATGTATTTTGGTGCGCTGATTACGAATCCGAGGTCCATATAACCCCAGCACATCACGTTCAAGGTCATTTGAAGGTCAAATGCATATATTACGGAAAAACAGAAAATCTGACCACGGATTCGGAAAGAGCGGGAAATTTTACGTCCAAATATGTAGTTTTTAGTTTTTCCAACATGACCCTCCACGGTCATCTGGGGGTGAAATGACTCACCGATAGACCAAATTCTTATTTCCCATATACATCATCACCTTGAAAGTGACGTGCTGGGATTATATGGACCTCGGATTCGTAATCAGCGCGTCAAAAAACCTAAAGATACCTGACTAAGTTGTACGTAAAAGTCTGTAGTTGTGATGATGTACCTATATGGGAAATAAGAATTTGGTCTATCGGTGAGTCATTTCACCCCCAGATGACCTTGGAGGGTCATGTTGGAGAAAATACAAAGTACATATGTGGACGTAAAATTTCCCGCTCTTTCCGAATCCGTGGTCAGATTTTCTGTTTTTCCGTAATATATGCATTTGACCTTCAAATGACCTTGAACGTGATGTGCTGGGGTGATATGGACCTCGGATTCGTAATCAGCGCACCAAAATACATATAGGATATCAATCTCGCCAAAGGACTTTTTTCGGTTCCCATTTGTGGTCCTGTGTTATTGTTTGCTTTAGATCTAGTATTTATACTATGAGCTATGTATTCTCTGCACACTGAGCCGCCATAGTATAATCTGAAAGTATTTTTTATATAAAGCTGTCTTATATTCATAATTTTTGATTCTTTAAATAATTTGTATGTGGAGTATAATTTGTTTTTATTCATGATGATTTTTAAAAAATATTTTTGTAGAATAATTAATGGTCTCAAGACATTGTTACAGGCGACTCCCCATGCAGAAATCCCATAGCTCAAAACTGACTCAATAAGTGCACTGTAAACCATCTTCAGCACATGCAGTGGCAGTAACTTTTTCAAGAAATAAAATTTATAAAGTGATTTTCTTAATTTTGACACAACATAGCTTATATGTTCTTGCCACTTCATGCATCGATCAAAGTACACACCAAGATATTTAATTTTATTAGTTTGTGAGATCCTACTCTCACAATTACAATTTTCATCTATTTTACAATTCCAGTCATGCATTTTCAAATCACTATTTTCAGGTAGACCTTTTACTGACATTCCAAAAGTCACGAAATATGTTTTTTCTACATTTAAGGTGAGCAAATTCTTATCAAGCCAGCCCTTGACTTTTTGCATCACACATTCAGCTTTATTAAATGACTCATTCCAGGTCAAACCACTCTCCAAAATAACCGTATCATCAGCATAGCACACAATCCTTTTGTTACTTATTCCTGCAAGATGATTTACATATATTAAAAACAACACCGGTCCAAGCACAGTGCCCTGCGGGACACCGTACTCTACCAGAATTGAGTCACTAAGGGTATCATCAATTTTAACTCTTTGAGTTCTTTGATGTAAATATGATGTAAAGAGATTGTGAGCAACACCTCGAATGCCAAAAGACTCGATTTTTTCTAGCAGAATACGATGCTCCACCGTGTCAAATGCCTTGGACAAATCCAAAAATACCGCCAGCGGCTTTCTTCCCTCATTTAGGTTTTTTATGATGAAATTGGTCACATGGGCAACAGCATCCTCAGTACTATGGCCTGCCTTAAAACCTAACTGATAATCAGATATCAATTTTTTTGTTGCTAAATAGCTCCATAGTCTTTCCTTAATACATTTTTCGGCAATTTTGCTCAGTGTACTTGTTAATGCTATGGGTCTATAATTATTTATAAGTGTTTTATCACCAGATTTAAAAACTGGAGTTACTATTGAGCTTTTAAAATTTTTTGGGAAAATACCCGTACTGAACATGCTGTTTACCATATGCACAAGCGGACCGACAATATACTGCGCGTTTGCCTTAATTATTTCAGTGGATATACCATCCCCCCCACAAGCTACTTTATTTTTTAGGTTATTTATTACCGTAATCATTTCATGATCTTTTATTGGTACAAGGAACATAGATGATCTACAATTAGTACCTTTTTCAGGGTTGTCAGGCTTCTGTATTTTCTCTGCGAGTTTTTTACCTACATTACAGAAATATTCATTACATGTATTAGCAATGTCCTTGTTATTATATAAATCAATATTTTGAGCATTTTTTATACATTTAATTGGCTTTCTTTCACATGGTTCACCCGTGGCACTTTTTATGTGATTCCACATTTTCTGTGGATTTTGTAAATTATTGCAAAGGAGATCCTTATAGTATGCTTGTTTTGTTTTTTCTATCAATTTAGTCAATTTGTTTCTGTAAATTTTAAAATTATTTAATAAAGTCTCATTTCTTGGATTTTTTGCTGACAATTTTTTTAGATAGTCCCTACGTCTTATTGATGTCAAAATACCAGGGGTAATCCATGGTTTGATACATCGTTTTTTTGATTTTATTCTCACTCTACGTGTACATCCCTTAATATGTATTTGCAAAGTGTTTGTTATCTGTAAAGCAATCTCATTTGGATCATCGCACATGTATATCGTTCCCCAATTTTCATCCCGAAGCTTTTCTTTTAGAATAGAATGATCCAATTTATCACAAAAATTTTTTACTTCATATAATTCTTTTACGTTCGTATTTATATGTATGTTTAGCATTACTGGATAATGGTCTGTTAGACCAGATGTTAAGATATATCCTTTAGCTGATTTAATTATATCTTTTTTGTTGCCTTTTATAAATATATGATCTAAGCAGGTCATAGACCTGCCTTCCACTCGCGTCGGTTTATTTATAGTACTTTTATATCCATACTCTCCGAGTACACCCATATACCCAGCAATAAATTTGTCAGTGACATCCATAATATTTACATTGGTGTCTCCAGAGAAAATTTCAATATTACAATTTGATTCATTTGATGAGAATAAATTTGTTAAATCATATATATAATCCTCAATTCTGAGGGAAGGGGACCTATAATGAGCCACTATACCCAGCGACAAATTATTTTTCGATACTGTTACCCTAAGAAATTTTGACCTTCTAATGGTTATTACGTGATGGTTATTAACAATATCACTTTTTACATAGATAAGAGTGCCATCACATTTATTTATTAAACTTTCGTTGTAAAATATGTCATACTTTATTATTCTATACCTATCTAAGTTGTATATTCTACCAGTTTCAGACAATATTAAAACATCTATATCAGTATTTAATGATTCCATATAAGTCAGTAAATTATCAAAATTCTTATTTATGCTGCGTATATTTACATGTAGGACCTTAAACGAATCATATGTATTTATATACCCAAGTTCCGCTATATCATTACAGACTTCTGTATCACAGCACTCGTCAAGTAGCGGTAGTGTTCCTTCATTGAATGTTAATAAATGATTGTCCACCAACAGAAAACACCTATATATGTCTTGTGCCTCATTTCATTTTCTCAATGTCTTCTTTGCTAGTTATTTTTATTCTTTCACTTTCTTCAGTTTTCCTTACATAGACATTACCACTTCTGGCCCACACGTACTTATATCCGCTTTGTCTAAGTGCTCTGGCTTCCATAAAAATTTCTCTTTGTTCCTTATCCATATCCTCATTGACAAATATAGGACCGGTTCCTTTTAGTTTACAGTCTTCACTAGTGATTTTACCCTTCTCTCTCCTTTTAGCAAGAAAAGTTTGTTTTTGCTCATATGTTAAATAAGCTGTCTAAAATTCAAATTCAAATTCAAATTCAAAATTATCTATATTACCATGGATGTCACATATTGTTAAATAAATACATAACATAAAGGAATGGCGTCACAAAGAAAGAATTTACAATAAAATTGCAAAGCACAGAATTTAAAATAAAATTACAAGACATAATTTAAAATGAAATTACAAGACACAGAATTTAAAATGAAATTACAGCATTACATTAGTCATCATAAACAGAACAATACAATAGTTATACTACATTAATTGAGACATGCTACAATTCACCGGTGCACCCATGTAACCGTCACCAAGCAACAGTCATGAACGTAGGAATTCCTCAGTATTGTAAGGCTCCAGCTTCACTAAGTAATCAAAAATTGCCTTGATATATTTATTAACGCTGCCCCACAGTAAGGTCTTTAAGTGGTTGGGCATCCTGTTATAAAAAATGATACCCGTATAAAGTGGATATCTCTTAAATAGAGACAATCTGTGAATTGGAATATTGTAGTTCAATGTTCTTGTGTCGTACTGAGAATTGCCCTTACTAAATGGCTCATAATACTCTTTATGCCTGTAGAGGAACATCAGTAGCTCATAAATGTATACACCACTCAGTTAATAAATTTAGCTGTTTGAATCGCATTCTGCATGATTCCATCTTTGACAAACCTAATATTACCCTTATTGCTCTCTTGTGAATCTTAAACACCTTCTCGACTCCCACGCCGGATCCCCAGAATGGAATCCCAAACCTTAAGATCGAGAAGAAATATGCATAATAAATGAATTTTAAAGCATCGAGGCTTAGGTATCTTTTCATTACCCGCAAGGCGTATGTTGCCGAAGATAGCCTACTACATACGTAATCAATCTCCTTATGCCAGTTCATTGTCTGGTTTATGATTATTCCTAAAAATTTGGTGGAATCCTTTTGTTGGATACCATAGTTCATGTTTTCTAGAGTTTGGGGTTCCACTCTTGGGTTAAAAACCATTAAATTTGATTTATCTTTGTTCAAAACCAGATCATTCTTTGAAAACCAACTCTCAATGTGATGCAAAATATTGCTGCATTCCTCAGGGAGTGCGGATAAATTACCTGCTGTTATGACAAGATTTGTGTCATCAGCATAATTAATGATCTTACATGATTCTGAGGTCATATCCTGAAACATGTCATTGATAAAAACAATAAACAATAGTGGGCCAAGAACACTGCCCTGAGGAACTCCCATATCCATACAACTGACTTCCGAATAGTACTTAGTTCCCTCACAGGATATCTCAACTTTCTGTTTTCTTTCCATTAAATACGATTTACACCACTGCCATGCTAAGCCTCTTATGCCATACCTATTTAACTTTTCCAACAGGATCTCATGCTCTATGCAGTCAAATGCTTTAGACAGATCTAAAAATACACCTGATACACATTTCTTTGCTTCTAAGCCCTCATTTACATACTGCAAGAACTGAAAAACTGCAGTTTCTATGCTTTTACCCTTTAAGTACCCATGTTGAGAATCACTCATCAAATTATTTGTAATGAAAAAATTAATTATTCTTTGATACATGGCAGCTTCAAAAATTTTTGACATTGATGGTAGTAAACTTATTGGTCTATGATTTTCAATGAGAGTGGGATCCCCCTTTTTTGGAATGGGTTTAATTAAAGCTATTTTTAATTGATCTGGGAACGTACCAGAATTTAAGGAGTTATTAATTATATATACCAGAGGTTCCAGTAACTCGTATCCACAAAACTTTATCAGAGAAACAGGTATTTCATCATAACCACTACACATTTTATTTTTTAAATTTTTTATGATATCCAATATCTCATTTGGCGTAACAGGCTGGATATAAATTGATCTTACATTATTATCTATAGAGCAAGAAAAAGGTATTTTATGTTTATTCTTTAAGTTGACTGCAACGTTTTTAAAAAATGTATTGAAATTATTAGCAACATTTTGCGGGTCATCATATGGCCCCAAGCCCTTTTTGCTACTACATTTATTGGTAAGACTATTAACGGTCTGCCACACAGACTTACTCTTGTTGTCAGAGCTGTTTATTGTGTCCAGATACGCTTCTTGTCTTGTTACCCTTAGAGTTTCATTGTAACGCTTTTTTGCTTCATTGTATAATTGTTTATATTCATTACATACAGTGGAGAGCTCTCTCATTAAATCAAGCTGCTCCTTACAAGTCTGAACCTCAGGTGAATTATATAAACAACTTCTTCTTTTACAGCCCCTCCTAATAAGTTTTCTCGGAAAGCCCGCCTCAAATATTGGAGACAGTATTGACATAAAAGCATTCCACTGAGCATTAACATCCCAAGCATGCTGTTCGTATACAGATAACCATGATTCACCCGAAATCATCCATCTGAAACTCTCCATGTTCTCTGTGTTAAAAAACCTCTTATAGTAAGACTTTTTCTCATTCTCATTATCACTCAAAACACTCACTATCTGAGCATTATGATCAGATATCCCATTTTCCACCACACAAGACTCCCATTCGCACTTGCTGACAAAAATATTATCGATACAAGTCCCTGTTGGGGATCTAGTGATGTCTGAGATAGTAGATTCCAAGCCAAAACTTTGCTTTAGTGAAAGAAAATTTATGGATTCCTTGGTTTTTAATTTTATGTTTATATTAAAATCCCCAGCGATAAAAAATAAATTCAATGTACTGTTATTTATTAGATTATTTAAAATTAATAAATGATGCAGAAAAAAATCAACATTATTATCGTTGCTAGGTGACCGATACATACATGTACAAGTAAGCTTCCGACCCGCAACATTGGCCTCCAGTGCCGCGCACTCCAGTACACCTTTCACTGAAAGTCTCTGTATATCATCTCTTGCTTTCCATTGTAGGTCCTGTCTGCAGTACACTGCATAATTGGCTTTAAGTAATTGTTAAAAAATAGTTATAGCTTCATAACCTAAGTTTGCGTTTTTGGTATAAAATACAATTAAGTATTTCTACGGCCAAAAACATATTTTAAATTAAAATTACCTGGCGCAATTAGTGATGTAAGGATACGTATCCAAAAATCCGTTGGATCCGAATATTAAAAGAATCCGGATTATCCGGAACCGGCCGAGAACTTGAATACGGATTCGGAATCAAAATAAATTCGCATCGGATGGTTACTAATGCAAAGTGCAAAGAGAAAACGGAATCGGAATCGAGTGTAAGCGAACAACACGGTCTGCGATTTGGCATATTTGATATTGTGCTTTCTCTTTCTAATGACATTTCCTAAAAAAAGATGGCATAGTTATCGGGGTAACGGGTATCATATGAGATGAGACCCATTGGTTAAACTAGTCCCGCCTCACCCGAACCGAATTCAAACGAGAACGGCGCGACGCGGTGCCTTATCCCTAAACTTCGACTTCGAATGGTATGATACCGATACCGCATCGACCTACCTAGCCGTGTATCCGGATAGAAAATGTTTTAGTCTGTTGCATGTTGCATGCATACGTATACATGATCTGTAACCGCTTTCGCGCGGGTCCAGAAATGGATTCGTATTCGGATAATGGATACGGATATTAGCTGATTCCGATTCCGTATGATTCGGATATCTAATGAATACGGATATTTACAACACTAGGCGCAATGTTATTTTTTCTAACATGTTAGCATAAAAGGTCAAACTCACTTTTTCTGTAGACTAAAGCAGGCACAATTTTTCCTTCTCCAGAATGCCTAAGTGGTAGAATTTTTAACAATATCTAAACACTGACACCAGATTTATGTCCATTTACAGCCCCACGAAAAAAATTCATGTCCACTGGACTAGATCCAAACATCTATATGTTTTCGAGGTCGCTGAATCCGAATGCGACATCCGTTTAACCCCATCAGGTCTATTGGATACCTTAAACTACCAAAATACTTCAAATTTACACTGGAGGATTTTTTCCCTTAATTTCTAGCGTTGCTCAGCATTTGACTCGGGTGTCCTCTGCTCTTCTCATTCGTTTATTTGAAAGTGAGACGTGTGGGGAGAGGGTAGATGGTAAACATCCGATCCAGAACCCGTTTTTTTCTGTCTTTGAAGGATTTTTGTCAGAATCACGACGGAGGAGGGGTTTGTATAGGGTGACCAGGCGTCCCGTTTTCCCCGGATTGCCCCTTTTTTTGAATCGCAGTCCCGGTGTCCCGACAAAATGCATCGGGACGCACAAATGTCCCGGTTTTTACGTTTAAACAATATGAACAACAATAAACCGAAGATGTTGTTAGCAGAGAGAGACGAAAGGAGTTTTAAAAAGAAGTAAAGCGGTTTTATCAAACGCCTATCCAATATTTACAAAAATGGAAAGCTCCTCTACACAACTTACATTCCTTTAACTGGATGCTTTTAAAAACAATTCCGCAATTTGAGGAAATTCAACTGCATTTCTTTTTTAAGGTGCATTTCCTATGGGGCGGCTGACGCTCGCGGCTGCCGCTCAGCGGCCGGCTGACGCCAGTAATCCATTGACGTTGAAGCTTGCGTCTGACGCTCGGAAAGAAACGGATACATTAAATTGTCACATGAGCAGTACTAGGCGTCAGACGCTGTGCGGCAGCCGCGAGCGTCAGCCGCTCCATAGGAAACGCACCTTTAAATTTAAAAAATAATATTCCTCTAAATGGAGATAAAATTTTTGTTGAATTTTCAAAAATTAAAAATATTTTGCAGGAAAATAATGTACAAATGTAGAATTTAAAAAGAAATCTGCTTCACAAAAGTGGATTAGTATATTTAAAGAGAATGATTTTGTTGACACAATTTCTGAAATTTTAAAAATTTTCGAGTATATTTTTAGTACCTATACCGTCAAATAATTCAAATGTAGAAAGAATTTTCTCCTCAATAAATATCGAGTGGACCGATGAACGAAACGAGTTGTCTTTGGATAGCGTGGAGATATAATATTTTGTTTAAAAAATTTTAACCTATCCTGTTTAGAATTTTTTTCTTTTGTTAAAGACAAAGATAGTGTTTTACGCAAGGTATCTTCTAATGAGAAATATACCTTAATAAGATAAACAGTTGCTAACTAAGTTATAAGTTACCGGTTAAATATTTTTTTGTTAGACTGTGTTTTTATTTTAAAAAAAGTTAAAATTATGTAAAGGTGCTTCGGTACATTATAATGTGACTTTTTTCTTATTAAAATGTTAAAATTTACATGTACGTAGTTTTTATGCTGATCAAAAAGTATTTCTACATATTTTCAAGCATGTGTCCCGGTTTCGCCAAGTTGAAATCCGGTCACCCTAGGTTTGTATATGCATATGGGTACACATACAAATATAAATCTATACATACCAGGCGCGGTCCATAAGGTCATTTGGTCAATGACCCACCTAAAATTTTTAATGATCTACCTAATAATTTATTTTTTAATTTTTAAAACCAAAAAAGAATCTGTGTTTTGCACTAGCGAAAGAATTAAAGCTTTTGCATTTACCGACATACATATATTAAATATATCGACCGAAGAAAATTCCCCATTTTCTGTATATTTATATATCGGAAAACCTCCCTATATTATCGTACAGTGGTGCACTTGTACTGTCGAAGAAATTCAACATTATTTTACTTATTATGTTAGCAACCAAAAGATTTGGAGCAACATACGAAAAAGTAGTTTGGCGCAAGCCACTACATTTTACCCACCCTTTTTAACGTTTTGGATATAAGGTATCTTGTTGATTCTGGTCAAAATGTGGTCTGTTCGTCAGTCACGCTGGGTGTGAGCCTGCCTGATGAAGGGTAAAGGCCCAGAAATCGCGATAACAGGAGGGCACCCGGACCAGAATCAAAATGAATCATCCTTCTACTTTACTTTGTCATTTTACGATCTTGTGTTGTGCAGTAGCGAAAGAATTAAAGCTTTTGCATTTACAGATATATATATATATATATATATATATATATATATATATATATATATATGTATATATATATATATATATATATATATATATATATATATATATATATATATATATATATATATATATATGTATATATGTATATATATATATATATATATATATATATATATATATATATATATATATATATATATATATATATATATATATATATATATATATATTTGCAAATTTGCAAATTTAATTTTAATTTAATTTAATTTACATTGTATAAATATTACATTAATATTACCTTACACTTCATTACATTACACTATGTAGGTACTAATAAAAATTAAAAGATTCGAGATAATGTATTTTAAATAATTATACAAATGAAATGATCAAATCTCAGATTACCTCATTATAAGAAATGGCACCTAGCTAACTAAATAGCTGTATGTGCCAAAGCTCAATCAATTACAACAACACACAACAGTGAAAAAATAAAAAAGTGAAAACGGTTAACATTACATTAGTCTTACTCTCAGAAGAAACCTTCAAAATTCATTCATAATTTTCAAAAACAAACCTTTTGCAAAGGTTTCCAATTTTTTTTTCGTTAGTAGTAGTTCTAATGTTCGCCGGAAGCAAATTATAGACCTTAGGGCCAATATAATTTAGGTATTTCAAATTCAAGCTATTGTTGCTTACTGGCAATTGCAGATTCCCACTGGAACTGGCTCGAGTCACATAGTTATGACTAATGTGACTCCACATGTTTTTGTGGTTATGAATATAGGAGCATATTGTTGACATATATAGTGTTCTTATGTTACACATTTCCGGAGTAAACAACAATTTTGAGGGGTACAATCTGTTCTTCTTTAATATTATTTTTAAAATAAGTTTCTGAACAATGTTTAATTTATATAATCCACTTTTGTAAGTTCCGCCCCACACCACAATACCATATCTTAGAACTGATTCTACTAACGCCCTATAAATAGTTATTAATGTTTTTTTGTCTAGAAATTCCCTCAACAAGTAAAATTTGTGAATTAATTGTCGTATTTTATTTGATAAATAATCAGCATGTGGCTGCCATTTAACATGTTGGTCTACAATAATGCCAAGATACTTAGTTTGAGGTGTTTCCTGCAGGTAATGATTGTCTATTAAAATGCTATTGAAAGTAGGTCGGTTTGCTTTAGTCAATGAAAAAGCTATATAATTTGATTTTGTAAGATTTAGTGTCAGTTTGTTGCTCTGAAGCCAGTTATTCACTATACCCACTCCGATCACTGCTCTATTCCTAACCGCCTCCCAAGAATCATCAGCAAATACCAGTACTGTATCATCGGCGTAAGAAATTACTGAACCATTCATATTTAATTTTAATAAGGAGTTTATGTAACAAACAAACAAAAGTGGTCCAAGTACCGTACCCTGGGGTACACCTATTTTTATTCTTTGCTTTTTACTTAGCACATTGTTCAGTTTGACCATTTGACATCTCTCTGACAAATAACTATCCATCAATTTGCTAGCCACCCCTCTTATGCCATAATTACCAAGAACATGTATCAGCCTTTCATGCGAGACTGTATCAAACGCCTTTGCAAGGTCCAAAAATACAGATATACATTTTTTGTTACCATTCAGGTTATAAACAATCTCAGACATCAATCTCTGCATGGCATCCGATGTACAGCGTCCTCCCACAAAGCCGAACTGATTCGAAGATATAATGTTGTTATCTATAAAAAATTGGTTTAGTCTCTCTTTGATACATTTCTCTAAAAGTTTCGCAAAATTGCTTATAAGGCTTATTGGTCTATAGTTATTCACAGATGCTGCAGAACCAGACTTATGTATAGGGGTAACAACTGAAACCTTAAACTCGCGCGGTACAATACCCTTTTCAAAAATCAGGTTAAATATATGGATTAAGGGATTTATTATTTCTAGATGAGTTTCTTTTATTGTTTCCACTTGAATATTGTCATGTCCCGGTGCGCTGTTATTCTTTAATGATGCTATATGTTTAACTAATTCATTTTTTGTAACAGGATGCAGGAAAATAGATTTTTGCGTTGGAGGGTCATTATGGCCCATGTCAGTAGAGGGAATAGCCTGTGCCATTCTAATACCGATATTAACAAAGTAGTCATTACAAAAATTTGCCATTTCCAGAGGGTCTGCAAAGCTTTTACCCAGATCATTCTTAATATCAATGGAAGTCCTTGCTTTTGAGTTTTTTTCATAAGTCGCGTCTCTAATAATTTCATAAAGTTTTTTTAGATTATTTTTATTTTCTTCGACTTGTTTTTTATAGTAATCATTTTTTTGTTTATGAATCAATTTACTTAGACGGTTTCTGTATTCTTTATATTCCTTTTCGAGATCAGGGTTGTAATTAGATAATAGTTTATTTTTTATTTTTTTGTATTTATTAACGTTAATTGTGTAGGTTTCAGTAGATTTCAACAGCAACTCCATATAAGTAGATAAAAATATTTGTGTAGCTATTTCCGGGTCATTTTTATTAGTAACATTTGACCAATCACATTGACGTAACTGGTCTTTTAATTTATTTATATTTATTTTGGATTTTATTTGGTTTTCCTGTTTATTATTAGGCTTTTCCTTGGCCGAGTTTTTTTGACTTATAGAGAGCATAACAGGACTATGATCTGTTATACCTTCATTAATTACAAAGGAATTAAGTTGAAGGTTGGCTAGATTTAATCTTTTTTTCTAAACATGTTTTAGATATAGATCTCGTTATCGAGTTAATATATGACTGATAACCAATTGAATTCATTAGAGCCAGATATTCTGTTACATTATTGTCATTGTCATCCAATAAATTTATGTTCATGTCCCCCATAAAAATTTCAATGTTCGCCCCTGCTTCATTATCTAGAAAGGTATGTATGTCATTTATAAAGTCTGTCTTTGGTATAGGCGGCTTATAAATTGCTGTCAACCCAAAAGAAATATCATTCACCTGAAATGTTATTCTGCCTAGTGTTACTTTTGAAATACCCAAAAGCTTAAGAGAAAAATCAATATCAATGTCATTTTTAACCAAAATTATCACCCCATCATTTCTATTAAAGTCCGCTTCGTTATAGAGAATTTGATATCCCGGTACATTACAATTCGCTGTAGTGGCAAGTTGAAAGGTTTCACTCAATACAATAATATCTATATACCTTAGACTATACGATTCTAAAAAAGTGAGTAAATTGTCCATGTTTTTATTTATGCTTCTTATGTTAAGATGAATTATCTTCAAAGAAACAATCATCATTACACAACAGTCCCTCCACTTCCGCAATATCCACGAGTAGTTGGCTTTCGCCGGTACCAGATCAATCCAAATCCAAAATCCAAATCCCCCCACTCTTCACCCCACTCTTCACCCCACCAAAATCCCCCCACTCTTCACCCAACCAAAATCCCCCCACTCTTCACACTACCAAAATCCCCCCACTCTTCACCCCACCAAAATCCCCCCACTCTTCACCCCACCAAAATCCCCCCACTCTTCACCCCACCAAGATCCCCCCACTCTTCACACTACCAAAATCCCCCCACTCTTCACCCCACCAAAATCCCCCCACTCTTCACCCTACCAAATCCCCCCACTCTTCACACCACTCCTCTCCAATCTCCGCTCCCCTCTCCGCTCCCCTCTCCTCTCCTCTCTCCCCTTCCCGCTCCAAAACAAAAAACAAAAACAAAAACAAAAACAAAAAAACAGACAAAAAAACAGACAACAAAAAAACACTCTTCACACTACCAAATCCTACCACTCTTATATCAAATCCATTCCTCCTACCCGCCACACCACTTTTATTGCTATAAATTCTCAATATTAACAGTATTTAACACAATTCAGATCATGTCTGTAGCAGTCCCTTCTCTTCACCCTTTAGAACAGCATCCGAACAGTATCCGGACAGTATCCGGACAGTATCCGGACACTATTAGTTTTATAAATGTCAAATGTCCTCTCCCCGCTCCAAAAAACAATGACCTTGGCTTTTAATATATAAAAGGAGGGAATAAAGCTTGTGATTTTAGAGAAACACTATGAAGAAGGTTACATTTAGCGAAAATATGAATACCATCCATGTATTGTTTGCATGGAAGTTTGCTTACAAACAAGCAAGGATTAGTGACTATGAGCAGTATGTGTTGGATAGATACCGCTTTCAAAATAGACTTCAATATGCTGAGACCCTCCTAAAGGATGTTTTGGATGAAAATTATAGGAAGAAAATATACAATGAACGTTTTAAATAATTTTTGTTGTATTACAACCAGTTCAAGCTCATATCCTCCCACCTCGACCATGTGGGCTTGACTTGCAGTACTGGGTGGGGGAACATCTATAAATTTATACGCACACGGTTTCTGAAACATTAGTTGCTAGAAATAATACATAAATATGATTCAAAAACGAAAGCTGGTTGGTTGCAGAAAATCGGTGAAAAAACTTAAACAAGAAGACAGAAGCAGATGCCCTGTTTGTTTATATTCCATGAGAAGAGAAGAAATTTGCACACCCAATTCGTGCACACACAAATTTTGTATAAAGTGTTTAACAGAGTGGACGAAAACAAACGCACATTGTCCTCTTTGCAGAAGATTCTATTTCTCAATTGTTTTAAAAGAGACTAAGGAAAAGATTCTTGTGAAGAAAAATGACAGTGCTGATCAAGCTCTAGTGATATTGTTGTACATAAGTGACATGAATTTAATATAGATATATAAGAAGTAAATAAAACCATGTTGTTAAATATAAAGTTTTTTTATTTTATTATATTACATCTTTTTTTAATATCCAAGAATTGTGTGATTTATCCATTCCCAACCATTTAACATAAACTTTGTTTCCTTTTGTTCTTAGCACCTTTTCCACGAGATACACGTTTGAATGTTTGACTTTCTGCAACTCCGGTTCATAAAAACTACCTAAAATTATTTCACTTTTGTCATCTGCCAGCAAATATGTTCTTGGGTTGGTTAATTTAATTTCTTTAATTTGAAAAATTTCATTTGACCAGTTTGGTGTATATCCCTTTTGAAAAGCCTCCCTGTATTTACTAACCCTAACATAATCCCCTTGTTTAAATTTTGATTTTCTGGGGTCAATTGTTTTTATATTATTATAAGTTGATTTTAGAACATCTTTTTCATTTTCTTCATTTATATCAATAGGTTTTAATCCTGTTGTTCTATGTTTAGTTGTATTATACTTAAAAACAATATTATTTAGGATATCCAACCATTTATAATTGCCTTGCAAGCTAAATTGTTTCCACATGAGAGTTTTTAAAGTTCTGTTGACCCTTTCAACAATACTTGCTTTGACTGTGGAAAATGTACTGTAGTGATTAATGTTATGTTTTTCCATTAATTTATTAAAGTTTTTGTTGAAAAATTCTCTTCCTTGATCTGTATGTATGTTAGTTGGAGGCGTTTTCGCAAGCTTTAAAATTTTTTCCATAGCTAAAGTTACTTCCTCAGCAGTTTTTCTTTTAACAGGTTGAACCCAAACATATTTGGAAAATGTGTTTATAACAACTAAAATATATCTATATCCTTTATTTAGTTTTGCATAAGGTATCATTTCCACCAAATCTGCTTGCCATAAATCGTTTAAATTTTTAATAATAACCCGTCGTCGTCTAAAATTTTTTCTAGCAGGTTTATGTAACTCGTTGACTAGATCTTCCTTGATGTTGGTTTGTTTACTCATGACTTCTAAATGTTTAGTTTGTTACTTCTACAGGGCATTTTATTAACAATTCACCATAAAAATCTTCTAAATGGCTATTTTCAGGACGATGAAAAGAAAGAACATCTCCTTTCTTTAACCGAATACCTACAGGGTCAGTGATCTTTTTTCCATTAATTTTTAAAAAAACATATTTTTTTGGATACTCTGTCCCAATTATTGTAGCAGATTCCATAGGAAAAACATAAGTAATTCGTTTGTCTTGTAATAAATGGTAAACTCTATCGGACAGAGAGTAATTTCTCATAAAAGGTAATACCAAATTATAATATAGTTTAACAGCACTAAGGTCAACAATTTTTATAATGTTATGTTCTTTATTATCTTTGCCAAAGATGTGGGAACCAAACTTGTCAATAGACATGGTTGTTGCCAGCGCTAGAATAAGGAATAAACATGTGAGAATTAGTATTTATTTAATTATTTTTGCTTCTCTTAGTTCCCAACCATTTGAGATGACATTAACAATTTCAATCTA
Source organism: Philopedon plagiatum (assembly GCA_963971165.1). NCBI lineage: Eukaryota > Metazoa > Arthropoda > Insecta > Coleoptera > Curculionidae > Philopedon > Philopedon plagiatum. The sequence goes on along the minus strand of OZ020193.1, from coordinate 33,678,614 downwards.
TGATTTCGTTTGGATCGTCATAATAAACGTAATCCATTTTTTGTCTTGATAGATTTAACATAGCTCCCCCCTTTCCACTTTTTGTAGACAGATTTCTTGTAGAACGCGGTCTTTGTGGAGGTAACAAACGCGAAGTACTTGGTAGTATTGCACGATAACCTGTCTCTGTTGTGCTTCCACGCTTTAATATACCTTTTTGTAATAAGTAAGGTTTAACTATTGTCAAGTATTTAATGTCGGTTGAACCTTGAATTTGACTATCAGGATCAAAATTTCGTCTATATGCATTTGTCCTATTCAAAACATCCATATAATTTTCCATATCATTTGATGTATAACCAACAGGTTCTTTTTTAAAAAGAAGCTCATACAATCCAGGTGTTCCCTCATACCTAACTCCTTCAACTTTAAAATCTTTTCCTATGAAATCCACCACAGAATTAGCAATCTTATATTTATCTGCATCAACATCATGGCTAAACCCATATTTGTTATCAAATTTGCCTTCCATGTCTTTTATTAGCCCATCCACGAGAGGTCTTACAAGTGAATGATATGCTTCCAAATATTCTTCATAAGCAGGTGTTCTTGTTAATTCTAAAACATCTTGTCGCAACTCACCTATAGTTGGTCCAATTGTTGTTTCAGGGCTTGATTCTCCTAACTGTTGCGAATCTTCAAAAAATACTTCTTCATCTCCTAAAAGTGAGGGCATGTGTGTTGGAAGATATTTACTATATGCATTTGATTTCCTTTGATTGATCTCTGGCGTAGGAAATTGAAATTTTGGGGTCGAAACTAATTATGGTGAATATACTTCTTTTTTAATGAACGGTTCTGTTTTAATTGTCTGAATTAACTCATGCAAAGGTTGAGTTATTGGTTTAAATTCTTTTTCCATACGAATTTCTTTATCAGATAAATCTGATTTTAAAGCTTTATACTTTTGTCTAACGGCTTGTCTAGTTTTTACCAACTCTTTCGCTGTTTTTTCGTCCATCTTTACAAAAGGTAGGTTGTATACTAGAAAATTATCGTTTTGTCAGAGAGTTATATAGTGGAAATAAAATTATCAAATCCTTTTCTATAGCGGCCACCATTAAATTCACAGTCTTTATCAATAACGACAAAGTCATATTTATGTTTCCAACACATTGAACACAAGTTTTTAAACTCTTGAAAGCTCATGTCACCATTTACATGATCATCATATATATGTTTCAAGTTTGTAGCATCCTGTTGAAAGATTACCAAGAGGTTGGCATTATCACGTATAAGTTGTTTAGGGATTGATGAATATGTTTGACACAAATAAAAACAATCTGTATTTTTATGACGTCCGAAACAAAAATAATCCCTCATAAGACTTTGATCAGTGCATACTATATCATCAAATACAATCAATGAATTTGGTTTTATTTCAGTGGGTGAAACAATATCCTCAGCGTTCGATGATTCAAAATAACCAATAAACTTTAGTGGAGCAAAAAGCCTTTTTAGATATTCATATTTTGATTGATATAAGGATTTTGAGTACACATATATGTTTTCAAATCTTAATCCATTAGGGTGTGTTATAAGAGAAATCATACCATTTGTCTTCCCACAACCCGATGGTCCTACTATTAAACATCTTTTACAGTTTCCACCAAATAATTGTCCATGTTTTCGATAATTATCATGACATAAATCAAAATTTTTTATCGGTAAAGAAAAATCTTGTTTTTTGATCTTCATTGTTTGAACATCGCTATTTAAGTAAGGTTATTTGCGTTTTTAAATCATTTATATATAATGATTAGACATAATAATGTCATTCACTGCGTGGAAGGACAGAGAACAGGTAGTGGTTTATTAAATACTCTTATTAATAAATTACCAGTAGAGCTCCATATTCCTTCTTATAACTTTTGTGGGCCTGGTACAAAGTTAAATAAAAGGCTTGCCCGAGGTGATAAGGGAATTAATTTATTAGACGAAGCTTGCAAAGAGCACGATATAGCATATTCGGAATATTCCGATTTAAAAAACAGAAACGAGGCAGATAAAGTATTAGCTAAAAAGGCATTTGATAGATTTAAAGCTTCAGATTCAAATCTAGGCGAAAAACTGTCATCCTTGGCTGTGGCCGGAATCATGAAAGCAAAAACAAAACTCGGTATGGGAATAAGAAAAAGAAGTCATAAACGCAAGAAAGGAGGTCAAATATCCTTTAACCAAGGTGTAAGAAAAGCACGTGAAGAGCTGGTTGGAAAAAAGTTTGCTAATATAAGAAATGCTGCCAGCACAGCTTTATCATCCATTAAAAAATTAAAAATAAAAGAACCTAAACAAAGAATTATTCCAATTCCAAAAACTGGTGGAATTTTACCTTTAATACCTATTTTTGCTGGTTTATCTGCTCTAGGAGCCCTAAGCGGGGGCGCTGCTGGCATTGCGCAAGCAGTAAATTCTGCCAAAAATGCACAGAAGAAGTTAGAAGAACAAACAAGACACAACAAAGAAATGGAAAAAATATCAATTGGAAAAGGTCTTTATTTAAAACCGTATAAGAAAGGGTGTGGTCTATATTTAAAACCATATTCAAAAAACTGTTAAATTTGCTACCTCGTCGATCTTTGACAAATATAGATTTATTAAAGTATGTCAAATTATTCAAGTTGCCACATTTTAGAGGTGTCTTTATGAGAAATAAGTTACCCAAAAAAATATGAGACAGGTATTATAAATTTAGATGACGATATGGGGGAAGGCACTCACTGGACAGCGTATGTTAAAAATAATAATAACATAATTTACTTTGATAGTTTTGGAAATTTACGACCACCAAATGAAGTTATAACTTATTTCTATAGCGATGGTAGCAACAACAATATTAAATATAACTATGATAAATATCAATCTTTTAATACCTCAACTTGTGGACAGTTATCATTACAGTTTATTTATAATAATACGTAACTGTGTTTCCATTTTATTCTTATTATGACCATCATGTCGTTTACTTTATCTCTTTCAGCAAATTCAGCTATACTTCAAGCAGATTTCCATCCACCTATTTACTTAGATCCTAACACTTCCTACGTTGTCGGACTTACCAACTTTGAAACTTTTAATGCAATACCAAATATTGATAAAAGTAATAATAAAGTATATTTTGGAAAAAATAATGAATTTTTTACAATTCCTACGGGAAGTTATGAAATGGACGATGTTAATAAATATTTACAGACTGAATTCCAAAAAAGAAACATTTCATTTCACCTCTATGCAAATAACAACACATTAAAATCAACAATAAAGTCTACTACAGATATTATTTTTAAAGATGGTACAATAGGAAAACTTTTGGGTTTTAATAATGGGATAATATCTGGTGATGGAGTTCCAAGAACATCGGAAAATCCAGCAGAGATTATAAAAGTTAATTCTTTATGCATAGACTGCAGTATCGCAGAAGGTTCCTATCTGTACGGAAAGCCAGTACACATTATTCATCAGTTTTTCCCTAATGTTAGCCCTGGATTTAAAATAATAGAAAGTCCCCAAAATATTATTTATTTTCCTGTTACAGTAAAAGTAATAGATAAAATAACAATAAAGGTAATAGACCAAGATTTAAATATTGTTGATTTTCGAAACGAAACTGTAACTATAAGGTTGCATATAAAAGAACTATAATGGTTATCCTTTATAATAGAAAAACCTTCAATTTGCCCACAAAAATTAATAAAAACTATAAGAAGACTAAACATCGTAAACCAAAGATTAGTAGAAAGAGAAACACACAAGGGATAACACCTGAAAATATAAGCTTTTTGAAATCTCTAGGTTTAAAGGTTTTAGTATAATGGATATCCTTAACGTAGCAGAAGGTATTTTCATAGATAATTCAATTGTGCATTCCGAAGTTCATGGTTATGAACCGTACCTACCTACAAAAGTGGGAAATAATGATGAAATTATAATACCCGTTCATGAAGTAGACAAGTATACTCTTCCTTCCGAAAGCTTTCTTTACATAGAGGGTAAACTAACAAAAGATAATAATGCTATCTCAAATACATTAAAATTGATAAACAATGGGATTGCATTCCTTTTTAAAGAAATGCGTTATCAACTAAACGGTGTTACAATAGATTCAGTTAGAGACGTTGGGTTAACTTCGACAATAAAGGGATACATGTCATACAATAAAAATGAATGTAATAGACTTAAAAACGCAGGTTGGTTTCCTATGGAATCTTCACAAGTTGTTGATGCAACGACAGGATTATTTAATGTTTGCATTCCGCTTAAATTCTTAATGGGGTTTTTTGAAGACTACAAAAAAATTATTTTAAATGCCAAACAAGAACTTATTTTAGTACGAGATAATTCAGACAAAAATGCAACAATTAATACTGCAGATGAAAATCCAAAAATTGAGCTTACTAAGCTAACTTGGAATATACCTCACATTTCAGTAGCTATTCCTCAAGAATTAGCATTATCTAAAATAATTAATAAGAATACTGATATAATAATTGCTTTCCGGAGTTGGGAACTGTTGTGTTTTTACCTCATTTAATTATGTTACGGGTTCTGGGGAATACCTGTTAGTTTAGAGACAGGAGTGTCAGGGAATGTCATGATAATTTTGAGTAGTCTAATATTACGTTAAGTGTTTTAATAAATATATTATTGCAAGTGACGAGTGCTCATTATCTTCCGAACCCACAAGATACATCAATTTGGCGACAAGGATGGGATCCATCATTTAATTCCAGAATACATTACCGTGAGTAGTCACCTGCATTTCTCGTTTTAACATTACCTTATAATTTTAAAAATGGATTTGAACAGTTTAAACAATTTATGCACACATTCCAAGAGTCTCAAAAGGCTATGTTTCTTCAACTAGCTACTCAACTTCAACAAAATCCAGAAAGCAGATCAAGTGTTCCGGGTCAATTTTCCAGTGTTGCTCCATTCGAAAATTATAACAGTCAAAAAGAAAAGTTTTCTTGCTATTTAGAGCGTTTCGAAAATTATTATACAATGAAAGGCGTCACAGATCCAGCACAGATTGCTCAATTATTGTGTGTTAGTATTGGGTCCACGCATTATAATAATCTTGCTGCTTATTTAGGTCCAGAAAAACCAGTTAAAAACCTGAAGCTTAATGAATTAATACTAGCTTTCAAAAATTACTAATTCCAAAAAAAGTGTCGTAGTAGCTCAGCATTACTTTTTAAACATATTTCAGAAGGAAAGTCAGTCAATAGCAGAGTACGTAGCTACACTTCAAAGTAATTTAGCAGAGTGAATTTGCTGTAACCTGTCAATGTTCCAGTACTGTATCGATAGTTGATGTTTTTCTTAGAGCACAGTTTATTCGTGGGTTACGAGACAATTGGATTAGAGAGCAAATATTACAGTCTGATGTCACTACGTTCGATGAAATTTTAATCAAAGCTTCAGCCCTTGAGGCTTCCAGAATTGAAAGTAAACAGTTTGTTCAGCATACCGATATCAGTTGTAAAAATTTTGAAACCTATAATACTAACAAAATAGGGAATTCGTCTAATCAAAGTCTAAGTTCCAGACACTACAGAAATCATTCCAGTAATCGTTCCAATCATCGATCAGGTTCCAGGTCATCTAGTCAAAATTAGCGTTCCCGCTTAGATTACAAAACCTTAGGAATAGAAAATCTCTGTATAAGATGTGGTCGAAACAACCATAAGATACAAGACTGCCGAGTAAACAAATCAAGCTGAAATGTGAAGCATGTGGTAAGCGAGGACACTGTGCTAAAGTCTGTATTTCTACCTTAATAAAAGCTTCAAAAAGTAATAAACTGAACTCCAGTACCCATTCAATGCAACCTATGCCTCCTGAAAGCTCAGATTCTCAGGTGTATGGCCTTAATAAGGTAATCACTGTTATAGACTTATTTGAAATGACTGACTCTGACAAATATCTTATAAATGTTTTTCTTAACGGCAAATCACAACGGTTTGAAGTGGATTCCGGAGCAAAATATTCACTTTTACCAGAAAATGATTTTCAGAAGTTAAATTTAAATATTCCCTTACATACTTCAAATATTGCCTTTCGTTCATATTCCGGAAATATTATCCAGTCTAAAGGGAAAATTCCTGTTACTGTTTCTTACCGGAAAAAAGAAATGGTTGGTGAATTGCATATTGTTCCAGAAGGCCATGATGCTTTATTGGGTCGTCAATGGATCAGAGGGTTAGAAATTGATTTAAAACAATTAGATAAAGAAAATAATTTGTATAGACATTCAAACCTTCATCCAGTTTATCCAGTTCAAACTTTGCATTCCCTTACAGACGTTATAAACGAGTTCGCACCTATTTTTGAAGAGAAAGTAGGTTGTGTTCCTGGATTTAAAGTTCCTTTACAGCTTCGACAAGGTGTTAAACCAGTATTTACCAGAGAAAGAAATATTCCATATGCACTGATCGAGCGTGTTGACAAAGAGTTGGAGTCCCTTGTGAAAAATGGAATTATGTCTCCAGTTACCTCTTCAGACTGGGGTTCGCCATTAGTTGTCATACCTAAACCAGATGGAGGCATTCGCCTTTGTGTTGATTATAAATGTGGTGTCAACGAAAGAATAATCCAAGCCAATCATCCCATTAGACGTATTGATGATGTTCTCTGCAGCCTTCGAAATTCCCGGTTTTTCTGCAAACTTGATCTTTATAAAGCTTATTTACATGTAATGGTTGATGAAGAAAGCAGTATCATTCAGACAGTCTCTACACACAGGGGGACATTTCGAGTCAATCGCCTTAGCTTTGGTATAAAAACAGCTCCATCCGAATTCAACAGAATTTTGCAACAAATTCTAAAAAACCTTCCAAAAACTGAGGCATATTTTGATGATATTGTAGTACATGGTGAAACAATGGAAGAATGTAAGCACAACCTTAGGTTATGTCTGCAACGCCTTCAACAGTTTGACTTTCATTTAAATAAAAACAAATGTGTATTTTTTCAAGAAAAAATAGAATATTTAGGGTATGTTGTTGAATCAAATAAAATAAGTAAATCTCCCGCCAAGGTCAAGGCCATTCAAGGCATGACACGTCCACGGAATGTTGATGAGCTTAGAAGATTTCTAGGTCTTGTTACATATTATTCAAGCTTTGTACCAGATTTTTCAACTGTGACATATTCGCTGAGATGTTTACTAAGAAAAGATGAGTGTTGGGCATGGACATCCAGTTGTGAAGCAGCATTTTTGAAACTAAAAGACGAACTTTGTAGCGATCGCGTGCTGGTACCATTTAATCCAACACTGCCTCTAGTTCTGACCACTGATGCCAGTCCTGTTGGAGTAGCTGCTGTTCTCAGTCATATCGTCGAAGGAGTCGAAAAACCTATTGCTTATGCGTCAAGGTCTCTGACAGCATCAGAAAAAAATTACAGCCAGTTAGATCGTGAAGCTTTAGCCATTATTTTTGGTGTTACTCATTTTTATAAGTATCTGTATGGGAAACATTTCGATTTAATAACCGATAATGAACCTTTGTCTAGAATTTTCCATCATCATAAAGCACTTCCCCAAATGACTTCTGCCAGGCTGCTTAGATATGCATCTTTTCTATCAGGATTTAACTATTCTGTAAAGTTTAAAAAGGGAAAAGACAACCAAAACGTTGACTGCCTCTCCAGAGCGCCAGTTCATACCGAACGACATCCAGACAGAATTTTTGATGAAGAGGTGAACCAGTTATATGAAGACATCATTTTTCAAATTTCCAGCGAGGTAGTTACTTATTCAGTAATTAAGGCTGAAACATCGAGAGATCCAGAGCTTCATAAAATTATCCAAGATATCCAGTCAAATTCCAGGAATACAGAATATACACTTTCCGATGGTATTCTGTTTCGAGGAGATAGAGTATTAATTCCAGGCTTACTCCGTTCTAAAATTTTAGATGAACTGCATCAAACTCATATCGGTATAACTAAAACGAAGCAACTTGCTAGAAGATATGTTTATTGGCCTCAGATTGATCGTGATATTGAACACATTGTCAAAAATTGTGAAAGTTGTGCAATGACTCAGTCAAATCCTCCTAAAGTAATAGTTCATCCCTGGGATTCCCCTAAAGAAAATTGGGAAAGAATCCATATCGACTATGCTGGTCCGTTTGAAAATAAATATTTTCTAGTCGTTATTGATGCAAAATCAAAATGGGCTGAAATAAAAATCCAAAAACATTCTCCAACTAGTACGTCAACCATTCGAGATTTAGAAGTTATATTTTCCACACATGGATTTCCAGAAGTGATGGTTTCAGACAATGCATCCATTTTCCAGAGCGACGAATTCCGTGTGTATTGTAAATCAAATGGAATTTTCCAAAAATTTATTCCTCCAGGTCACCCAGCCACAAATGGGTTAGCAGAAAGAAATGTACAAACCTTAAAGAAAAGACTAAAAGCCGCATTTGACGAAAATTCGCCAATAGAAGATAAAGTACGAAAAATTCTATTCCACTACAGGGCAACACCTCTTGCTTGTGGTACATCACCTGCAGAGCAGTACCTTAATAGGCCATTTCGAATAAGACTAAATGCCATATTTCCTTACAAACCTCAACCTTCACAAACTTCCGCAAGTAAGAAATGTCGATATTTTAAAGTGGGGGAGAGAGTCCAAGTCCGAATGTTTATAAACAACCGAAATACTTGGCAGTTTGGAGTTGTAAACAAAAAATTTGGTTCCAGGATTTATCAAGTATTACTTGATTCAGGCAGAATGCTAAAACGTCATATAAATCAGCTCCGACCAACAATGGTGAAGCGTCCAGAAAGAAAAGTTACATTTGGCTCCAATCAATTTTTCTATGTACCCAATAGAATTCCAGTTCAGAATCGTAATCCTCTGGAACCGAGAGTAGAGCTTCCACATTCAGTTCCCGAACCACTACCTGTTCCAATAGGTGATCCAGGGCCTGATCCAACTCCAAATCCAATACCTAATCCTGTACCCAATCCAGTGACACGTCCAGACGATTCTGCTGATTACCAGCCATTTCCAGTCCGTACTCCAGAACCCGATCCCGAACCGCCTGTTGAGCCACCTAGAACACGACCAGTACATGCACGTCGACTTCCAGCTCGTTTTAAAGACTTTCACTTTATGTAATAAAAACATCACTCTATAGGAATGGACAATGAGTTATAAATTTGATATAATTTTTTCAAATTAAGTGGGGGAGAAACTGTTGTGTTTTTACCTCATTTAATTATGTTACGGGTTCTGGGGAATACCTGTTAGTTTAGAGACAGGAGTGTCAGGGAATGTCATGATAATTTTGAGTAGTTTAATATTACGTTAAGTGTTTTAATAAATATATTATTGCAAGTAACGAGTGCTCATTATCTTCCGAACCCACAAGATACATCAGGAACTCATCGAATACCCAGAATTATTAAAAACGAATCGTCATAACTGGCCTGTCAAAACATCTACGAAAGTTAATACCCCATAAATCAACAACTGATATGTCTCTATTTTCCAACGTTAAATTACGAAACATCAAAGTATTTTTAAACTCTGAGAGATATCCCTACAACGATCTATTTTTAGACTTTGCTAAAAATAAATTTGCATCATTATATGAAATGTTTTCACAATTTCAAAAATCTTACTATGGATTAACACCTGAACCCATTTTTTCTCCAAAGGAATTTAATACTTATGCTCCTATCGTATATATCGATTGTTCACATCAGAAAGAAACAATTGCATCCGGACCTATTGTTATGAGAGTTGAGTTTGAATTACATGATGATCTTAAAGACAAAATATCTGCCTATTGTCTCATTATGCATGACAAAGTATTTAGCTACAATCCATTAACCAAAAATGTTAGACAACTTTAAAGCGCATGTCTAACTAAATAAAATCAATGCTCTACTATTCTTTCCTACCATTATGGGTGAAGATCTAGAACTTCGAGTATCCTACTTTTTAGAAGAGTTGAAAAAATTAAAACAACAACTACAAGAATATTCTGACAAGAAATCTATGATTAAACAATTCTCACTTTTGAAATTATGAGGTTATTAATTGTCGATGTGCAAGGATTTAACATCGAAAATAAGAAGTTTATTCCCAAAGAGTTGGCTGCCTATGATGGACACAAAATATGTCACTATATCTTTAAATCACCATTTGATATAAAATACCTACCACCTGACTTACATAAACAAGCTGTATGGTTAATGAAAAATCATCACTGTATTCCTTGGAATGAAGGATATACACCAATTCACAAATTTTCTGAAATAATCAAGAATCTAACAGAAAAGGCGAATCAAGTTTATGTGAAAGGGAGAGAGAAATCCGAATACATTCGAAAATATTCATTAAAACCAGTCATGGAACTTGATGAAAATCCATCGTTACAAGAAGGAGAAGCTCATTGTTTTTATCATTCTAAATCACCATGTATATGCGCACTTACTAATGTATACAATTTATATAATAATTATTTAATGATTGAATAAAACAAATAAATATATTAAAGTTTTTTATTTCTTATAAATTAGGTTTCAAACACTTCTTGAATAATTTCAGGTGACAAAAACTTCTTTACTTCATCCAAATGCTCCTCAAATCCCATTTCTTTCATCGTGTACAGAAAAGACTTTAAATCAGAAGTATGTAAATATATGTTACAGGCTTCTGCCGCTTTTTCATATTTTCTACACATTTCTATACATTCTTCATACGTATAGAATCTTTCGAATCCATACTCGGCTTCATGGGCAGCATCAAATTCTAAATTACTGAAGTGTTGTGATAGATTCTCTATAGCACTTGTTAGGTTATATGCTATTCGTTCACGAACATATGCTAACCACATCTTGTTGGAGAATGTACAGACTTAAAGTAAGTTCAGAGCTTTAAATATTAATTTAGGAGGTGGGAGGAAAAAAAAGAAATATATATTTTAAAATTTTATTTTTCAATACAACTCTTTACAAATTCATTACATGCGAATGATTCTACATCCTCCACAACACAATCTGAGTAAAAGTTTAATAATTCTAAAACACAACAAACATTTAAACTATTTTCCATGGGTGTAATAACATCATATACATTTTTTAACAAATCGCCATTTTTCATAGAGATTCCACTAACCAAAATATTGTAATATTTGGAAAATTCCTGGTTTTTTAAGATATCAAAACGATATTTGATTAAATTTGCCAAGTTCACTAATTCATTTATGGTATCACCAGCTAGGAATACTTCATTACCACCATCTTGTGTAATCTTGATAATTCTTGCATCCCCAATAAACACAAAGTGAATCTCATAGCCATTTCCCTTCATGGGTTGCCACCCGGTGTTGTTGGAATAAATGAAGCTCATCATAATTCCTTGATTTTTTAGGAAGGAGATCCATTGATCTTCATTAAAAGTCACATTTTGATTATATTTGTATCCACAGAGTTTAACAACAGGAATATATTTTCTCTCTAAGGAAAATCCAATGCTGACCCATTTGGATTTGGATTTGTTAATGTAGTAAATTGTTTCATTGACGAGAGCTGCATTGCGCTTCTTACTAAACTCTTGTTGGTTTCGTGTTGGTTGATACATTTTCAGATGCTTGCTTGAAATAATGGTTGTAGAACTGTGGGTGAGTGCTTAAATAAGCAAGCGTGGGATAGCGAGAGTGGTGGGGGGATTTAAACACTAATCTTATAGATTTAAACATCATTTAGCGACTAACCATGAATGAGTGTAAGACAGAACTTTTTATCGACATTCAAGGATATAACAGTTCCTTTGGATACATTCCAAAAGAATTAGCGATTTATGATGGGATTCGTTGCTCAAATTATCTGTTTAAATCACCATTTCAAAAAAATATGTTATCTGCTCTCGTTCTCAAAATGGTTAAATGGGCCGAAGAGTATCATGGATTGGGATGGAATTTTGGAAATATAGAACTTAATGAAATTGATGATATTTTAAAGCATGTGTTAGAAGTTTACCAATCGCCCAAAATTTACGTGAAAGGGAATGAAAAAATAAACTTCTTAAAAAAGTTTTTGGATGAAGATTTCATATACGCTATTCCCATTGGACAAGAACCAAAATTAAGTAAATTTAAGAAAATTCCAGAATGTTATTTTCACAAAAATGTGAATCCATGGCATTGTGCATTAGCAAACGTAAAATTGTTATATAATTATAGGCATTGTTATGAATAAAAACCATTATTATAAATATGTTTTGTTATTGAATATTATTTATAATACAAATATACTTTGAATAATATATATCCTATTGAACATATAAACACTACTAACAATATACTTAATAATACTACACACACATTTGAACTACATTCTTCTATACAAGATTTTCTATACAACTGATTCCATTCCTGTGTCACTATTGAAGTTTTATTGACATAATATAATCTTAACTTATACTGTACAATGGTAGAATCATTTATAATATTATCATCTATTTTGTAGGTAAATAAACCATTATTTATATTCATTCTTTTCCATGTTGAAGGCCAACTATCATTATTTACATTATTCACAGATAGACAAATAAAAGCTTCTCGAACATTATGATCAACTTGTATGAACAAAGTATTGTTAACGAATGCTGATAGAAATAGAACTCCTACTGGCAGCAGAGCCATTTTCAAAATAAAATATTTTTCAAGGGTTCTTATGTTTTATATTCGTCACGAACTAAATCTTTTAGAATATCAATTACATTATTAACTTGATCATCATCAGTCTTGGATTTCTCTTCCAAAATACTTATATGTTTGTGCCCCCAAGCTAAAGTTCTAAAAGAATCTGGAATTATATAGCGTTTGTCATCTTTTGGAGACAAAGCAACCTTATTTTTTAATTGTGTAAACATGTCATGTAAAATGGAATGAAAAATATTCATTTTTCTAAATTTGATGTCAGAATTTTCAACTACGTCTTTATAATCTTGTTTAGTAATGGAATTTTCTATAACATATTTTTTAACTCCCTTTGCCTTTTTTTCAGATTTCTCTTCTAAATTTACACAGTAAGCTTTAGCCCCCGTCCCATAAAAACTCGAAATTGGTTTACCTGCAAATTCATCTTTCATTCGCCCTAATACTGATTTGTTTATAGTTAAATTATGTATATTGTTTTCATTGTAATTAGAAGTGTCAAATTTCTCTAAATTGTCTTGCATATCTTTATAAAAGTTTTCAGTCTCTACTTGCAAGATCAAACTGTCTGTATCCGTGTATAACAAAATTGCTTCGTCTCCATACTTGCTTTTAATATAGTCATAATAAAAATCATATAAAACAGTTTTTGATAATTCCAAGACTGTGAAGCCAACATAAACAGGTTTATTGTAAGTTATCTTTACTCTTTCCATTTGTATCGCAACCAAGTTTTCATTAAAGACCAAACGATTTTTAACATTTGGTTTAGCAATCAATGTCTGCGCTCCTTGTTTTTTACCAATATTCTCCCAGTGTGTGATTAATCTAATGTCAACTCGCTTGTCAATGTTTTCTAAAGATGTACCGTAAATGGCATTATTAAATAATTTATAAGTATCCTTTTCCAACTTATTTTTAGATTTGTTCCTCATTTCGGTATTTAAATCGATGTATGGTTTAAGAAATGCAGCTTGTTTAAATTTAATAACTCTATGAATTTTAGTTAATTTTAATCCATTTTGAAGCACCTGTTTCAGATTTCGGTAATGAATAACATATTTTTCTTTATGGTTTAAATTACATATTAATTTCTTTTGTTTTGAACCTGGTGCACAAATATTTTCAGCCAAAAAAGGTAATTCGTTGTGTTTTACATGTAAATTTTGAGGATACTTTAAATCTACTTCCAAAACATACCCGAATTCAGCATCATCAGATATAGACATCACATCAAGGGCTTCAATTTCTTCATCGTTCAACCAAGAAAAATCACTTACGGGGAGACATTGACTCATACTATGTCCATACAAGTTAGTGGCATCCAAATACATTATAAATGAATTTGGTTTGCTTGGATCATAATTTTCCAAGAATTGATTATTAGCTTCAGCTTTTCGAACGCTGCAATGACAGACACCACCCCTTAAAAGCGTCCGGAAAAAGTGAGGTTAGCGTAACTACAGGAATTTCGTCCGAGCTAGTTTCTACAAAAATGGATGAAAAGAAGTTAAAAAATATGATAAGAAACACGTTGGAAGAGCTTCTTAATCCCTTTAAGGCGGAAATTGAAAGATCTGTGCAGCATATGTCTGACAGTTACGATGAACAAAAATCAACTTTTGAGGAATTGCTGGATGAAATAAAAGGGCTTAGAAAGGAAAATCGCCTTTTGAAGCAGAGACTGGAGGCTGTTGAGGTTAAATTGGATGAGATCGAGCAAAAGGAAAAAGCAAACAATATGATTGTTGTTGGAGTTCCGAAGCAAAATGAGCATGACATGGGTAAAGTTCTTAAAAAGGTGTTTGAATCTGTTCACGTAACTACAGATGAGAGTGATATTACAGAATGTTTCAGATTAAATAAGAAAGAAGATGGGCCAATATTGGTAAAGTTTAGAAACTATGAAATAAAGAAGGAAATTTTAGTAAAAATCAGGCAAATAAAAGGGACTACTGTAAAAAAATGTGGTCTGCAAGGAGAGCACCGAAAAATATACCTGAATGAAGATTTAACTACCAAAAAAAGGTTATTATTTAAAATAGCCAGGGAAAAGAAAAGTGAAAATGGCTACAAGGCAGTATACTGTCTCAATGGAAGAATATTCATCAGGAAAAATGACAGTGACCCACCTCTCAAGATAACATCTTTAAACGATCTGTAATCAGTTCTCGTTTATATTCTTATTATTAGTTTAAAAAATTGTGAAGTCTTTTCGTAGAACTGAATAACATACTGGATGAATATAAAACATGTAATGCAACTTTTTGTGATAATCTTTCGCAGGATGCCTACTTTGACAACCCGCTACGTGATATTAATATAATACATGTTAATGTCAGAAGTATATATAAAAACTTTAATGAGTTTTTAGTTTTTCTCCAATCAACTGCCAAAGAATTTGATGTGATTATTATGTCAGAAACGCACATTATTTACAATATAGAAGACTTTAGTATACCTAGGTATACGGGTTTCTGGAATCATGGTACATGTAATAGGTTTGATGGCTCGATGGTTTATATCAAAGATGAAATATTACAAAACAGTTGTGTTGTAGAAGTAAGAAGTACAAAATGTGTCAAAGGTACATTGGTTAAAAATGGTTTAAAGATGGATATATTAGGATTTTACAGATCACCTTCAACTAATATAGATGACTTTATAAATAATCTTGATACTATTCTAAAAGAGCATACTGCTGGAGACCCAAATCAAATATGTGTTCTCGCTGGAGACTTTAATATAAACCTGTTGGATATGGCTTCCCCACAAGTCAACAACTATGTGACTGTGCTTAACAGTCATGGTTTTTGTAGTATGATTAATAAGGCAACACGTGTTCAGGGTAATTCAGAGAGCTGTATTGATCATTATTTTGTTAAATGTAAAAATGCAATATATGAAAATATTAGTAGTGTTGTACTGAGTCGAGATCTAACGGATCATTACCCAATTCTCTTAAATATAAAATTAAATAGAGTTGACAATGCTCCCAAAAATAAGTATATGAAAAAACTTAATTATCAGGCACTTTCAAGGTTATTATCAGAGTCAGAATGGGGTGATGTTCTCAAATAAAATGATGTCAATATTTGCACTAACAACTTTATAGATAAACTTAAAAATTATATAGAAAAATGCACAAGTGTCCACAAAATTAATAATAAAATGAAATGTTTAAAACCTTGGATCACTAGTGAGCTTTTAAAATCTATTCGAAAAAGGGATAAATTGAAAAAGCAATGTACCATTAACCCAAATAATTTAAATTCACTTAATGTATATAAAAGGTATAGGAATGATCTGTCAAAGTTAATAAAAAAATCAAGATATGACTACTATAAACAAAAGCTAGGGCAATGTTTAAATGATTCAAAGAAGACTTGGAGTGTGATAAGAGAGGCCACTGGTGATCAGGGGAATAAACAAGAAATAAAACATATTAAGGATGGGAATAATGTGACTTTAACTGAACCAGCTGAAATTGCAAATGAGTTAAATTCTTATTTTAGTAAAATTGGTGAAGTCTTAGCTAAGGATATTGTACCTCCTAGCCATGCGAGTATCAGGATGCAGGGGCCACCAAATCCACATACATTTTATTTAACTCCGGTTACAAATAATGAACTGATTAATCAGATAAATAGCTTAAAAAATGGAGTAAGCTGTGGCGAAGATGGAATAACATCTGAGGTTATAAAAACAAATCATAGGTTCTTACTTAATCCCCTAAAACATATTGTAAATTGTATTTTTGGTGGTGGGGTGTATCCTGACGCTCTCAAGCTGGCAGTTATTGTGCCTGTTTACAAACAAGGAGAAAAAGCATTAGCTACTAATTATAGACCGATAGCCCTAATAAGCCCTAATTAGTAAACTAATTGAAAAATGTATAAAATATAAAGTTATGCAGTATCTAGAAAAATATAAACTACTTTCAAACAATCAATTTGCTTTTACGGGAGACTCTAGTACAGAGGTTGCTTTGTGTAAAGTGACTGAGGAAATTTTTCAGGGATTGGATGCTGGGAATAGAGTGGTGGGTATATTCTTGGACCTTAAAAAGGCTTTCGACACTGTGGCGCACGGAATTCTTCTGGAGAGACTACATGACATAGGCATTCGGGGAACAGCAAATGATCTATTTAAATCATACTTAACAGGCCGAACACAAAAGGTTAAAGTGTCAGGTATAATGAGTGACTCTCTCCGGGTGGGCTTCGGGGTGCCGCAGGGTACGGTCTTGGGCCCGCTTCTCTTCAATATATACATGGATGGTGTCTTGTCAATATGTCAAACAGGGAGGGTTTTCTGCTTTGCAGATGATACTGTAGCTATTGTTACTGGAAATTCTTGGGACTTAGTGATGGAAAAAGCCGAAAAGGCAATTAAGGAGTTAAAGGTCTGGTTGGATTGCAGTTTGCTATCTTTGAATGTTGACAAGACAAAATTCATGACTTTTGGATTAACGCAAAGTACTCTACCCCAGTTCCAGCACTTGACGATACATAAGCATGGCTGTGCAATGAACACAAACACATGTGACTGTATTCAGAAAATAGAGAGGAGACCATTTTTGAAGTATTTGGGGATCTTAATTGATGAGACTCTAACATGGAGAAATCAAATAGAGTATACCACAACAAAAATTCGGAAATTGATCTATAAATTTTTCCAACTTCGCAACATCTTACCCTTGAAGACTTTAAGAATGGTTTACTTCTCATTGGTTGAGTCTATTCTTACTTATGGCATAGTAGTATGGGGAAATGCTGGTAGAACCATTATGTCGGCACTGTATGTTGCCCAAAAGTATATAATAAAAATAATGTATTTTAAAAATAAAAGATTTTCTACACAACAACTATTTCAAGAAAGCAGTTTATTAACTCTTGAACAATTATACATAAAATCAGTAATGAGATTTATGATTAAATATCCCTATTATAAAAACAGTCCTCAGCACCAAATAAATACAAGAACAGCAGCCCGACATGATGTGTTGGTGCCATTGGTGGGATGTGTTGCTGCCCAGAGGCACATTATGTATACAGGGCCCAAGATATATAACATAATACCTCCTTATCTCAGATCTGTGCAGTATAAAACACTAAAAAATAAAATGAATTCGATAATTGTAGGAAATAATATTTCATCAATATCATATAACAGTTAGCAAATCTTTGAATGATTAAAATAAAGTTTGCATATGAGCCGTTGAAAGGAAAAGTGGTGTAAGTCAATAATTTTTTTTTATAACAGCATTAGTAACAAGCTGTTAAAGGGTTCTGTTTCCTGATCCTTTCCAAATTTCAGTTAGTTGTGCTACTCTTTAATAAAGGGCAATACATCGTTATGCCATTCAATGAAATGGATTTTTCGTTGATAGGTAAAGTGGTGTAAGTCACAGAACAACAGGTTTTATTGTGTAAGTTAACTTACGCCACTATACAATATTTGGACGGTGACTATACTTTAAAACAAATCGGTGTGTTTGTGTCGGTAGTTCGCAAAATTGTTTGCTTTGTGTAGTGATGGACACATATCTAAGAGTTCAAAAGAACCGTATTCGGATTCCGAGAATGAATATATTTCTTCCGAATAAGATTATTCTAGTAAGTAGGTATATTATGTATTTTTATGAAAAATAAATTCTAACCTCAAAACACAGCTAAAAAGTAAATTTCGTGATTTATAAAAGGCTTTAAATCTTGCTTAGATGTAAACAAATGTCTTATGATCCCATATTGTTTTAGACCAGGAACATTCCAACGCGGAAAGCAATCCACAGCCTAGTCCTAGTGAAAATGAGTTAAAAAAGCGCGTCGGCATAAAATGTTTCAGAGAACCTTTTAAGCACGTTCAATAATGATGTGATGGATTTACTTCAGTTTATTCCTCCTGTGAATCAACAGTTTCTTAAAGATCTTTCTGTTTATCCTAGGGCTACTGATATCGGTCCTTTAGACCTAATTGAAAATCATAAACAAGAATAATTTTGTATTTAAATTTTTTGTCTTTATTTTTCTCTAAATTTTGTATAAATTACTTGGTTAACAGTTAAAATAATAAATAATCATTAGAACGCAAAAGCAACTTTATTTTACCTCTTTAAGGTAAAGTGGCGTAAGTCAATATTACTAACTTTTTTTGCAATGTTTCCAAACATATCAGGACGATTTGATATTTATGAGGTAAACTGAACATATTTTTAAACATCTTTATTTAAAAGTACGTCTAAAACAGACAGCAGATTTTTTTATTTGCTTTAAACTTTGCCTCGAATTATCTCGAAACTAACTTAAAATGACTTACGCCACTTCTCCTTTCAACGGCTCATATATAAGCTAAAGAGTGGATAGTATAAGACAAATTTTAAATATTATTATAATTTCAATGAAACACACTTGTGACTAACCTCTTAAATGTTACTTTTAAATATTAGCAGGGCAGCACACACAGATTTTCAAATCCATTGTGCGCCCAGAGAAAGAAAGATGTAAACAATGAGACTGAACTGTTAATAGGACTGATAATTTTAGATTAAGAGCAAATTTGTGAAAACTGTATTTGAAGCTTTCTTTCTAAATAAATAAAAAAAAAATATACTATTTTTAAAAAAATGTATCATATCTATATCCGTTAATAATTCTAATTTAACATCAGTGTTCCGTTTTCCCACTAATTTTCTTTGATTTTATTAATAATTTTCTTGGTTTGTTTTAATTAAACCTTCGCGATATTGCCCGCGCCAAATCCCGTCCGTAATTGGTCGATTGTGACGCGCAGGTGTGCGCGAAGAACGATATGAGTACCGCGGGACGGAACCACCAAAGTTTAAAACCACACACATGAACAAGACTTCAATTGAGTTGGTGTGTCCCGCAATTTGTGTGAGTTAGTGAACCGCTGATATAGATCCCGTAGCAAGGCCTTGCAGAAGCCCCAATCTAAGGACACTGGTAAGATCATTGCGTATGGGATTCTTTCGCCGCTATACATTTTAATTTTCGTTAAAATTAATCTATTTTTGCTAAATTGAATGAACCAGCGATTTCATTCTTAGTATTATAAAATACAATCAGTCATTTTTAACATTGAATCCCATCTTAAACCTGGTAATGTGTAATACTGTGCAGGATCTAGCTTAAAGTTATTTAAAGATATATTTCGAAAAGCTTCAAAAAAATCTGTTAATATGAGAACATCTGACAATAAATAAATTTATTTATAATCCATAAGATTTTGACAATTAAATAAATTCCAAATAGTAATTGCTCTATTGTAATCCGATGGGCACATAGGTTCATCTTTAAGTTTATCATAACAATGTTCAATAGCTGGGAGTTGATTTTCATGTAATTTTTCGACAGAATCAACGTAAGAATAAGGATAAACACCTTTTTTTCGAATTTCATTGAACTGGTTAGGATCTTGAAAATATTTTTTTATTTCTATACATTGATTTGGTTCCAAGCTTTCACCAAGCTTTTCCAAGGAGGAACCAACGAAACGGAATGAATCTAAAAATCTCATTTTATTAAACAGATTTTTTTCTTTATTATCCTTGTCTTTTACTCTGTCAACTAATATGGATTTTGAAAATGAAATATATTTTTCTTTGGTTTGTGCAAGTACATCAATATTACCTTCTTCACAGCACAATTGTTTAACAAATAAATGACTATCATAACCAGTTAAATTATGGAAAAAGATAGGTATAAAATTTGGAATTTTAAAATTTAGATTGCAGATACTGTGAGCTGCATTTCGAAATTTACCAGTTAAATGATCGTGATCCCTTACTTTTTCATTTTCTTCAAGTTTTTTATTACAAATATGACAAATTGTGCTATTTTTATAAGCCAGCTCTTCCTCATCTGATAAAGGAAGCATTTTCACTACAGGTTTAAGATGTTCATTATAAATTCTATGTACAGGGTGTCCGAAATAAGACGCCCTATCCCTTGATATGGAAAACTGTAAGAGATTCTTTAAAATGTTTAAAATAAAAGTTTCTTAATTTTACCTGACATTTTCATTTATTTGGATTTTATTTACACAGGGTGTTTCATTTTTCCTGGACAGGTACGCACTTTATTATTTTCAATGGCACACCCTGTATATTATTACAGATTTGAATAGCGCCTTTAAAGACGAGTTCAGTGATATATAGTAGTATGGGTCTCTGATGCAACGTTTCGGATTTATTGGCAATTATCTTCAGTTTTTGACATATCTTTAAATTAACATAATTAGGTTATTAGCATGAATTTTAAAATTCTGCTTGCGCCAAAAAAAATACCAAAACGTACCTCATTTAAAGCCTAAACTAAAAATTTAAACATAAAGGAATGTTACAGTGTTGCCATGTTTCGCGTATTGGGAAATTACTTGACTTTTTTAAATGGAACCCCCTGTATATTATGTCAATTCTAAATAGGGAATTAATAGACGAGTTCATTGATATATAACAACATGGGTCTATTAGTCTCTGTTTCTGACTTATTGGCGATTGTCTTTCAGCATGTAACATATATTTAAATAAAAAATAAAAATAATTTAATTTCTCATATTTTTATTTTATAAATAATGTTTGTCTCCTCGCGTTAGGTAACGTGGGACATTACCCATTTAAAATATAATTTAGTTTATTGTCAAAGTGATTTTCTAAAATATACTCGTTCTCGAAATTGTGATATATGCACATATAAAAAAATTCTTGGTGGTATATTACAAAGCACGAAACAACAAGACTACCTATGTAAATGTCAAATCTGATATTTTATACTTGTCAATGATCAGCTAGAATTTCGTAAACTTAAAAATGTCCTTTATTATATATATATATATATATATATATATATATATATATATATATATATATATATATATATATATATATATGTGTATATATATATATATATATATATATATATATATATATATATATATATATATATATATATATATATATATATATATATATATATATATATATATGTTATATCCAAAATATCCTATATATTATTAAGAATTATTCTAAGTCGCTTATCTGTAACAGGATGCAGGTGTTTATCAAAATATCAAGTTTCACGTTATCTCAAATTCTTGCTGACCCATATGGGAACGAATGCAGTATTGCGACATATTGTGCAATATTACGAAACTTTTCTAGAAACTCTATTACGATAACAAAAGAATATAAATACCTCCATCCGAAAGCGTTGCATCAGTTTAGACAAATTAGACCGCTTGTAAAGTTAAAACTTTGAAAGTCCAAACAAACAAACAATGTATTTGTTAGTCGTGTAAATAAATAAAGTGTTTTTTTAAAAAGAAGTTTTTGTCGGCCACGATCTAACAAATTGGCGCAGTCGGTAGGATTGTTCTGATCGTCAAACGGTTGTTCGATTCCGGAACACCAAAACGCGAGTGAATCTCAATTCTTAACAGAACGAATTTACCTCCAAGTGAAGTGACTATCAAATCCTAGTGATA
The DNA here is from genome assembly GCA_963971165.1 of Philopedon plagiatum. Taxonomy (NCBI): domain Eukaryota; kingdom Metazoa; phylum Arthropoda; class Insecta; order Coleoptera; family Curculionidae; genus Philopedon; species Philopedon plagiatum. The sequence continues at coordinate 33,656,385 of OZ020193.1, read as the reverse complement.
TCAAACACAACTTTCAACTGCAACAAGAAGAAAATTGCTACAACGGAAATCAAGAAATTTCCAAAGGTCCAAAGAGATCAGCAACTCAAAAAGAGTTCATCAAGGGACACAAGAGCCCAAAACAAAGAAACAAACCCTGATCGACGAACTGCTTTGTAGAACAGGTGGCCTGCGGGCAGGATCTAACTACCTAGTAGTCATCGAATTCCCAGCTGTAGTTGACGCTGAAACCAAACGTCGTGTGGATTAGGAGCACGTAGTGGAACCCCTGGCACGTCGCAGCACCAACACCACGTGTGGATTAGGAGCACCTAGTGGAACCCCTGGCACGTTGGACAGCTGATTCCCTCAAACACCTCATCCAAGCCAAGAATGTTTCTTCAGTTAATGTAAGTCGTTGATAAATTGTCATATTGTTGATTTACAAATTGATTTGAATCATTCTCGCTAACTCGAATAATTTGAATTTCTCACTCTAACTTGTCTAAACTCACCGAACATTTTAGTAACAAATACGTAACCAATAAAAAAAAACAATCATGGCTCAAAATGAAGAGAACCAAAATCAAAATCAAAATGCTGGTGACATTGAACCCTATAAATTATCTGAAATTTTTTCTCTCGTACCAGAATACGACGGAGATCAAATTTCTCTAAACACCTTTATTAACGCATGTAACAGAGCCGATGATATGTGTACCCGTGACCAAAAAATTTTACTAGTTATTAAAATCAAAAGTCAATTGCGCGGAAAAGCTGCTCAATTAATAAACTCTAGAGATATAAATAGGTGGGATGACATTTCCCAACTACTAACTGTTCATTTTGGAGATCCAAGAGATCTAACTTCTTTAATTCAAGATTTGCAACGTATGCATCAACTGTCAAATGAGAACCCTTTAACTTTTGCTGCTCGATTACAAACGCACAATGCAAAAATGCATTCCGCTGTTATCAAACAAATTTTGACGCACGCTCAAAAAATGCACAAATATTACTAATTGATAATATGTGTTTAACTACTCTCTTGACAGGATTAGAACAAAGATTAGGTCAAATTATTAGGGCAGGAAATCCCAATACGATGCTAGACGCTATAAATAGAATAAAACGAGAACTACAACTGTCTTACTTCGAAACCCAGAAATTCCAAAAAATACAAAAACTCCAAATTTCAAATCCAAAATTTTGTTCATTCTGCAAAAAGAACGGACACAATGTAAATGAATGTAGAACGAAACAGACGCAAAGGACGCAGTCCGTACCACAATATAATCGTACATTCCAACCTATGTATATATGCAGAATCAAGACAGGACGCAGTCCGCATACCCTCAAAACACTCAGTTTAGGACGCAGTCCGCATACCCCCAAAATACTCAATTTAGGACACAGTTCGCGTACCCCCAAAACAATCAACAAAGGACGCAGTCCGCAAACCCCCAAAACAACCCACGACCAAATTTCCAACCCGCGTCATCAAGTCAAAATCAAACAAGATTTCAAAATTTTCAACAAAGACCCAGTACGGTCTTTATGCGACCCAATCAACAGAAAACACATCACATAAACACAAACAAAAATGAATTTAACCCTGATTTTGTCGAAATCCCAAATTTTGACGCGAATTACGAATCTCGAGACGAGTATTATCACGAAAAAGAATACTACGATGATGAATATCACGATGATTATTCCGATAATGATAATTTTCGTTCCGACTCAGAAAACTACACGCAATACAACGAAACTCAAGATTTTTCTCAGTGTAACAACACTAATCGTTTTTCTCTGTGTAGCGGCAATGAAAATTTTTCTCAAACAAACGTAAATTTTCAGAACGAAGCCTCGGGAATGTCAGAGCTGACAGATCAGTTCCAAACAATGACGGTTCAAGAAAATTTCAACCCCAACCCCAATTTTTTAGAACAAAGTTTTCTTTAAATACTGTTTCATCTCAAAACCTTTATTACATTTTTGATAAAACAAAAACCTTTAAATTATTAATAGATACCGGCGCAGGAATTTCAATTTTTAAACCCAAAACATGTGAAAATTTTAAAGCAAGAACCCCTGAAAACTTATTAGTCAAAGGCATTACTAATGAAAATGTTTTAATTACCCAATCAACATTAATTCCTTTCGTTGATAACGACCCACACAAGGTCTTTATTTACAACCTTGACATTGAATTTGACGGTCTACTCGGATCAGATTTCCTAGAACACTATCATTGCGTTGTAGATTTAAAAAAATAAACAGCTTACTACAAACTTTAAAATAATACCCATGTACAAGGTGGACGGAATTAACGAAAATACGGCGATAGAAAATATAGCAAATTTTAAAAATACTATAAATATTGAACCACGTACAGAAAAAATTTGTAAATTAAGAACAAATAAATTGAAAAATACCGAAGCAATCTTATTAGCCCAATGCATTGACAAAGTTCGTTTACCAAACGCCATAGTCAAAATAAATGAAAGAGGAGAATTTTTGACATCAGTTTTAAACATAAATATGATTCCCAAAACAGTTAGTTTTTGCAATTTAACTTTCGAACCTCTTATTAAGGAAAGTACTTCAGTTCAAAACTTCAATAAGGAAGATACTACATATCCACAAGTAATCAACAGGGAAGAAGAGATAATAACCCAATTACGAACAGAACACATGAACGACGAAGAAAGGGGATTGATTTCTCAAGTTTGTCTAGAATTTTCTGATATATTTTACTTAGAAGGAGATTCACTGACTTTTACTAGTGAAATCAAGCATTCAATCAAAACAAAAGACTCCAAGCCAATCCATACTAAGTACTACAGATATCCACATGTCCATAAAGAAGAAGTGAAGACACAAATAAACAAGATGTTAGACCAAGGAATTATCCAGCCTTCAATTTCACCATGGTCAAGTCCTGTATGGGTTGTTCCAAAGAAAATGGACGCATCTGGAAAACAGAAATATAGACTTGTGATAGACTATAGAAAACTAAACGACATTAGTATAGACGACAGGTATCCATTACCAAATATATCTGACCTTTTAGATCAACTAGGACACTGTCAGTACTTTACAACATTAGATTTGGCCTCAGGCTTTCACCAAATAGAAGTCAACCCAGATGACGTAGAAAAAACAGCATTTTCTGTCGATAACGGACACTACGAATTTTTAAGGATGCCTTTCGGGTTAAAGAATGCACCTTCTACATTCCAAAGAGTTATGGATAACATTCTAATGGGTATCCGGAATGAAAAATGTGCAGTCTACATGGATGATATTATAATTTACAGCAGTACTATTCATGAACATATATCCAGACTTCGCGAAGTATTTGCCAGACTCAGAAAAGCTAACTTAAAAATACAGCCAGATAAATGTGAATTCTTAAGAAAAGAAGTCGCCTATCTCGGACACCTGATAACAAAAGATGGAGTAAAACCAAATCCAAATAAAGTTACGGCAATTAAAGAATTTCCAATTCCAACTAATACAAAAGAAGTAAAATCATTTTTAGGACTGTCCGGATATTACAGAAGATTTATTCCAGATTATGCCAAAGTATCAAAACCATTGACTACATTACTAAAGAAAGATACTCCTTTTGTTTTTGATTTACACTGTCAAAAATCATTTGATACATTAAAAGATTATCTAACCAAAGAACCTATTCTTATCTACCCAAACTTTGAGGAACCTTTTGTCCTAACTACGGATGCATCTATGTTTGCAATAGGAGCAATTTTATCTCAAGGTCCAATTGGAAAAGACTTACCAATAGCTTTCGCATCCAGAACACTATGTCCAGCTGAAACCAAATATAGTGTTATTGAAAGAGAACTATTGGCAATTGTCTGGGCAGTAAAACACTTCAGACCATATTTGTATGGAAGAAAATTTAAACTCGTAACAGACCATAGACCATTGACATGGTTATTCTCAATAAAAGATCCAGGCTCAAGACTTGCCAGATGGAGACTCAAATTGGAGGAATATGACTATGAAATCCTGTATAAACCTGGAAGAATAAACAAAAATGCTGACGCCTTAAGCAGAATTAAAATTAACCATTTTAAACAAGAAAACAAGTTACTGCATTTAATAAGAAAACTCAGGAAGAACCAGAATCCTCTTCCACAGAAATAGACGAAAATGAAACTCAACTAATGTCACCTCAAACTATGGAAAACGAATTTAAAAGATTTTGGGAACTATACCACGTAAAATCTTTAATTGACTATTCAAAAATTAGATATACAAATGATCAACTCCTGGATAAAGACCACAAGAATATAATAATTATTTTTCAACAAGATAAACTAACAGATTTACACTATAAGATTATAGAAGATTTCCATGAGGAACACCCAAGTTTTGACGATGACAAAATAAATATTTTGAATTCTAAAACCTCAAATAAAAGAAAATATTATCTCATAACCTTACCCTTCGTAATGGAAGATGCTATAGCTATACTATTTAAAGCCTTAGTTAGTTCACAACATGAGATAGATGAATCAAAAACATATTATGTAGAAAACAATGTTGACCTACCATTTTTAGAAATGCTATGTTTTATTTTTGCTGACAAAGATTTAAAAATTGTTATTTGTCAAAATATTGTAACCACTCCACAACAGGATGAAATCCCAATAATCATAGATCAATATCACTCTGGAAAAAGGAACTTTCACAGAGGAGTTAATGAAACAATAAGAAGACTTAAAGAAAAATACAACTGGACAGGACTCAGCAAAGATGTTGAGAATTTTATAAAGAAATGTGAAATCTGCCAGAAAAATAAAGTTATGAGGAAAAACATGGATAACCCACTAGTTATTACAGAAACACCAAAAACCGCATTTGAAAGAATAAATATTGACATTCTAGAAATTCCAGAAAGAAACCATATCCTAACTATAAGAGACGAACTCACTAAATTTATTCAAGCATACCCACTAATGGACAAAACCTCAAAATCCGTAGTAAACACCTTATTACTCTATTTCCAACACTATGGAACACCTTTAAGGATACATTGCGACTTTGGAAGAGAATTTAACAACCAATTAATGAAAGACTTATGTAACCTCTACAACATAAAATTAACATTCTCTAGTGTAAACCACCCCCAATCAAATGGCTCATTGGAAAGATTCCATGCCACTCTTTTAGAAATGATACGAGTAATGACTACTGAAGACCCAAATGAACACCCCTTACAATTATTGCCATATGCTTGTATATGTTACAATAATTCTGTAAATAAGACAACTGGATTTACACCATATGAATTAATATTTGGACATACATCTACCAGACCTCCAGAAACCCTTTACAACGAAAAGGGACTTGTTTCAAAATATATAAGAGACCTAAATGCCAGAATTAAACACTACTATGACCTTGCCAGGCAAAGAACAATACAATCAAAAGAAAAAGCTAAAAGAAGATTCGACGAACACGTAAAAAGAGATAATGCAGATTACAAAGTTGGTGATAAAGTTTATGTAAAGGAATCACAAATTAAAGGAAAACTCGCTAACAAATTTAATGGTCCTTTTATAATCAAAGAAATTCATCTAAATTCAGCAACACTAGAAAATTTACAAACGAAACAAACAACTAAAGTCAATTACGATAGATTAAAACCATACTATGATGACGTAATAATTAAACCAGATGATAAAAACGCTATAGAAGAAAATACTGATTAAAATTTTTTCATTTCAGATTTTTAATTATGCTCTCCAATACGCTTGCTCTATCAAGACAAAGGAATGATAGTTATCGCTATACACTCAGACCTATCGAAAATAATGTCGGATTATACTTTCAAAGAGAAACTAAACTAAAAGTCTCTAATGATAAATGGACACTTCTAGTCTACAAAGACACAAGAAGACTAAAAGAATTATATGATAGTAATAACAACATTTTACAAAGCCTAAAAACTATGCTAAATAGTAACAATAACTACATGAAAAATGTGTATGTCGATTTAAAAACACACATCAGTTTGCTCGGACAAATTTCCAAAGATATAGAAGATAAATTTGAAGAACTGGAACTAGATGTTTCAACTAGACCAAGAAAAAGACGTGGCTTAATCAACGCTGCAGGAAGCATTTGGAAATTTATTACTGGAAACTTAGACTCTTCAGACGGAGAATATTACAATAACTGTATAAATAAAATTGAGAAAGACGAACATGAACTCGAAACTCTAATGAAAAAGCAAATAATGGTAACAACTTCAGTGATCAAGAGCTTTAATGAAACTTTACGAAAACTTCAAATCGACGAAGAAACTTTCAACAAAAACCTAAAGAATATAGAAAAAAACATTCTCGATATATGGGATGAAGTTGAACTATTAGAAAGTAAGCTACGGCTTATAACTGTTTGTCAACATTTAACGGAATCTTATTCTTTCATAGAAGAACAATTAAATGACATCTTAAACGCTGTCACTTTCGCCAGACTAAATATAATTCACACCTCTATTATTACCCCAAAAGACTTAGTATCCGCATTAGGAAAAGTAGCTCAAAACCTTCAAAAGAATAATTTACCCCTTTCTCCTAGAGACGCTAAGGTTGCTACCTATTTAGATATCATAGAGTTAGCAGCATTCCAAACAATGGATAAATTAGTATTTGTTTTAGACATTCCTTTAGTTGAACCCGAATTGTACACAGTTTATCGATTATACCCTATTCCAACTAAAGATAATCGAACTAAGCTTCATTATGTTTTACCAACCATTCAAAAATATATAGCGAAAGGTGATGATTCAGATCAGTTTATTCCGTTATCTGATATTGAACATTGTAAAGAAGTAATGATTAATATTAAGCTTTGTAAAAACTTGTATTCACACCCAATTGATTCTAATGCTATTTGTGAAGCGCAACTTCTCAAAACGCAACAATTTAATAGTCTTCCCAAAAACTGCGAAGTAATTTCAATGTACGCACAAGACTACAAGGTACAATTGTTAAAACCAAATATGTGGTTATTGGTAATTACCGATCAAACTCCAATAACAGTTAAATGTGAAAATATTGATCCAAAATCAGAAATAATCGATACTAACACAATTATGACGTTACAACCCGGCTGTTCAGCATTTGTTGGAACTACAAGAGTTCAAGCTTCTATTACGAAAGTTTCAGAATGGCACTATAATTATTCTAATACATTTCAAATACCTTTTAATTGTTGTTCTAATCTGCCAAATAACGCTCATAAAAACTTAGACTTAAAACCACTTAAAATTGGTGAACTAAATCTCGAAGATTTGGAAATTGCTAAACACAAATTGGATCAATATTCTAGAGATATAGACGACCTAATCAATGAACCTTTAATTCAGAAATATACGCCATGGTTCACTTATGTTTCTATAACTTTAATAATACTCGTAATAATTGTATACTTTTTCCGAAAATGTCAAAAACGTAGGCGAATGATTGGAATCAGTATTGATCAATCCAGCCCTCCATATCCACCTTCTCCAAAACCTGGAATATCATTATTAGGAAAAAGACTTTCCAAAATGTTACCGCGAAGACGTCCAAGCATTCGTCTCGGTGAACCAATTGATGAAGGTGAAACCTTCGAAATTATAAATACGAACATAAATAAGAATTGCGCATAAAAATTTGAAAGGAACTATCTATATTATTTCCAATTTATCATGATTCGATTATATTATCATTTCTTTATTATTGTATTTTACGCTTTCCATATATTTTATTATTGCTTATTGTACTTTATTATTATTATACACTGCTCTTAAAAGTTACTGCACTGAATAGCACTAACTTTTTTATATAAGAGGGAGTTGTTATATCCAAAATATCCTATGTATTATTAAGAATTATTCTAAGTCGCTTATCTGTAACAGGATGCAGGTGTTTATCAAAATATCAAGTTTCACGTTATCTCAAATTCTTGCTGACCCATATGGGAACGAATGCAGTATTGCGACATATTGTGCAATATTACCAAACTTTTCTAGAAACTCTATTACGATAACAAAAGAATATAAATACCTCCATCCGAAAGCGTTGCATCAGTTTAGACAAATTAGACCGCTTGTAAAGTTAAAACTTTGAAAGTCCGAAAACCAAACAAATGTATTTGTTAGTCGTGTAAATAAATAAAGTGTTTTTTTAAAAAGAAGTTTTTGTCGGCCACGATCTAACATATATATACAGGGTGTCTAAAATAGGTGATACCACTATTGCTATCTCCGAAGCGGTAAAAGATACGAGGTCAGTTAAATTAGAGAAAATGTGCCATTTTTAGTTCCTATTCGTATTCCGTTTACGGAGTTGCCAAATTCTCTATAGTTTCTTATCTACAGGGAATTTTTAAAAAATAGTCAAAAATTTAATTCTTAAATATCTCGAAAACTATTCTAGTTAGAAAAAAATTGTTTCAACAAAAATCACACGATTTTTTACCTTCTATAAAGTAACGTTATGGTTTTGTTTATGCCATTTGTTTTTATTAAGTTACTGATACTAACTTGTTTTTTTCAAATACGGACCTGGACTGTTTGCTGCATTTTTTCAAAGAATACTTCAAGCCCTTTACATCTGTGTATCACTTGATTATGTTTTTCGACGTTTTGGTGAAGAATAGCATCATCAGGATATTCTGCCAGTACGGACCTGGCATTTTTCAGGTAAATGCGCCATTTCACAACCACAAAAACCACAAACCATAGCAATAGGTTGTGAATTGTGCCTTAACATGAAAGATCCCAGGTCCGCATTGTTATAAAATCCTGATGATGTTGCTATTCTTGATCAAAACGTCGGAAAATATTTTCAATTTATACACAGTTGTAAAGGGTATAAGGTAGTATTTCAAAAAATGGAGCAAAAAGTCCAGGTCCGTATTTGAAAAACACAGGTTAGTATAAGTAACTTAATAAAAGCAAATGGTTATAAACAAATCAGTAACGTTGCTTTAGAGAAGGTAAGAAATCGTGTGATTTTTGTAGAAACAATTTTTTTCTAACTATAATAGTTTTCGAGATATTTAAGAATTAAATTTTTCACTATTTTTAAAAAATCCCCTGTAGATAAGAAACTAAAGAGAATTTGGCAACTTCGCAAACGAAATATGAGTAGGGACTAAAAATGGCACATTTTCTCTAATTTAACTGACCTCGTATCTTTTACCGTTTCGGAGATAGCAATAGTGGTCTCACCTATTTTAGACACCCTGTATATATATATATATATATATATATATATATATATATATATATATATATATATATATATATATATATATATATAATATATATATATATATATATATATATATATATATATATATATATATATATATATATATATATATATACAGTGACCGGCAAAAAGTTCGCAACATATGGGAAACATTTTTATTAGGAGAGTATCGGAAAAACTTTCCCAGGGGATCGGTTCTGCATGTCCGATAACCTAAAAATCGATTTTGACATACGTCACGTGACCACTGGTATAGCGTCAAATTAAAAAAAAAATTGTTAATTTACAAAAAGTGAGGTTAGTTGACGAGATATCAAAAAAAGTTATTTGAAAAAATTGCTTAGAATTAAATTCTAGGTCCTTGTGCAAAATTTTAAGATTTTATTTAAAAAAATTGGAAAACTCAATTTTTTTTAAATATTTTTTTATCGATTTACAAATCTCCGGTTTTTTTCGTTTAGATAGCTTGGCTAATGTAAAGCCCATGTATCTGGATGAAAATAAACGAATGTAGTAGTTTTTTCTACAATTGACAGGACAAAATTAAAAAAAACAGGGTTTCGCCGGACGCTAGCTGTTGCAATGATTTGTATCTAGCAGCAGTGTCAAAATTTTAGAGACATTTCAATGAGATTACATTGAGAAAACCTTAATCGTCTTAAACATATCTGAAGTTCGACTTTTTGTAAAGTTAAGGGGATTAAAATAGATAATAAACAAAAAATTACCTGTTTATTTAATCGAAATTTTATAAACGAAAACCAATGTAAGAAAAACTTAAAAGTAGTCAAATTCTGTACTAACAACACAAAAAATCATTGTTTTTCCTTGGGTGCACAAAATTTAAAACTCAGTATGACCACCATTTCTCTCCATACATACTGTTGTTCTCGAGCGCAACTCTCGATTAACATTTCGGAGCATTTTACGATTTATTTGCAATACACAATTTATAATGACATTCTCTAAATTTTGTATATTCCTAAAGGGTCGATGTTTGTACACAGGGTTCTTTAGGTATCCCCACATAAAAAAATCTAACGGAGTCAGATCTACAATTCTACAATTGACAGGACAAAATCGAAAAAATAGGTGTTGGCCGGACGCTCGCTGTTGCAATGGTTTGAATCTAATGAAATGACTGTACCAAGATTTTATTAAGATTTTTCGCACATAAATTTAACAACCAGGTCTATTTAGTTGTACTTAAAACTACCAAAGCAGGCTCTGAAATTAAAACAACCAAATAATCTACTAGGTTAAAAACAACAGAAAAATGTCAAACAAATTATAATTTGTTTGATTTTAACCTATGTCATTGGTTTATGTCTCGCATCTTACTAAGTTTGATATTTTACATAAGTTTATTAATATTTTATTCCTTAAAATGGCACCCACACTACTTCTTCAGGAAAAGATAGAAATTATTTTAATTTCTGGAGATAATTACAAAAGCCATAGAGAAACAGCAGCAATTTTTAATGAGAGGCACCCCGATAAATCCCTCCATTATTCCACAGTATCTCGTCTAGTCAATAAATTTAAAGAAACGGGATCGGTAGAAAATCAGTATAAAGTTTCCCATGAAAAACCGGTAACAGGTGACGAAGGTTCTCTGGATGTGTGTTTGTCGATCACAGAAACACCCCAATTAGCAGTTAGTCAAATATCGGAGATCACTAACATTCACGAAAGATCTGTGCGGAGGATATTAAAAAGAAACAAATTTGATCCGTACAAACCTAAATTTGTACAAGTATTAAAAGATAGGGATTATGACGCCCGCTTCGATTTTTGTGTCTGGTTCCAGGGTATGATTGAGGAAGATTTTAATTTCCCAAAGAACGTTCTTTTCTCGGATGAAGCTACATTTACCTCTAACGGAACCGTCAGTTCACAAAACTGTAGATGGTGGGCCACCGAAAACCCAGACTTTGTAATTCAGAGTAAAGACCAATATAGTTTTAAGGTTAATGTGTGGTGCGGAATTTTCAACCTCAGAATAGTGGGACCTTTTTTCTTTAGAGACAATTTAAATTCAGAACGATATTTAGAATTTCTACAAACTGAGATATCTGACTTTTTAGACAATTTGTCATTAGCCGAAAGAAGAAATTTATACTTTCAACAAGACGGAGCTAGCATTCATTCCACAAATGAGATGAAGAGATGGCTGGATCAAGAATTTGGAAACCAGTGGATAGGACGGTTTTCTGAAAATCCGTGGCCTGCGAGATCACCAGATCTGACTCCGTTAGATTTCTTTATGTGGGGATACCTAAAGAACTCTGTGTACAAACATCGACCCTTTAGGAATATACAAAATTTAGAGAATGTCATTAGAAATTGTGTATTGCAAATAAATCGTAAACTGCTCCGAAATGTTAATCGAGAGTTGCGCTCGAGAACAATAGTATGTATGGAGAGAAATGGTGGTCATACTGAGTTTTAAATTTTGTGCACCCAAGGAAAAACAATGATTTTTTATGTTGTTAGTACAGAATTTGACTACTTTTAAGTTTTTCTTACATTGGTTTGCGTTTATGAAATTTCGATTAAATAAACAGGTAATTTTTTGTTTATTATCTATTTTACTCCCCTTAACTTTACAAAAAGTCGAACTTCAGATATATTTAAGACGATTAAGGTTTTCTCAATGTAATCTCATTGAAATGTCTCTAAAATTTTGACACTGCTGCTAGATACAAATCATTGCAACAGCTAGCGTCCGGCGAAACCCTGTTTTTTTTAATTTTGTCCTGTCAATTGTAGAAAAAACTACTACATTCGTTTATTTTCATCCAGATACATGGGCTTTACATTAGCCAAGCTATCTAAACGAAAAAAACTGGAAATTTGTAAATCGATAAAAAAATATTTAAAAAAAATTGAGTTTTCCAATTTTTTTAAATAAAATCTTAAAATTTTGCACAAGGACCTAGAATTTAATTCTAAGCAATTTTTTCAAATAACTTTTTTTGATATCTCGTCAACTAACCTCACTTTTTGTAAATTAACAATTTTTTTTTTAATTTGACGCTATACCAGTGGTCACGTGACGTATGTCAAAATCGATTTTTAGGTTATCGGACATGCAGAACCGATCCCCCGGAAAAGTTTTTCCAATACTCACCTAATAAAAATTTTTCCCATATGTTGCGAACTTTTTGCCGGTCACTGTATATATATATATATATATATATATATATATATATATATATATATATATATATATATATATATATATATATATATATATATATATATATATCGATGGTTGAAAGGCAAAAGGTCATAAGCGACAGTTTAATACTTTCGCAGTAGGACGATTTAAATTATTTTTTTATTTTAAATTATTTCTCTTATTTTTTTCAAACGCATTTTTTTAATTTAAAAACTAGTAGAGTAAAACCTAAGACGTGTTTGTTGTAATAACTATTAATATACAAAAACAGATCCTTTCATAACAAAGTTGCTGTCGCTTAAGCAATTTAGTGATCAAAAAACATTTGGGTAAAATGTCTTAACAAACCTTACATTAAATGTTAGAAATTAGGTGAAACGTTTTAACCACCTTAGTTTTAAATATAAATGATTAGGTAAAACGTTTCAACCACCTTACTTTTAAATATAAATGATTAGGTTAAACGTTTCAACCACCTTACATTTAAATATAAATGATTAGGTAAAACGTTTTGACCACCTGATTAGTAAATATAAGCTAATATGTTTAATGTTTTAACATGCTCGTTCAACCAATTATCTAGCTGCTTGTTTTTATGTTGAATTGACAATTACTTGTGACGTGCGATTATTTTTATTATTTTAGCGTAGGGATAATAAAATTAAACAAATTTGTATAAAAGTAACAAGTTAATACATTTTCTCCCATGAAAAACTAGCTAAACGCCACGATCACAGATGAAGCATGCAAGGTAAATGAGCTCAAGCGACAATACTTGTGTTACTTGTTTTGTAGCAAAACAGGTTAACAACCAATATTAAAAAATAAATGGAATAGCAAATTGGTGCAAATAAGATTTAAATGTTTTCTCAAATAATCTAAATGACAATCGCTTCAAATTATCCTTTATTTTGTCGCTTGGTAGAAAAAAATGGCTTGCAATTCATTATTTTTCGGTTGACTCAAGCGACAAAAAAATCATAGTAGGAAGCTAAAACTGCGCTCACTCGACGCAGAAAAAAAAATTAACTTTAGTGACGTTTAAATATCAATTTCACGAAATGTGTCGCTTAAGCCGTTTTGCCTTTCAACCATCGATATATATATATATATATATATATATATATATATATATATATATATATATATATATATATATATAATAAAGGAAATTTTTAAGTTTACGAAATTCTAGCTGACCATTAACAAGTATAAAATAACAGATTTGACATTTAAATAGGTAGTCTTGTTGTTTCGTGCTTTGTAATATACCACCAAGAATTTTTTTATGTATGCATATATCACCATTTCGAGAACGAGTATATTTTAGAAAATCACTTTGACAGTAAACTAAATTATATTTTAATTTAAATGGGTAATGTCCCACGTTACCTAACGCGAAGAGATAAACATTATTTATAAAATAAATATATGAGAAATTAAATCATTTTTATTTTTTATTTAAATATGTTACATACTGAAAAAAAATCGTCAATAAGTCAGAAACAGAGACTAATAGACCCATGTTGTTATATATCAATGAACTCGTCTTTTAATTCCCTATTTAGAATTGACATAATATACAGGGGGTTCCATTTAAAAAAGTCAAGTAATTTCCCAATACGCGAAACATGGCAACACTGTAACATCCCTTTATTTTTAAATTTTTACTTTACGCTTTAAATGAGGTACGTTTTAGTGTTTTTTTTTGGCGCAAGCAGAATTTTAAAAATCATGTTAATAACCTAATTATGTTAATTTAAAGATATGTCAAAAACTGAAGATAATTGCCAATAAATCCGAAACGTTGCATCAGAGACCCATACTACTCTATATCACTGAACTCGCCTTTAAAGGCGCTATTCAAATCTGTAATAATATACAGGGTGTGCCATTGAAAATAATAACGTGCGTACCTGTCCAGGAAAAATGAAACACCCTATGTAAATAAAATCCAAATAAATGAAAATGTCAGGTCAAATTAAGAAAGTTTTATTTTAAACATTTTAAAGTATCTCTTACAGTTCTCCATATAGGGGATAGGGCGTCTTATCTCGGACACCCTGTACGTGATCTTCAATTCGTTTACAAAATTCATCAGCTGCATCTAAACCAAAATATGAATCTAATACCGACAAAGAATCATCATATGAACATTTAATGAAATAACAAAAAGCATACGGTTCATGTTTAAATGTATTTAAAGTATAAGAATTCTGTTCATTTCCTGGTTCTTGATGCTGCAAAGGTTTTAAAAAACATTCAAAGTCTGAATATATGACAAATGGAACTTTCAACTGTTTTTGAAAATTTTCAAACTGTAAAATATTTTCTGGTATATGCTGACCGTACTTATTAATTTTAATGTCGTTAGTAGGAACTTTTGTAAACAAATGATTACAATCATGTGATTGATGTTGTTTTAATTTTTCCATCGAAGTAAAATAAATTAAACAACCATCACAGAAATATTTTTTATGTTCTGTTTTATTAATCTGAGATGACACTAATCTTGGCATATTCTTAATCCAACAATAATGGTTGTTTTCACCTTCACTTATCAACAACAAATTTATGTGCGCTGGAAGTTTTT
The DNA here is from genome assembly GCA_963971165.1 of Philopedon plagiatum. NCBI lineage: Eukaryota > Metazoa > Arthropoda > Insecta > Coleoptera > Curculionidae > Philopedon > Philopedon plagiatum. Next base: position 33,641,327 of record OZ020193.1, on the reverse strand, counting down.
TACTGGTGTAATGAAGAGGACCAACCACTTCATACTTGAATTTATTATCTTCATAAACACTCTCTAAACCGTAAACATTTACAGATATTTGATTAAGCGTTTCAAATTTATGTATATCCTTTAATTTCACAGGAAACTCTATTCCTTCAAAATTTAAATACTCAAAAAAATTTGGGTATGAACTTGTTCTATCAACATTTGTTTCAGCAGGAAACAGTGCACTTATCACACTCCATGCAAAACAATATGAATCATTATTTTTGATATTAATAACAGCTTTTTTATTTGAAATTTGTTTTGGTAATGGTATATACGATGAAGCTCTAATTGGATTAAATTTATTTATATTAAGCTCCAAATGTAATATTTTTTCCAATGCCCAACCTGATCCATTTTCTGTGAATATTGACACCTTCTCTTTAATTTCAGACAAAAATTGCTTATAAATATCAGATAAATCTGTTGTTGTTGAAGTTATGACCTTATTTTTTGTGTTAAACGATTTAGTTTCGATTGCCTCTTTGGTTTGTAAAATGTATTGTCCAAATAAAGTGCTGGACATTCGAAGTGCATAACGTATTTTTTGGGGGTATTTTTAAGGTTCGATATTTTAAAAAGGAAACAGTGCACTTATCACACTCCATGCAAAACAATATGAATCATTATTTTTGATATTAATAACAGCTTTTTTATTTGAAATTTGTTTTGGTAATGGTATATACGATGAAGCTCTAATTGGATTAAATTTATTTATATTAAGCTCCAAATGTAATATTTTTTCCAATGCCCAACCTGATCCATTTTCTGTGAATATTGACACCTTCTCTTTAATTTCAGACAAAAATTGCTTATAAATATCAGATAAATCTGTTGTTGTTGAAGTTATGACCTTATTTTTTGTGTTAAACGATTTAGTTTCGATTGCCTCTTTGGTTTGTAAAATGTATTGTCCAAATAAAGTGCTGGACATTCGAAGTGCATAACGTATTTTTTGGGGGTATTTTTAAGGTTCGATATTTTAAAAACGGTAAGCCAAATTAAAATTCGGTTTTCGATGTTAGCTTGCCCAGTGTGTGTAGATTATACCCTTCGCTGCTGGATTGTCAGGTATGACCGGAAAAGGTTTGTACAGGGTGCAAACTAAAACCCTGCATTGTTTACAAAATTTTATTTCAGTATACTTTTTACAAAACAATATTTTATTTATTCTTATGTACACCAGAATGATCTACGATTAGATACAAAAAAACAATTTCTTGGGTTTTTTGAAATTCTCCTTTTGTTGGGATATACAGGGTTTTTCCGAAAATATTGACATGGCATTACAAAAAAAATCCTAATTCATTAGTGATGGTCCAAATGAAACTCAATGTGGTAATTTTTTTATTATTTGTAATGCCCCTATCAAGAAAAAATACAATTGCAACATACAGGAATTGGAAATTGCTTAACTTAATGGCTGTACTTTTTTTTTTGCTAAAAGACTTTGATGTTAAAGGAAGGCCATGGACTCTATGGAAACGAGAATTTGTTTATTTGCATTTTCTCCTTGTTTGACGTTTTGATTTTCCGTTTTGTACACATACTTTTTTACATTTTACTTCGGGATATTATTTATTTCGTATGTTTTTCTTATTCATAAACAATGTCAAGACTTACTGTCACCGAAAGGCAAAATGCTCTTAGGCTCTTGGAACAAGACACTTCTCAGCAAGACGTCGCGAATTTATATAATGTGAACCAGAGCCTAATTTCGCGGCTAAAGACAAGATTTGAAAATACAGCAAGTGACACATATCGGCATGGTGGAGGAAGGGTGAGAAAAATTGTCGGAAGAGCAGAAAGAAATTGAATACGTCACACGCGCCAACAACGCACGAAGTGCTCCAGAAAACTAAATGACGAACTTCGTCGTGTAACTGGAATACATGTTTCTAATCGAACTGTAAGGAGGACATTGAATAGAAACAATTTAAGGTAGAACTTTTTATCATAGCAGTCATTAAACTGCAAAATCCAATTTTCACATTAAAAAAAATCTCATTCAAAAATTTTCAAACCATTCTTAATCTTATTTATATAAAAGATATAAAAATGGTTTAAATAATAATAAAAGCGGGCTTTCAATAATTATTAGGGCCACTGCATAAAATTAAATACATTTTTTTAGAGCACGACGTAGAGCGAAGTGTCCTCGTTTGTTGCCACCACATCGTGCAGCTCGGTTAGCATGGGCACTGCAACATCGCGACTGGACAATAAATCAGTGGAGAAATTGTTTTTTTTTGCGACGAAACAAGATTTAACCTTATTCACTCGGATGGTAGAATTCTTGTTTGGAGAGAGCCGAATGAAAGGTATGCCGAAGAAAACATGGCTCCTCAAGAAGCCTTTGGCGGAGGTGGCATCACAGTTTGGGCGGGGGTAATATATAATGGGAAATCTGACATTTTCACTACCAGGCAAACAGTTAATGCTGTGGTTTATAGAGACGATGTCATACTTCCCATTGTTGTGCCATTTGCTAGAAATTATGGCCATGATTTTCTTTTAGTTGACGATAACGCACGGCCTCATCGAGCGCAAATTGTGACGGAAGCTTTGCAGGCTAATGACATAAATCGTATGGATTGGCCTGCAAAGTCTCCAGATTTAAATATCATAGAACATGTTTGGTCTCATTTAAAATTTTTAGTGAGATCTAGAGATGTTGTTCCAGAAACCTTAAATGAGCTTTCCGAAACAATACAAGAGGAATGGGAAAACATCCCCCAAAATTTCATTAATAATTTAGTACGCAGTATGCCTCGAAGATGCCGTGAAGTTATTCGTCTGCGAGGAGGGCCAACCAAATATTAACGTGGGTGGCCACATTTTTCGTTAGTTATTTTATAAGTTTAATAACGTTAACGTTTATGTTTGTTACGTTTGTAGCAATTCTACGAGGGGTATTTTTGGACTCACTCTGTATTAGGTATGTAAAAATGGGCCAACATGTTTAGGTACAACCTACATATTCAGTGGTACCATCTCCAGTTGTTTGTATCTTGAAAAGTGTTGAATTTAGTTATAGTGTAATATAGTGTTGAGTAGAACCCAAAAATATAACAACACCCAGGGTATTTTATATAAAATATAAAAGTGGCCGTTACGAATATAAAATTCTAATAAAACCCTACCAGTAGTACCAGTAACCGTTTTATAGGCACAATAGTGCTCGAGTTTTGCTATATCAGCTCTAAAAAGTCTCATGGATGTAAAAAACACTCTTCATAATATTGTTAAAAATTAGCTTTATACGTTTGCGCTGCCAATTTCTTTAAAAGTGAGGTTAGGGAGGAATACAAAAAAACGTTTCGGTAAAAGAGTCTAATTTAGGTAAATCAAGTAACAAAATACAAAAAATACAATTTATTAATTATTTTCTCGATATCTGAATGTTCAATGCATAAAAAACATGCAAAATAATGAAATTTTAGGAATGAAACCAACTGTAAACTTTTTCAGACTCCTGTATGTTGTAATTGTATTTTTTCCTGATAGGGGCATTAGAAATAATAAAAAAATTACCACATTGAGTTTGATTTGGACTATCACTAATGAATTAGGATTTTTTTTGTAATGCCATGTCAATATTTTCGGAAAAACCCTGTATATCCCAAGAAAAGGAGAATTTCAAAAAACCCAAGAAATTGTTTTTTTGTATCTAATCGTAGATCATTCTGGTGTACATAAGAATAAATAAAATATTGTTTTGTAAAAAGGATACTGAAATAAAATTTTGTAAACAATGCAGGGTTTTAGTTTGCACCCTGTACAAACCTTTTCCGGTCATACCTGACAATCCAGCAGCGAAGGGTATAATCTATACACACTGGGCAAGCTAACATCGAAAACCGAATTTTAATTTGACTTACCGTTTTTAAAATATCGAACCTTAAAAATACCCCCAAAAATTACGTTATGCACTTCGAATGTCCAGCACTTTAGTTCTACATTAATCTTAACACTTTTATGCTTAACTAACTGTTCGGAAAGTAAACTTACAAACTTTTGTTGTACTTCATCAAAAAATTCTTCAATGTCGACGTATTTTTTCGTTGGCAGCAACATGTAAGACACGATCCTGCAGTGGGACTCCGCGATGTCGTAGAATTCTATTTGTAGAAACAAAGCGATCGTTTCGTACTCCGCGTAGGTTTCGAAGCCGATTATGTGGCAGCCATATTGTCATCTTGAAACGAAAGCGACATCGCTAACGCTGCAGTGGGACTCCACGATGTCATAGAATTCTATTTGTAGAAACGGAACGATCGTTTCGTACTCTGCGTATGGTTCAAAGTCGATTATGTGACAGCCATCTTGTCGTCTTGAAACGACATCGCCAATGCTGTAGTTATCGGTTTTGTGAGGTTATGGATCAAGTTGTTTACATGTTTTTGGATCAGAGCACTGCCGGTTCGGTGTTCGGTGAACGAAGGCTTTAGAGGTCATATGTTTGAACTATTGCTTTTTCCGTTTAAGATTATTCCTAATGAGTCTGAGTCTCAAAATTTTGAACATTTTCACTCTGGCATTAGGTATAACCACAAATTGTCCTAAGTGCAGAGCTTATAAAAAATAAAAAGGACCAGTAAAAGCTCCTTACTTTGCTTTTATGCACTTTGCTTATAATTTGGATACAAATTACTCAGTTGAAAATTTTGAGATCGAAATACATACATTTTTTACTAAATAGTTTTAAATAAGCAACAAACAAAAAGTATCTTTGTAGTAAAATGCGCGTAAGAAGTGAACACTGGCTTTATTTGATCAACTTCGCTGAATCTCATCCAGAAATAAAAATATCCAAATAAATAGCCAAAGATGCTAGAACTAGTAACGCCGTAAAAGTGGGTCCTCACGGGTGGAGGAAGCGGAACAGCGGAGAGGCGCTTCGTTATATGATTAGTTGAATTCTGCCATGTTTAACAAACGAAGTTCCTGTCCGCTGTTCCGCTTCTTCTGCCCGTGAGGTGAGGACCTTCTTTAAGTTACAACACCGCAACGTCACCAGTCGACAGCGGCAGTAAGTTCTCGGCTGATGACGTTGCGACTTGCGTTGCGGTGTTTAACTTCAGCGGCGTACCCAGGGGAGGGGGGGCGGCAGTTCCCCCTACACTAACATCCTAGACACACAAAAATTAAAAAAGTGCACTAATAATTGAAAAAATCCACCAAATCCCGTGATCCCTGAAACACTCCTACAAACTACTACTGAGACAAAATCCTGGGTGCGCCCCTGTTTAACTTACTTAGGTAGCTGTGTTATTGTATAAGCTGTACTTAGGTGTTACTAGTTCTAGAAGGGCTTTGGATGGCACATGGAAAAAATGAAAAAATTGAACTTAGGTAAAGGGTAAAATACTTTTGAACATGAACCTTGAACATTAAATATAACCAAACTTTTCTTTCTATCCAAAACTTCTAGTTATAAAATTTAAAATCCCTAGAATTTTCGCAAATGTTTTTAGCTCCGATAGTTATCCCTTTGGCGAGTTCCGAAGATACCCGATCATTAGTCTACAATTAAATAGAGTTGCAAATTTTCTTTAGTAGAAAACGCGAATAGATTTCTATAGTAGAAAGCAATAGTAGTTTTCTATAACGACGCTGCAGGACAGCTAGATATAAAAGGGAATGTTTTTTTTTTATTATATTTTCTAATACTATTGTTTATAATTCTTTTGTTATTTATGTTGTGAGTTATTAAGTATTTTATAATCTCCTTTAGACTCAGTGTGTCCTCAATTTTAAGCTATTAAATGGGATTTTTTTGCAGTTTTAGATGGTTAATTTCAAATCTGAAAAGTATCTAAGAGATTATAATTTTATTAATTTATTGTCGTATTTAAATTCAGCGTCATAAAAACATTTTCAGGTATACCTATACTCAAAATTACCAAAAGCATTATAATTCTAATTTTGGAAAAAATGTAATATTTTTAACTTAATCTAGCGCAAAAATCAAGAATAAAGGCCATTTTCGATTAATATTCGCTACGCTTCTGGCACTGGGCGTTTCGAAAAAATACTATTTTTACCCTAATAACTCACTAACCAAATCAACTTATAATTTTACTTCCAATTGTAGCTGCATTATTCAATATTTATATCGAATATCAGTCTTGTAAAAGCAACTATGCTGCTCCTTTTCGCCTTAAAAATAAAAATCGCTGTAGTGAAAAATCACCGTTAAAAATAACGGCTATTCTTAAATCACCATCTCTGTTCTAACAGATATCGAAAAATCACTATATCTCCCAACTCTACTATGCTTTTGAACATAAATATAACCAAACTTTTTCTTCTGTCCAAAACTTCTAGTTATAAAATTAAAAATCCCTACAATTTCCGCAATGTTTTTAGCTCAGACAGTTACCCTTTGGCGAGTTCCGAAGATACCCGATCATTGTCTACAACTAAACAGAGTTGCACATTTGACGATAGTAGAAAACGCTAATAGATTTCTATAGTAGAAAGCTATAGTAGATTACTATAACGACGCAGAGTCCCACTGCTGTTTTTAAACGCAGAAGTTAAAATTTTTACATTATCATCACTTTTAAGTGCACTTTTATGTAGGTTTGACCGTAAATGCGCAGCAAGTTTATTTTTCACATACCAAGTATCACAATCTTTACATCGCGATAAAGTAAGTTTAGGTATTGGAGGTCTGTCTTCTTTAATATCTTCTATTTTAGCTTTTTTCATGCACACATCACATACCTGGGTATTAGCCTTCCTTTTTTCTCGCGAACAAGATGGTCTCATGGCACACGATTCTCTTTTATGTCTATAAACGTTAGATTGATGAGTAAAACTCTTGTTGCATTCGCTGCACTGATACATCTTGAGAACTGAACAAAAAAGCAGAAAAACAGTTCTTTTGTAAAAATTCTTGGGATATTTTATCTGGTTTCACAACACTTTGCACAATACTGTTTTTGCAAACTAAACAATTAATATAATATCCACGCTAACTAACCGCTGAGGATATATAGCTAACAAGGAGAAAGCACAACTGTCGAGCTCAAGGTGCGACTGCAGACACTTAAGAACGAAAAGAGAATATAAAGAGAATCCGTCTGGGCGGGGCATGCTCATGCGCATCTCTATTGCGCAGATGTAAAAAAACGAAAAAAAATATAAAAAACGTTTTTTTTTGAGCCGCCATTTTTTTTTTGATCCGCTTTTTTTTTTAATCCGTTTTTTTTTTGATCCGCCATTTTTTTTATATGCGCAGTAGACCAAAATGCGTACCACGCGCACACCGAGCGTGCTAGACATGCGCACGGAGTGTTAGGAGATGTACTTTGGTGTATACATTCCAACCCACCCACTTTCAAGAATATAACTCCAATAGTGAAGCTGCAAATAAATAATTTGTTGTTTGAGCGGGTCCTTTCTACCGCTCGACATATGGGGGTCTGTATTGACCTGTGTATTGTTCGAATTAGTACAACACTTGCGTTTTAACCGCACTTACCCTTTTAAGTAACGCGTTGTAATACGATGAAATGAGTGAAGCTTTGCGTAATGATGTTTAACGATTTTGAGTGGGGGGATTTGGTGGGTGAAGAGTGGTGGGATGCTGTAAATCCATGGATTAATGAATAATACTTCTAATTATTTGTTTGACATTTATAAAAATACATTTATTAAAATACAGATTTATTTTTGAAAAAAACAACAGTGAGTTTATCTACATTACTCTATTTTATGTTTCTATTGCACATGAAACATGCTTCCTGGGATACAGGGGGTCTGTCGAAGTGTGTGCTCCAGTCAGGACGATTATAATGTATAAAACATGGTAGTTTAATTTGAAGATTAAAACTTGATTTATAAGACATTGGTAATTTTCCCCATACATCCAAGAGCTCCAAAGGATCTGCATAATTAATTAGATATTCCAAAGGTAACATTTCTAGTTCGTCTGTAGTAAAATCCTGCAAGGTTTTCTTTCCGCTTACATGACTAAACATTACATTTGCTGTTGGACAAGACATAGTTTTTCTTTTTTGCTTCCAATTCTTGAACTTTCTTTCTCTGTTGAGTTCGAAACTTTTTTTAGCACTCTTAGATAGATTGGGAGGTGGATTTATTATTATTAAATTGTTTTCTATGTACTCTTGTGGATTATAGCTTTCGCAATGTTCTGTGTCCCATGAATAATCAATAGGGACTGCTGCAGACATGATCTGAATTGTGTTAAATACTGTAAATATTGAGTAGGATTTGGTAGGGAGAGGAGAGGGGAGCGGAGAGGGGAGAGGAGTGGTGTGAAGAGTGGGGGGATTTGGTAGGGTGAAGAGTGGGGGGATTTTGGTGGGGTGAAGAGGGGGGGATTTTGGTAGTGTGAAGAGTGGGGGGATTTTGGTGGGGTGAAGAGTGGGGGGATTTTGGTGGGGTGAAGAGTGGGGGGATTTGGATTTTGGATTTGGATTGATCTGGTACCGGCGAAAGCCAACTACTTCCACGCTTTTGCTTCTGACTTCATTATCTTCATTAATTAGCTTAAGAACTTCATCCTGTAAATGATTGACCATACTTTCAAGCATTATAGTTTGTTCTGCTTCGCATTAGTTTTATTTGGTATTCCAGCGATGGACATTTTGCATCTAGAGCACTATGATCAATCTCGTATTGAGCGTTGTGTTGTTTGTTAGCAGTCATACAGTTTACACATTTCTTACCTTCTCTCCTACAGTCAGTCGTAACATGATTTCCAGCGCAGTTTCCACATACTTGTTTATTGGTACACTTACTACTTTTATGGTGAAAGCCCTGACATTGATAGCATCTCGAAACAGTAAGATCTTCGTACACAGGCAGTCGCTCCCAATCAATGCATATTTTTCCATGACTCATCATTTCAACATAAAGCTTTCCCGAACATTCAGCATAGATTGTAGAGAGTGATTTATTTTTAAATTTTCTTACAAATGTAATTCTTAGGTGTTCTTCTCTGCTAATCCACGAGTTTTGCCTTCTTATAACGTCTTCTAAAACATCCATTGACTTATCTCCAGTGTAATTGGTTATTTTTATTTTTGGTAACATTTTCTTAGGTAGTTCAGTATCATATTTTCCCCCTAATTTATTTTCTATCTCTTCCTTTAACCTTTTCATTTCCTTCTCAGTGTCACATTTAAGCACAATATTTCCCTTTTTTGTTTCTTTTATGTTTCTTATTCCTATGTTTAAATTAGTTGGATTTATGGACTTCTGGATCTCCTTTCGGCTCTTTTCAGTATTTTGAGCCACTTTAGGTCTAATAATAATTAAAGTTGGCAAGTTTGCATTTACACTCGGCCCTTTATTTGTTACTATCTTTAGAGTATCAGCACAAGTTTCTTTCTGTTGATTTGTTTTTAAATTTTCTATATCATTCTTCATATCTTCCATCAGTTTTACCATATATGGCATTCTTGCTATGAGCTTTTTACAATCCTCACAAATAAATAGCAGCACTCGCTTTTGCAATGGCATGCAACGTGCCTCTGATGAGGCTAAATTGGAGCATTCTTTATGTATTCTTTCCAGGCATGAATCACATTTATAAAAATCTTCATCACAAGCTTGTTTACACTTAATACATGTATTTGGGTCAAGTTCATTGCCATCCATGTTTATTTATATTTTACTTTCATATCACAAATCATAAAGAAGCAAAAAATGAAGCCCAAATTCCAAAGCGGATTAACTTATTTTTTACTGATCAATTTGAAAAGAGAAGCAAGCAACAGTTAAAGACAATAACCAAAGTTACTTTAATTTCCACTGTAAACACTCACTTGAATTTTAGTTCACTAGAGAGGGTGTAACAAGATATATCGTTCATCAAAAAACTGTAATTTTTTATCAACTATAACTACTGTAAACTAGAGGTTTATTTGGAGCAGACCAATGTGCGTGTATTTGCCTTATCTCTCCTTATATATATATATATATATATATATATATATATATATATATATATATATATATATATATATATATATATACACGTGCATGGCTATCTAACTGGGCTCCATACGTTACACAGGCACCCAGGCCTCCACTGTAAAGAATAAAGATTTCCGTGTATATTGCATTCAAATAGCATTAAATAGTAAATGTCTACGTGAGCGACGTGAGAGGGGTAAGAAATAAGCATCCAAAAAAGATACAAATTTTTACTATACTTTTAAATGTAACACGCCTCCATACATTTTACGTCTAGTAAGCCTCCTCTGTATAAATTTTTATGCGCACAGCGAGCGCATACGCCTCCGACAACGTTGCCAAATTTAAGTAACGTCTTCAACACGGTGGCACGTGGTAGATTCGTTTTTTAAACATACCAGTAAACGGCTTATAATATTATTGTAAAATATAGTGAACAGCAATACAAAATCTCCCATTCCGTCGGTCTCTCTGTCCGTTGGCGCGAAAAGTTTAAAACTACTTGACGGAAAACTAAAATATTTTAGAAATATATTAGTCTGAGACCTAGCTTAAAACCCAAAACATTTCCGATTAACTATGTACAGCATGAACACTTTAAAACATTAATTTCTAAAAATAAGATATTAGTGTCCATAATAAATAATGTAGTCAAATAAAAATGTTTGGGGCATAACAAACCAAAAAGACAGTGTGTTCTGCGCTTGCATTAAATTATGTGGCATCCAAAAACTAATGGAAAATCCCGGGCCGGGAGGACAGTAAGCTTTCACCTTGTTGGGGATCATCAGACTGACGTAACCCTCAGGCAGCAGGCATAGTTCTGTTTTAGAAGAAGTGTTGACTATGCAGGATTGCTATTGATGGTTACGTCAGTCTGATGATCCCCAAAATTTTGCGCCACATTCAGAGGGTTGATCTTTTGACTTCTATCGCGAGAGAAAGTATTTTATTGGCGAAAAAAAATCTTTCGAGATTTTTTTCAGATCACGTTTGGGGGTGCCCAGATCAGGGAAAACATGGTTTCCGATTTCCGTCTGTATGCTGGCGCGGAAACTTAAAAACAGCGTGAGCGAGCACATTTTAATAAATAGTATCTATTTTTTGTTTAAAATGATACATTTTACACAAATTATACTTTGTATGTAGCTAAGTCTTTTACCGTTGATATAATAGTATTTTTTATTGTTTCTTTAATTCGAAAATATAAGCATTCTGATGAACCCAAAGCTTTCAGTGACAATTTCGATTTTTCTTACAACAGAATGTGAAAGAGTAGAAAAATGCTTGTTTAGTTTTGTAATAACTCTAAAACATTAGCTTAAAAGAAATAAACACGCAAATGACGATTTTACGTAAAAAAACTTGGTAAAATTTTTATACAGGGTGGGAAGTTTAAAAAAATCTTTTCTATGTCTTTTTCCCCGACTGGGATTAAGCGTAAGTTCGTGGCTTTTTCTTTTTTAAAGTGCATTTTACCTTGTATATAGAACAAACAAATATTATCTTTTTCTTCCCTCGCTGGAGGAGTTAATATTTTCTTCGTTTAATAATCGCCTCCCGAAATTTTTTCAGATCTTTATATTTTGGGTTTTCTGATTCACAAAAAAATATTTTCTCATTTCCGTCAGTCTGTCCGTGGGCGCGAAAACTTGCTAATTACTAGAACAAAATAAAAAAAAAATTGCATATAAATTAGGCTTTGTCCTGGCTCGAAACCGGCCAATAAAATTTATACAGGGCGGAATCCAACCTCAAAAACTATATTTCTGATTTCGTCGCTGTAACTAAAATACAAAAATTGTGTTTTGTCTATAGCTAAAGATTTTATCGTTGATATAATTTAAGGCACTGTTGATGCCCTAGATATAGGGCGGGCCACTTAAAAAATTTAATTTTGCTGGTTTTTGCTCTAGTTAAGGCACTGTATATTTTCCTACGATAATACTTATAATACTTAGTTACATTTTACATTAGTTAGTTATTATTTATAAACTTGCATGTGCTACAGTTTGAGTTGATATTATAGTTTACTAGTTAATGTAGGTTACGTGCTACTGTTGACAATTAAAGACAAAATAGTTTGCATTTTGAAAGTTTATTATTATTTCACGACAGATAATCCATGCAAAGAATTTTATATATTTTCAGTACTGAGCTGATGTACTGAAGTTATAAGAAAGAAACTGAGGACCAAGTAGGACTTTATTCTTACCTTGACAGTAATTCTGAATTATTAAAACTGATTTTTTTTTAATTTCTTGTTTTAGGAGCCTAAGCCCGAGCTTTCTAGGCTTTTTGGATAATACGCTCCTGTATAGGGCGGACAACTTTAGAAAATTTAACTTAATATTTATAATATATTATTAATGTTTTTCACATATAGCTCTGTCGCTGGCAAAACTATATGCACTTTTTATTTATTGTTTCATCAGAGTATTTATCCATTTTAACATATTAAATCTTATTTATTCTTGTCTAATTATCCTTTTTTAGTGTTCCTTGAAATGGAATCACTTCCATTTCAAGGAACACTAAAAACGTCCGTCTGTCAGAGGGGATTTTCTCTGAAACTGTTCAACGTAATCATTTGAAATTTAGCACAGAGATAGAGTGTGGTGGACCAATTATAGACGTGAAGTATAGGAAGTTAAATTTCGATTCTGGGGGTTAATTTAGGGTGGCAAATTGGGAAATGGAAATTATTTTCAAGGGCATTGTGTGGGGAGCCTAATGAAAGCTTATTGAAGAACGAATTAAACAATATTTATAATATATTTTCTATGCATTTTTTAAATATTTTTCGGAAAAAACGTGTAAAAATTGTTGTCCCCCACCACCCTTATCACTTATCACCAGAAGGAGCGTTTAGAAAAATCTGACAAAAAATCATGAACATTGAGAATTAGGTGTACCTAGATTAAACCAAAATTATCAGGATTGAACAATTCTACGCGATCAATTGTCATAAATAATTTAATTGTTTATTTCCTTATAACTGCTGAATTATTGGTTTTAGAAAAAAAAGATTTTCGACAAAAAATATTTCTCACCATGTAAAGAACAACTTTTGTGCTTACACGATTCTCAAAATTTGTAATTTGGCCTATTCAGCTCCGCGCACACACGATGTGATACGGCGTTGGTGCTGTCGGCGGCGGGTAGCGCGGCAGATGGGCGGAGGTCGGGCGGCCGAGGTTTGCTCAGGTTAAGTGGGGAGCACGGAACACTAATTGTGCAAGTATAGCTTGCACTGGACCGATTTTTTATATTTTTATTTCTGTTCCGTGAAAGGCAGATTTTTTGTATCCTTCATAAGTTACGCAGTGTGAAAATAATAATATATATAAAACAAATTTAAGCTCTATTATTTTCCTCTTTGCCTATAATTTCTTACACCTGTCTCACCTGTAATTTTTTTCTAAATAACTTTTAAAATGTAGCAAACCCATTTTGATGTAGATTACATTATTTAGCTGTAAATCGGTAAAAGCTAAAGTTGATACATAATATATAATCTACTTAGAATTTTGTTAGCTTAAAAATCCACCATTACCAGGTGTAAAGGGTAGAATTAAATTTTGATATTCATGTAATTTTTTAAGCAATGATTTATTTCATTACTATTATTTTTGTCGACTTTAAAACAATTTTTTAAGTATAAAAAATGAAAATAAATATAATATTTAAAAAGAACCAAATCTATTTGGGTGTCTTTATTAATTTTAATATTTTGAATGGATATTTTCTCGAAAGTCTATTTTAATATTTTTTATTAGCTAGTATGCCATAGAAAATATAAGGTTCTAAAATAAATTTGACCAATGCGTACCAGTGTCTTACTTAAGGTGGACACAAGCTAATAGCTCGGTTAATTATGGAATTTCATTTTTGGCGTGTTGATGCAGTCACAACGCACATTTCCACTGTTTTAAAATTTTTTCTACCTCATAGACGTACGTTTTCATAGTGGTTAAAAGAAAATTATTTGAGGTGCTTTGGGACCCTTTTAATTAAAAAAAAATTAGATATGAATTTGATACCTCCTGAAACCCGAATACGACGCTTGACAGAGTTGCGTCAACATGGGTTTTAAGCTTTTTGTTTAACGCTATATTTTAACGTTGAAAGTTGTGTGTTTTTCCATTTTTACCTGACATAAGGAGTTTTTTACATCTTTTTGTTTTTTATTGCCTTAAGTCTTTAACAACCCTAAGCAACACATTGACTTTAAGAGAAATTATAAGTAAGTAATAAAAAAGTATCAAAATTGGTAATAGATTTAAATATTAAAAATAAATAAATACGTTTTAGCATTTTAATAAAATCCTTCATTAAATGGGTGAAAATATAGTAGACTATTTAACCAGGCGATTCCAAACGTTTCGAGTAGTCAGTACACGTTGGTACTGACGACCGACGTTGGTACACGTTTCTAAAAAACATATTGTTGAAAATCAGCGACCAACATTTAATGCTAGTCGCCAAGAAATGAGCCGCTGAAATTTAACCATAGCGTTTTTAAAAACGTGTGCAAATGGATTCGCCAGCGACTCAAAAACTAAACATTTGCAGGCCCTTGTTTCAATAAAATTGATGCCACACAGAAAAACTTACGCAAAATCTCATTTAAAGTGTGGATGTTACAGATAATTATTATAATGTGTCGATTATACTACGCCGTTAAATATTACGATAAAAAGTTTTTCTCGCATTTCTTCAGTGTCAGGTAAATTTAAACAAAAATAACATGGTAATTTTGATAACTAGAACAGAAGGGTTTTGATAGGAATGTTTGATTGAAAAACTTTCATTCGAACACTTTTCAGACATTCCTTTAAGGTCCAAGAACTAGTTCTAGTTTTAGTGAAATTTTAACGATATAAATTGTTTTAGGAGCAGAAAAAGTTACACCTTCAGGGGCGTGTCTGTAAGTTTAGCTCAGAAACAAACGAAAACATGCTCTTTAAATAGAAAACCAAGAATATCAAAAACTCCTAATATTATACTAAATTAAAGAAAAACACTTTAATATTTGTAGAATGAGAATTTAGAGTTCTCTAAACCACCTGAAGATGCCTTATATAATAAGGACTAAACAAATGATGGTAAAACAAGCTATTCTCCGGACTATATGTCCCTCCGAGTGCTGGATTACATACCAAAATTTGCCGTATTTTCTTCTAACAGAGTTAGATTGTAAAATACGTTTTCAGAATGCAAGAAACTACCAGGAAGAAGGAAACTTTTTCTTTAGTTAGGATGTCGTCACCTGCAGACCAGTTTCGAACTTTTTAGTTCTCATCAGTACAAGATAGACATAGGCGCTGCCTATGTCTTACTGCTTATACAGTTCGACATCACAGCTTCAAAAGGATTTACTTTTTCCGAAGGAAGGTATGTTCGTCTATCTTGTACTGATGAGAACTAAAAGTTTCCTTCTTCCTGGTAGTTTCTTGCATGTTAGAAGAAAATACGGCAAATTTTGATATGTAATCCAGCGCTCGTAGAGACATATAGTCCGGAGAATAGCTTGTTTTACCATCATTTGTTTAGTCCTTATTATATAAGGCATCTTCAGGTGGTTTAGAGAACTCTAAATTCTCATTCTACATATTTACGTATACACCTGACAAGTGACAAGTAGACTTCATTCAACTTTAATATTTGTTATATTACTCTTGCGCTTAATTTTTGACCACACCTCTGTACAATATACGAACTTAAGCATAATCTCGACACCATTAGTGGACATCCCTCTAAATGTGGGCAATATCTCTTTTGTTTAGACTTGGTAATGTTTCGTGTTAGAGCGTGACAACAATTTAGCAAAAATAAATTTTAAAAAAGTTCTACTACTGTAACATACATTAGTAATAAGAGTATCTATTATCTATTTTTATCGTTTTCTTATCATATAAAAAACTGTACAAATAAAGTTACAGACCACTATATCAAAGCGTTCACCGATCTTATACACATATGTACATTTTCGGAGCCCCAATCGTAATTTCAGCAACTACTTTAAAACATAAAATAATCATAAAAGTAAATTATTTACACACGCGTAAATCTTCCGTATTATTGGCCTCCTTACCTTGTTGCCATATTTCAGAGGCATAATAGTACGGAGAGCATGTGGAGGCAAATTCGTCAGTACCATTAATTAAAGTGTATATGCGTATAAAACGGTGGCGCCCCGTAGATAAAATATTGTGAACTGCATTGTATAACTGTACATGTATATCGACCCAAAAAGCCTCCGAACAAAAATTTGTGAAACTTCTTCTGCTGACTTAAATCTACAAATAAATCCATTAGACACGCAAATTCGCTTTGGCCTCCGATTTTGCGAATGCGCCTCCGATTTTGGAGGCGTGTTCTATGAAAGCATATATATTTTGGAGGCGTATAAGACATTTTGCATATATATATATATATGTATATATATTGTGACGATATTTTTTCAATTGTCGCTTGCTTTATCTCCTCTTCTTGTTGTTCCATGTAAGGATTTTTGATTTTTGTTAGTTTTGGGTTTTCTTGTATACAATTTTGCTTGTCACAGAGAGGTTGACAAGGTTGACAGGTTTTGTTTGAACATTTAACTTTTGTCTACTCGGTACAATACACAATTCTCATGACGACCATCGACTATAAAAGGCAGTCCGGAACGCGGAGAGAGTCAGTCTGGCTCCAGATCCCGACAACTACAGAACTCCTAACCTTAAAGGGTAAGCAACCAAATTTTCTGTAAATTTATTTCAATTGGTCCCCTTTTTAATTTTTATCCTGCTGTTGGGTCTGCGCGCGGTTGACCTGCCACGAGCGTAGTGCCCCAAAACAGCGGAGCCCCATTTTAACCTCTGCTATTGAGATCGCACACGGTTGACCTGCCACGGGTGTGATTCTCTTAAATAGTGAGGCCCCTTTTTAATTTTTATCTTGCTGTTGGGTCTGCGCGCGGTTGTCCTGCCACGAGCGTAGTACCCCAAAACAGCGGAGCCCCATTTTAACCTCTGCTATTGAGATCGCACACGGTTGACCTGCCACGGGTGTGATTCTCCTAAATAGCGAGGCCCCTTTTTAATTTTTTTATTTTGCTGTTGGGTCTGCGCGCGGTTGACCTGCCACGAGCGTAGTGCCACAAAACAGCGGAGCCCCATTTTAACCTCTGCTATTGAGATCGCACACGGTTGACCTGCCACGGGTGTGATTCCCTTGTATAGCGAGGCCCCCTCTTTTTTTATTTTTGGTGGTACCCCGATACAGCGGAGCCCCATTCTAACCTGTCCATTTATACGAATATCCAGAAACCCCTTCTCATTGATATAGTGTAGCATATTTACTTTTCATTATAGCTGTCCAATATCAGAACATAGTATTGCCCTAAGGAAAGCGGATCCTCTGAAGAAGACGAGTCCACGGTGATAGACGTTTTCCGGAGGAGTCTTCGTCGAGGATATTGAAGACAAGAAATTATATATTTTTTTTTAGGAGCTTGACGTTATATTTTATACAATTTTCGAATAATAAAAGAAAACCCATTTACGTTGACGAAGTCTTTAAATCTTAGGTTAACCTAGATCAATAGATCATCTCCACTGAGAATAAATACCCGAGGTTGTTACATTTGGCGCCCGAGCAGGGACATCCCGAAGATTTGAAGTATTTCTAGTTGACGTTGAAGTGTCAATAAAGAAGATTTTAAACTGTCATTGTTGTCAAGAGTGGTTGTTATCGAAGTTTGAAGATTGGTAACCTGAGGAATTACTGTTTTCGATTGTAGCTCGAAAACTATTAAAGCTGTCATCAAACTTTTAACTTTTCTTTGCGAATTGAAGAATTTCCTTTTTGGATTTGACATTTTCCGAAAATACCCGAAGTGAACTAACATCAAATCTTTACGATTTGGAGCATATACTGAAAATTTCCGAAGATTGCCGAAGTTTGCCGAAGATTGCCGAACGCTTCCGAAGCTGTACGAAGTCAAAAGAAGAGTCGATTTCGAATAATTTGGACCCAAGGAGTTCATTGGTGAAGGAATTTTGGAAATCCGACAAGCTGATTTTGAAATATAACAGTTGCTGGTAGTTAATCAAGAAAATTTTTATTACCTTTCAACTTTATCATGCCTAATCGTAATAAAGGACGACGTTCCAGCCACGTTGAACAGATCGATTTTGATTGAAGATTTGGAAAACTGGGGATTAAATAATGAAGGAACAATTGAGGAACTTCGTCAAAGATATTTTAATGCTTACAAGAAACGTTTATCTAATCCATCAAATCAACAAAATGACGTAACAAACAGCACGTCATTAGAGAAGAAAAGAGATATGTTAAACCAAGTTCGAAGATGGGGAATATTTTTTAATGGAAGGCGTTTTGAAGAAGCTTCGATATTTTTAAACAAGCTTAAAGTTTTGAAAAGCGAATATTTGATTTCAGACGAAATAGTGCTCAGTGCAATACCAGAGCTTCTGCGCGACCAAGCTTATCAATGGTTTGAAATGAGTAAATATCCTTGGAATAGCTGGGACGCCTTTGAAGAAGATTTCAAGTCATTCTTTTTCAAATCGGATTATCTCGAAGAGGTAGAAGAAGAAATATTAAATAGAAAACAAAAGAAAAATGAAACTGGCCGACAGTACGTGTTAGAAATTCAGTCACTATTTGTACGTCATGGTGCTTTTTCGGAAGAAAGAAAACTGAATATAATGTACAGAAATCTTAAACCGGAATACAAGTATTATATTAGAAAAGAGGACGTGAGAAGTACACAAGATTTGTTAAGATTAACAGAAAATTTCGAAAAAATTAAAAATGAAGAAAATCAAGTTAATAGAAGAAACATGAATATTAATTATAGAAGAAATGAAGACAATACCAGGACATCAAGTAACAATTACCCAGGTCAAAATCGTTTTACTGATCCTCCAAGAAGAATCCACTGCTTCAACTGTCACCGTCTAGGTGTTTTAACTAGAAATTGTGACTGTCAAAGGAATCGAGCAATAAGAAATAACGAAAATGAGTTTCGACATAATATAAATCAGGGTGGTGGTACCCAGAACTCATTTCGACGAAATGATATGCCGATAAATGAAGATACAAATCCGAATGATAGACGGAATTTTATTCAAACGAATACTGTAGCGGAAAACTAAATGAGGATAGACTTTCTACAAGGTTTCACTATCCTTCCTCTGAGTTAACCTTGAATGTTCCAGAAATTAATTCTTCAAATGTGAATCTTTGTCCAGTTTCAGAAGAAAATATATCTAAAAATAATATGTTTATTTATGTTCCCATAATAGTTGGCGATGTTGTATTAAATGTAGTCGTTGATACAGGTTCAAGTAAATCTTTCATGAATGAAGATGTCGCTAAATTATGGCGAGAATTAAACTTTGAAAGAAGAGAATCCCAAAATTTTATAAGAGCCGCCAACGGCGAAATCTTACGGATCATTGAAGAATTTTCCATTCCTTTTAAAATCAAAAATGAACCAGATTTAGAAATTTTTTGGTGTTTACCTGGTTTAAATTTTCCCATACTTTTGGGTATGGATTTCCTTAGCAAAAGAAAAATATTATTAAATCCGGTCTCGAAGGAAATTATATGGTTGCAGAATTCAACCCTACCTTATACAATACAATGTTCCGAAGATGCGAAGAGTCAAGAACAGATGTTGGAAAACCTATGTACTGAAACATCTGAGGAACAAAAACTTCAACAATTCCTAGAAGAAGAATTGCCAAAATTTGAAAAAGTTCATGGTCCCACGCCATTAACGAAACATAAAATTTATTTAACTAATTCAAGACCCATTAAGCAAAGATATCGGCCTCAAAATCCTGCGATGCAAGCAATCATAAACGAAGAAGTAAATAAAATGCTTGAAGACGGAATTATAGAACCTTCAAGTAGTCCATGGAGTTCACCTGTAGTAATTATTGTAAAGAAAAAGGATGGAAAACCAAGGTTTTGCATTGATTTTCGTAAAATTAATGACGTTTCTCAAAAAGATGCTTATCCATTACCTTTTATTCATGCCATTTTGGACAAATTACGGGATTCAAAATACTTTACTAGTTTGGATTTAAAGCAAGGTTATTGGCAAGTTCCACTTTCTGAAGACAGTAAGCCAATTACGGCGTTTACACTTCCAGAACGAGGTTTATTTCAATTTAAAGTTATGCCTTTTGGTTTACATTCAGCTGGAGCAACTTTTCAACGATTGTTAGATTCTATCATTGGCCCAGAATTAGATTCAAAAGCTTTTGTTTATTTAGACGATATAATTATCTTAGGAAGAAATTTTTCTGAACATGTACAAAATGTTAAGGAAGTTTTTAGAAGATTGCGTGGCGCAAAATTAAGAATAAATTCAGAAAAATGTAAATTCTTTCAAAAGAGTTTAAAATATTTAGGCCACTACATATCAGAAGAAGGTATTAGTACAGATCCCGAAAAAGTGAGCGCTATTCAAAATATGCAAGAACCAAAGAATGTCCGTGAAGTTCGTCGGTTCATCGGAGTTACGTCTTGGTACAGACGGTTTATTCCAAATTATTCTAAATTGGTTTCTCCTTTAACTAAACTATTACAGAAGAAGAAAAGATGGGAATGGAAAGAAGAGCAAAAAGAAACTTTCGAAAAATTAAAAGAAATTTTAACAAAAGCGCCTATTTTAGCTTGTCCAGATTTTAATTTACCATTTATACTCCAAACTGATGCCTGTCAAGATGGCATTGGAGCAGCCCTTCTTCAAAATCAAGAAGGACATGACAGAATCATCGCTTATGCTAGTCGAACTCTAACAAATCCGGAGAAGAATTATTCGGTCACGGAAAAAGAATGCCTTGCGATTGTGTGGGGAATTCAGAAAATGAGACCATATTTGGAAGGGTATAATTTTGTAGTCGAAACCGATCATCAGTCATTAAAATGGTTACAGTCTTTAAAGAATCCGAGTGGAAGATTGGCCAGATGGGTCATGGATCTTCAACAATATTCATTTGATATTAGATACAAGAAAGGTGTTTTGAATAAACTAGCTGACACTTTATCAAGGTCGCCAGTCAATATTTGTTTAACAGAAGAAGTTAAGTGTAACTGGTACACTAAAAAATGAAAGAAGTTCAGGAAAATCCAGAAAACTTTCCCGATTTCAAAATTATTGATGGAAAATTATATAAACATTTCTTCGAAAGAACCTTTGTGTTTCAGAAAATTTAAGAAACCAAGTACTAAAAGAAAATCATAATGAACCTACTGCAGGACATATGGGAATAGCAAAAACAATATCAAGAATCGCCAAAAGATATTATTGGCCAGGAATGTTCAGAAATGTAGCAGACTACGTCAGGTCATGTTTAACATGTCAAAGATATAAATCTTCTCAGCAGCAAACTGCGGGAAAGATGTCCTTTTCGCCAACGAATGGTCCCTGGGATACAGTCAGTACCGACCTAGTGGGTCCTTTACCAAGGTCCATTAAGGGAAATAATTACGTAATTGTATTTCAAGATCGTTTTACGAAATGGACAGAGGTACAGCCACTGAAGAAAGCTACAGCAGAAAAGGTTTGCCAAATTTTTAGAGACAGAATTCTGTCGCACTTTGGATGTCCAAGAATAGTAATTACAGATAATGGTACACAGTTTGATAGCAAGAAATTTTCAAAATTTTTGTCTTCGTTATCCATACGACATCATAAAACAAGTCTTTATATCCCTCAAGCAAATCCAGTCGAAAGGAGAAATAAAGATATTCGAACTATTATTAGTCAGTATTGCGAGAGGGATCATCGAAAATGGGATCAGTTTATACCAGAGTTTATATTTGCTATAAATTCGGTAGTTCACGATTCTACGGGATTTAGTCCCGCCTTTCTAAATTTTGGAAGAGAATTGGAATTACCCAATGGAATATATCAGACCAGTATGGATCTTAGACATAATAGTCAACAAGATATAAGACATCGAGCATTTAGTTTATCTAAAATGAAAGAAATTTTTGACTTAGTTCATTTGAATCTAGAGAGAGCTTTTAATAAGCAAAGTCATTATTACAACCTTCGCAGAAGAAACGAACAATTCAAAGTTGGTGATAGTGTTATGAAACGAGAGCACTATCTATCTTCTGGAGAAAAAGGATTTTCATCCAAATTAGCTCCGAAATTTTCTGGACCTTTCCTTATATCTAAAGTTCTTTCTCCTAATATTTATAATTTAAAAAATCATCAGGACCAAGAAATCATGAATGTCCAAATTAAAGACCTTAAAAAAGCATATACACCATAATTTCGTCCAATTTATTCGGATAGACATTTAAAAAAAAAAATTCTTAATTTTTTTTTATCGACGAGAAGGGGGTAATGTGACGATATTTTTCAATTGTCGCTTGCTTTATCTCCTATTCTTGTTGTTCCATGTAAGGATTTTTGATTTTTGTTAGTTTTGGGTTTTCTTGTATACAATTTTGCTTGTCACAGAGAGGTTGACAAGGTTGACAGGTTTTGTTTGAACATTTAACTTTTGTCTACTCGGTACAATACACAATTCTCATGACGACCATCGACTATAAAAGGCAGTCCGGAACGCGGAGAGAGTCAGTCTGGCTCCAGATCCCGACAACTACAGAACTCCTAACGTTAAAGGGTAAGCAACCAAATTTTCTGTAAATTTATTTCAATTGGTCCCCTTTTTAATTTTTATCCTGCTGTTGGGTCTGCGCGCGGTTGACCTGCCACGAGCGTAGTACCCCAAAACAGCGGAGCCCCATTTTAACCTCTGCTATTGAGATCGCACACGGTTGACCTGCCACGGGTGTGATTCTCTTAAATAGTGAGGCCCCCTTTTAATTTTTATCTTGCTGTTGGGTCTGCGCGCGGTTGTCCTGCCACGAGCGTAGTACCCCAAAACAGCGGAGCCCCATTTTAACCTCTGCTATTGAGATCGCACACGGTTGACCTGCCACGGGTGTGATTCTCTTAAATAGTGAGGCCCCTTTTTAATTTTTATCTTGCTGTTGGGTCTGCGCGCGGTTGTCCTGCCACGAGCGTAGTACTCCAAAACAGCGGAGCCCCATTTTAACCTCTGCTATTGAGATCGCACACGGTTGACCTGCCACGGGTGCGATTCTCTTATATAGTGAGGCCCCCTTTTTAATTTTTATCTTGCTGTTGGGTCTGCGCGCGGTTGACCTGCCCCGAGCGTAGTGCCCCAAAACAGCGGAGCCCCATTTTAACCTCTGCTATTGAGATCTCACACGGTTGACCTGCCACGGGTGTGATTCTCTTATATAGTGAGGCCCCCTTTTAATTTTTATCTTGCTGTTGGGTCTGCACGTGGTTGACCTGCCACGAGCGTAGTACCCCAAAACAGCGGAGCCCCATTTTAACCTCTGCTATTGAGATCGCACACGGTTGACCTGCCACGGGTGTGATTCTCCTAAATAGCGAGGCCCCTTTTTAATTTTTTTATCTTGCTGTTGGGTCTGCGCGCGGTTGGCCTGCCACGAGCGTAGTGCCCCAAAACAGCGGAGCCCCATTTTAACCTCTGCTATTGAGATCGCACACGGTTGACCTGCCACGGGTGTGATTCTCTTGTATAGCGAGGCCCCCTTTTTTTATTTTTGGTGGTACCCCGATACAACGGAGCCCCATTCTAACCTGTCCATTTATACGAATATCCAGAAACCCCTTCTCATTGATGTAGTGTAGCATATTTACTTTTCGTTATAGCTGTCCAATATCAGAACATAGTATTTCCCTAAGGCAAGCGGATCCCCTGAAGAAGACGAATCCACGGTGATAGACATTTTCTCGAGGAGTCTTCGTCGAGGATATTGAAGACAAGAAATTATATTTTTTTTAGGAGCTTGACGTTATATTTTATAAAATTTTGGAATAATAAAAGAAAACCCATTTACGTTGACGAAGTCTTTAAATCTTAGGTTAACCTAGATCAATAGATCATCTCCACTGAGAATAAATACCCGAGGTTGTTACATTTGGCGCCCGAGCAGGGACATCCCGAAGATTTGAAGTAGTTTGAGGGTGTGATTCTCACAGAAAATTTGGTTGCTTACCCTTTAAGGTTAGGAGTTCTGTAGTTGTCGGGATCTGGAGCCAGACTGACTCTCTCCGCGTTCCGGACTGCCTTTTATAGTCGATGGTCGTCATGAGAATTGTGTATTGTACCGAGTAGACAAAAGTTAAATGTTCAAACAAATCTGTCAACCTTGTCAACCTCTCTGTGACAAGCAAAATTGTATACAAGAAAACCCAAAACTAACAAAAATCAAAAATCCTTACATGGAACAACAAGAAGAGGAGATAAAGCAAGCGACAATTGAAAAATATCGTCACATTATATATATATATATATATATATATATATATATATATATATATATATATATATATATATATATATATATATAAGAGAGAGAAGAATATGCTAAGCGGACTGTGGAAGTGTGTTCTTCTCTTGCATCAAAGTACGGGGAGTCCAAGAAAATGGACAACCCCGGGCCGGGTAGACCATGACAGCTGTTTCGTCCTTGTTGGGACTCATTCAGACAGCCATAACCCAGTCGCACCGAGGCAATCGATGCTTCCGTATCTTAAATCCTTTTTGCAAAACACAAGCAGGAAATAACATACCATAACGCCACCTAGCGGGTGCTGGCTCTAATGCAAAAGCAACAGTCCCAACAAGGACGAAACAGCTGTCATGGTCTACCCGGCCCGGGTTGTCCATTTTCTTGGACTCCCCGTACTTTGATGCAAGAGAAGAACACACTTCCACAGTCCGCTTAGCCGATATTCTTCTCTCTCTTATATATTATACGGACGATAAACTTCTACATTTTTACTCTTACTTGGCTTTTGTTAAGGGTTTACACGTCTTTCTGGTGAGGACGTCGTGACCTCCCTCCTTGATCTGCGCGAATGGTGCGGACGAGTTGGGCGAATTTGCGAAAATGCGTTTCTCGAAAGCTAGAGATGCCGTGTTCGCCCTTAGATATTTTACCTTCTCAGTGTGTTCTGCTTTTGCATTAGAGCCAGCACCCGCTAGGTGGCGTTATGGTATGTTATTTCCTGCTTGTGTTTTGCAAAAAGGATTTAAGATACGGAAGCATCGATTGCCTCGGTGCGACTGGGTTATGGCTGTCTGAATGAGTCCCAACAAGGACGAAACAGCTGTCATGGTCTACCCGGCCCGGGGTTGTCCATTTTCTTGGACTCCCCGTACTTTGATGCAAGAGAAGAACACACTTCCACAGTCCGCTTAGCCGATATTCTTCTCTCTCTTATATATTATACGGACGATAAACTTCTACATTTTTACTCTTACTTGGCTTTTGTTAAGGGTTTACACGTCTTTCTGGTGAGGACGTCGTGACCTCCCTCATTGATCTGCGCGAATGGTGCGGACGAGTTGGGCGAATTTGCGAAAATGCGTTTCTCGAAAGCTAGAGATGCCGTGTTCGCCCTTAGATATTTTACCTTCTCAGTGTGTTCTGCTTTTGCATTAGAGCCAGCACCCGCTAGGTGGCGTTATGGTATGTTATTTCCTGCTTGTGTTTTGCAAAAAGGATTTAAGATACGGAAGCATCGATTGCCTCGGTGCGACTGGGTTATGGCTGTCTGAATGAGTCCCAACAAGGACGAAACAGCTGTCATGGTCTACCCGGCCCGGGGTTGTCCATTTTCTTGGACTCCCCGTACTTTGATGCAAGAGAAGAACGCACTTCCACAGTCCGCTTAGCCGATATTCTTCTCTCTCTTATATATTATACGGACTATAAACTTCTACATATATATATACAGTGACCGGCAAAAAGTTCGCAACATATGGGAAAAATTTTTATTAGGTGAATATTGGAAAAACTTTTCAGGGGGATCGGTTCTGCATGTCCGATAACCTAAAAATCGATTTTGACATACGTCACGTGACCACTGGTATAGCGTCAAATTAAAAAAAAAATTGTTAATTTACAAAAAGTGAGGTTAGTTGACGAGATATCAAAAAAAGTTATTTGAAAAAATTGCTTAGAATTAAATTCTAGGTCCTTGTGCAAAATTTTAAGATTTTATTTAAAAAAATTGGAAAACTCAATTTTTTTTAAATATTTTTTTATCGATTTACAAATTTCCAGTTTTTTTCGTTTAGATAGCTTGGCTAATGTAAAGCCCATGTATCTGGATGAAAATAAACGAATGTAGTAGTTTTTTCTACAATTGACAGGACAAAATTAAAAAAAACAGGGTTTCGCCGGACGCTAGCTGTTGCAATGATTTGTATCTAGCAGCAGTGTCAAAATTTTAGAGACATTTCAATGAGATTACATTGAGAAAACCTTAATCGTCTTAAATATATCTGAAGTTCGACTTTTTGTAAAGTTAAGGGGAGTAAAATAGATAATAAACAAAAAATTACCTGTTTATTTAATCGAAATTTCATAAACGAAAACCAATGTAAGAAAAACTTAAAAGTAGTCAAATTCTGTACTAACAACATAAAAAATCATTGTTTTTCCTTGGGTGCACAAAATTTAAAACTCAGTATGACCACCATTTCTCTCCATACATACTATTGTTCTCGAGCGCAACTCTCGATTAACATTTCGGAGCATTTTACGATTTATTTGCAATACACAATTTCTAATGACATTCTCTAAATTTTGTATATTCCTAAAGGGTCGATGTTTGTACACAGAGTTCTTTAGGTATCCCCACATAAAGAAATCTAACGGAGTCAGATCTGGTGATCTCGCAGGCCACGGATTTTCAGAAAACCGTCCTATCCACTGGTTTCCAAATTCTTGATCCAGCCATCTCTTCACCTCATTTGTGGAATGAATGCTAGCTCCGTCTTGTTGAAAGTATAAATTTCTTCTTTCGGCTAATGACAAATTGTCTAAAAAGTCAGATATCTCAGTTTGTAGAAATTCTAAATATCGTTCTGAATTTAAATTGTCTCTAAAGAAAAAAGGTCCCACTATTCTGAGGTTGAAAATTCCGCACCACACATTAACCTTAAAACTATATTGGTCTTTACTCTGAATTACAAAGTCTGGGTTTTCGGTGGCCCACCATCTACAGTTTTGTGAACTGACGGTTCCGTTAGAGGTAAATGTAGCTTCATCCGAGAAAAGAACGTTCTTTGGGAAATTAAAATCTTCCTCAATCATACCCTGGAACCAGGCACAAAAATCGAAGCGGGCGTCATAATCCCTATCTTTTAATACTTGTACAAATTTAGGTTTGTACGGATGAAATTTGTTTCTTTTTAATATCCTCCGCACAGATCTTTCGTGAATGTTAGTGATCTCCGATATTTGACTAACTGCTAATTGGGGTGTTTCTGTGATCGACAAACACACATCCAGAGAACCTTCGTCACCTGTTACCGGTTTTTCATGGGAAACTTTATACTGATTTTCTACCGATCCCGTTTCTTTAAATTTATTGACTAGACGAGATACTGTGGAATAATGGAGGGATTTATCGGGGTGCCTCTCATTAAAAATTGCTGCTGTTTCTCTATGGCTTTTGTAATTATCTCCAGAAATTAAAATAATTTCTATCTTTTCCTGAAGAAGTAGTGTGGGTGCCATTTTAAGGAATAAAATACTAATAAACTTATGTAAAATATCAAACTTAGTAAGATGCGAGACATAAACCAATGACATAGGTTGAAATCAAACAAATTATAATTTGTTTGACATTTTTCTGTTGTTTTTAACCTACTAGATTATTTGGTTGTTTTAATTTCAGAGCCTGCTTTGGTAGTTTTAAGTACAACTAAATAGACCTGGTTGTTAAATTTATGTGCGAAAAATCTTAATAAAATCTTGATACAGTCATTTCATTAGATTCAAACCATTGCAACAGCGAGCGTCCGGCGAACACCTATTTTTTCGATTTTGTCCTGTCAATTGTAGATCTGACTCCGTTAGAATTTTTTATGTGGGGATACCTAAAGAACCCTGTGTACAAACATCGACACTTTAGGAATATACAAAATTTAGAGAATGTCATTATAAATTGTGTATTGCAAATAAATCGTAAAATGCTCCGAAATGTTAATCGAGAGTTGCGCTCGAGAACAACAGTATGTATGGAGAGAAATGGTGGTCATACTGAGTTTTAAATTTTGTGCACCCAAGGAAAAACAATGATTTTTTGTGTTGTTAGTACAGAATTTGACTACTTTTAAGTTTTTCTTACATTGGTTTTCGTTTATAAAATTTCGATTAAATAAACAGGTAATTTTTTGTTTATTATCTATTTTAATCCCCTTAACTTTACAAAAAGTCGAACTTCAGATATATTTAAGACGATTAAGGTTTTCTCAATGTAATCTCATTGAAATGTCTCTAAAATTTTGACACTGCTGCTAGATACAAATCATTGCAACAGCTAGCGTCCGGCGAAACCCTGTTTTTTTTAATTTTGTCCTGTCAATTGTAGAAAAAACTACTACATTCGTTTATTTTCATCCAGATACATGGGCTTTACATTAGCCAAGCTATCTAAACGAAAAAAACTGGAAATTTGTAAATCGATAAAAAAATATTTAAAAAAAATTGAGTTTTCCAATTTTTTTAAATAAAATCTTAAAATTTTGCGCAAGAACCTAGAATTTAATTCTAAGCAATTTTTTCAAATAACTTTTTTTGATATCTCGTCAACTAACCTCACTTTTTGTAAATTAACAATTTTTTTTTTAATTTGACGCTATACCAGTGGTCACGTGACGTATGTCAAAATCGATTTTTAGGTTATCGGACATGCAGAACCGATCCCCTGGGAAAGTTTTTCCGATACTCTCCTAATAAAAATTTTTCCCATATGTTGCGAACTTTTTGCCGGTCACTGTATATATATATATATATATATATATATATATATATATATATATATATATTATATATATATATATATATATATATATGTATGTATGTATGTATATATATATATATATATATATATATATATATATATATATATATATATATATGTGTGTGTTTGAACGTAGACTTTCACGGATGGAGAAATGTGAAGAAATATTGATCCGGGAGTACATCCGTTCGTTTGTTAAATTCCTATTGGAATCTGGCAGACGTTTCGCCAAGGTCTCACTTGGCATTATCAATGCTTACTCGTTGCTGTCAAGTCGTAAACTGATGAATCTTTGTCGAGACTCTCGATATTTATAGCCTGCGCCGGAGGTTGTAGCGGTTCTGGTTGGCTGGTGTTGGCTCCGCCCCCTCAGTCGTTGCTTCGTTGGCTGTTTGTTGTGACGTGGTTGCGAGTTGATGCGCTTCGGCTTGCCGTTTTACTATTGTCTTCCATGTACTGGACAAATGCAGAGCGTCATCCCTTTTGTTTAGATGACCGGTCTTTTCTATTTCGATGGCTTCTCGTATTATTCTAGTTTTGTAGTTTTCGACGTTTGCCAGTTGTCTGCAGCTATCAAAGTTGATTTTGTGTCCTGTTTGATGTTGATGTTGAAACAGGGCCGATGTAGTTTGTTTGTTTCTGATAGCCAGTTTGTGTTCTTCTAACCTGGCTGAAATTCGTCTGTTGCTTTGTCCGACGTACATTTTATTGCAGGTACCGCATGCTACACTATACACACCTTGGTTTTCTAGTTTAATTTTCTGTTTTGGATTTTTTTAATGTTGTTCTTATGGTTAGATGTGGTTTATATACAGTGGATATATTATGCTTACGAAGAATGCGACCAATCCTATCAGTAGTTCCTTTAATGTATGGCAATATGGTTTTTGGTCTGCTTTCCGAGTCTTCCTGTTGTTTCTGTCTTGGATGCTGTTGCAGTTCTATTGCTTTTCTAATTGTGTTGTCTTTATATCCATTCTGTTTTAGAGCAGTGGTTATCTTTTCTAGCTCATGAGGTCTGTTGTTGTCGCTGGTGAGCCGGATGGATCTGGAGATCAGCGTGTTTGCTACTGCCTGTATTTGTGATGGGTGGTGATGTGATTCGGCATTCAAGTATCTATTGGTGTGAGTTGGTTTCCTGTATACCGTGTGTTCTAGTCGTCCATGTTCATTTTTAAATACATGCACATCTAGGAAAGGAAGCCGATTGTTTTCTTCGAGCTCTAGCGTGAATTGGATTCGTGGGTGTATCGAATTTAGATGGTCTAAAAATTCCAGAAGTTTCTCTTTGCCAAAGGACCAAACAACAAAAACATCGTCGACGTATCTAATCCATAGTTTTGGCTTGAGATTCGCTAACTCAAGAGCTTTCTTTTCGAAATACACCATAAAAAGATTGGCTACTGCAGGTGACAGTGAAGACCCCATTGCTGCTCCATCAATCTGTCTGTATATTTGTCCATCGTACATGAAATAGGCGTTTTGTAGGCAGTGTTTTGACAGTTCTATTATGTGCGTCGGGAGCTGTTCATTATCTGCTATTTGTTGCAGTGCTTCATTTACTGGTATGCTTGGGTACAGAGATTTGACGTCGAAACTTGCGATGATGTCGTGCTGATCTATGGTGAGGGAGTCTATAATATGGGTGAATTCTTCAGAGTTTTTAACATAAGAATCTGCTACGCTGCTACGGTCTCCCAAAAATCCACAAAGACGGAGCACCTTTACGACCAATTGTCAGCGCTTTCAACTCTCCTACACATAATTTAGATAAATACCTGGCTAGTATACTGCAACCCATAGTTGAAAAAGCAGATTCTTATGTTAAAAACTCTGAAGAATTCACCCATATTATAGACTCCCTCGCCATAGATCAGCACGACATCATCGCAAGTTTCGACGTCAAATCTCTGTACCCAAGCATACCAGTAAATGAAGCACTGCAACAAATAGCAGATAATGAACAGCTCCCGACGCACATAATAGAACTGTCAAAACACTGCCTACAAAACGCCTATTTCATGTACGATGGACAAATATACAGACAGATTGATGGAGCAGCAATGGGGTCTTCACTGTCACATATATCCACTGTATATAAACCACATCAAACCATAAGAACAACATTAAAAAATCCAAAACAGAAAATTAAACTAGAGAACCAAGGTGTGTATAGTGTAGCATGCGGTACCTGCAATAAAATGTACGCCGGACAAACCAACAGACGAATTTCAGCCAGGTTAGAAGAACACAAACGGGCTATCAGAAACAAACAAACTACATCGGCCCTGTTTCAACATCAACATCAAACAGGACACAAAATCAACTTTGATAGCTGCAGACAACTGGCAAACGTCGAAAACTACAAAACTAGAATAATACGAGAAGCCATCGAAATAGAAAAGACCGGTCATCTAAACAAAAGGGATGACGCTCTGCATTTGTGCAGTACATGGAAGACAATAGTAAAACGGCAAGCCGAAGCGCATCAACTCGCAACCACGTCACAACAAACAGCCAACGAAGCAACGACTGAGGGGGCGGAGCCAACACCAGCCAACCAGAACCGCTACAACCTCCGGCGCAGGCTATAAATATCGAGAGTCACGACAAAGATTCATCAGTTTACGACTTGACAGCAACGAGTAAGCATCGATAATGCCAAGTGAGACCTTGGCGAAACGTCTGCCAGATTCCAATAGGAATTTAACAAACGAACGGATGTACTCTCGGATCAATATTTCTTCATATATACAGTGTGTCTACGTAAGTTGGCGGCATATGGGAAACTTTTTTATTGTTAATTTTACGAAAAAAAGTTATTCTTTATAAAAAGTTCTGCATGGTCCAAAACCTAAAATGCAACCATCAGATATCAAATTTTATCAGTCGTATACGAGGTTTGTCAAAAAATGTGTTTTTTGCTCAAGAGTAAAGTACATTTATTTTCGACAATATCGAAAATTATTATAAAGAAAAGACGTTTAGAATTAAAAATAACTTTGAAATATTCAACATTGTTTATTTACGTTAAAAAACTATTTTTTTCGACATTTTCTCTGCGATAACGTTGAAAATTTAAGTTTGCTCATTAACGCATAATTAATCTAGGATGCACTGGCATGTTTTAAAAGTGGTATTTGAAGTAGGATTTGAGAACTGTCAAAACATCGAAAATTCGAAAAAAAGTCAACAATCGTATTTTAAAAAGTAGCACGGTATAAACACTTTTTTTAGGCAGTCTAACAGTGTTTTTCATAGTTTTTAGAGATCCGTATTGTACAGTTTTATGTTTGACAGACGTATTTGTTTACGGAAAGGTAGAAATGCCAAAAACATTAAGCCTGGAAGAGAAAATTGAGATTGTTAATTTAGTAAATGTAATGCATTAATGTGCACACTTCAATTGTCAACGTTATCGCAGAGAAAATGTCGAAGAAAATTGTTTTTTAATGTAAATAAACAATGTTGAATATTTTAAAGTTATTTTTAATTCTAAACATCTTTTCTTTATAATAATTTTCGATACTGTCGAAAATAAAGGTACTTTACTCTTGAGTAAAAATCACATTTTTTGACAAACCTCGTATACGACTGATAAAATTTGATATCTGATGGTTGCATTTTAGGTTTTGGAGCATGCAGAACTTTTTATAAAGAATAACTTTTTTTCGTAAAAGTAATAATAAAAAAGTTTCCCATATGCCGCCAACTTACGTAGACACACTGTATATATATATATATATATATATATATATATATATATATATATATATATATATATATATATATATATATATAATCTGTGTGTGTATATATACAGGGTGTTATGAAATTCACTGCATATATTTAAACCCGTAAATGCTGGTATGAATTCAGACTGAATAAAAATATTTATAAATGGCGCTTCATGATAAAAAAAAGGTTGATATCGTCCCTCAAAAACAAAGAAAATTAGTAACTGCGCACCACTGGCAATAAATACATGGCCATATAAAAAACAGCGAGAAACGTTAGTTACAGAAAAAAACCATTTGTTTTGACGTCAGTAGTCACTGTGACGTTGCCAATTCTCTCTAGAATATTCCTATGTAACAGGTTTGAAAAAATAATATTTTTGTTATCTTTAAAGTAAGAAATCATACTTAATCTTTTAATACATTCAATTTCAAAAAGTTAAAATACTACAACACAAAAAATCCAGAGAACAGCTGTTCAAACCAAGAGTAAAATTTTGTTCAACTAGGCCGACCAGAAATTTTTGGAGGAAAATGAGTATCTATACAAAAATTTTGGTTCCAAATTAGCTTTAAACAAAAAAAACTCTTAACACTTAAGCATGTACTTTTTTTATTTGCCTATTTTAAATCATATACCCAGTGATGTGAAATGACGGTCATTTATCATCCATGACAAATGACCGTCATGTGACGGTCATATGACGGTGAAATTTCTTGCATATTATTTACTTTATCGTTACAAATGTAATCACAATCACATATGGATTTTTAATTATTTTCCTCTAAAACCTTGCATTTTTGTGTTTGTGAAAAAAACGCTATTTTGATAAAAACCAAGCTCTAAAAAAACATATATATATATAATATATATATATATATATATATATATATATATATATATATATATATATATATATATATATATATATATGTGTATATATATATATATATATATATATATATATATATATATATATATATATATATATATATATATATATATATATATATATATATATATATATATATATATATATATATATATATATATATATATATATATATGTGTATATATATATATATATATATATATATATATATATATATATATATATGTATGTATACATATATTTGTATACATATATTTGTACATGTATATGTATATACAAACCCCTCCTCCGTCGTGATTCTGACAAAAATCCTTCGAAAACCGAAGAAAAAAACATGTTTTACCCCCTAAAAGGGCGGTTTCACCCCCTCTGGGGGTGAGTTCCGGATCGGATGTTAACCCTCTACCCTCTCCATGACTCACTGTCGAATAATCAAAGACGAAGAGCAGAGGACACCTGAGTCAAATGCTGAGCAACGCTAGAAATTAAGGGGGAAATTCCTCGAGTGAAAATTTGAAGTATTTTGGTGTCCAGTAGACCTGATGGGGTGAAACAGATGTCGGATTCGGATTCAGCGACCTCGAAAACATATAAACATGGGGATCTAGTCCAGTGGACATGATTTTTTTTTCGTGGGGCTGTGCTAATGACAAAAAAAGGAACATATTGATAAAATACATTTCCATTTTATGGTATCCGAAAAAGCTGGATTTAGACTTAGCACCCCAGGGTGAAGCGTAGCTCTTTACAAGATTGTGTTAAATTTTATTTTAACTAATATTTGGTACCTATAGGATTTAGGTCCGATTTCTTTTTTAAAATTTAAAATCTTGAAGCTTTTTGGGCATAGAAAGAATCATACCTCACAGAAAAATACAAACTTAGGGTTAATTAACTAGACTTTCAGACAACCTACTTTAAAACACATATCGTTTTAATTTTTTTAAACATCATTTTACCTAAACTTATTTTAAATATATAATCATATTGAATTAAAAAATTACAAGTTTGGGTGATGGGTAAAGATGATTCGTCCCAGATTTTGCGGGGCGGTCAGTTTTCAGACAAGCCTTCCGGCATTTATAACGTCCCAAAAAATGTCCTGGTTGGCCGGATTCCATCCCGCATTTAAAGTGTATTATAGTTGAAATTAAAACTTTTAAACAGTAATAAAAATTAAAGAGACAAGGGTTGGCAGCCACAAGATCTAGTCACTTTAGTGATGGGTCACTAGTAAACACAATATGCATATAATTATTCCTAATTGTTTATTATAGTTCATTCACTTAA
Source organism: Philopedon plagiatum (assembly GCA_963971165.1). Classification (NCBI taxonomy): domain Eukaryota; kingdom Metazoa; phylum Arthropoda; class Insecta; order Coleoptera; family Curculionidae; genus Philopedon; species Philopedon plagiatum. The sequence goes on along the minus strand of OZ020193.1, from coordinate 33,606,492 downwards.
GTTTGTTATTTCTATTGTTAAATATTATTGGGATGTTCCCTAATGGATATATTTATTATTATACTGCCTTCTTGTTTTGTTTGCTACAGATTATGGTTGTTTAGGTATAAAAATAAGGTAAAATGGTATTTTATTTAGACCCAGGTAGTACCTATTTTAGTTAATTACATTAAATATTTTAATATTTAAAGTTATTGTTTTTCTTTAAAATATGTATAAGTTTAAGATTCAGTAGGAATGACAAATCATCATATTTAATATTTTGTAAAATCTTAGGCTTTGCTATAGCTTACTATAATTTAAATTTTTATAAAAAGTAGCTGACATATTACTATGTCAGAAAGTTCTAAACAAAAAAAAGACAAGGGCATTATTCTATTATTAAATATTATTATTGAAATTTTCTCCCAATGCATATTTTTATTATTATAGTGCCTTCTTCCTTCTTGTTTATTACAAATTATGGTTGTTTAGGTATAAAAATAAGTTATACTGTTTCTTTCCTATTTAGACTCGGGTAGTACCTATTTTAGGTAGTACTTAAATTTATTGTGTTTCTTCAAAATTTTAATAAGAGAATTCAATTGGAATGAAAAAATTATTACATTTAATATTTAGTGAAATCTTAGGTTTTGCTTTAGTTCGCTAAAGTTTAATTTTTTATAAAAATTAGCTGAAATAATGTAATAAATAAAGTTCTGAAGAAAAAAAAAGAAGTGCATAAAAAACAGGAAATTTCAACAAACTTAAATTTTAAATATGAAAAAACTATCTTTTATTATTTATATTTTTTTCGAGTACAGAGCCAAACTGTGGGTAGAAGCTTGTCACCGAACGGATTTACTTCAGCGTCCCAAACTAAGACCTATGCTGTGTGAGCTTCACTTTGATAAAGAATATATTTCAAAAGGGTGCACTTTGAGGAAGACCTTATTGCCTAATGCAGTTCCGACAATATTTCCATGGACAGTGGCTCAACAAAAAAATATAGAAGATATCTCGGAAGAACCGCCTAAGAAAGTGACTATCTTATCAGGTTCGTATAATTTAAATATGCGTTTAGATTTAATTCTGGTGATCAGTATAAATTAGCCCCTCTAATCTCTGTACGATTTAGATATCACAAAATTTGGAGAGAATAAATATGTAAGTAAGTACTGCGTTTTAAACAGAAAAATGACATCAGAGTTTTAAAATCGCGCCCAGTCGCCATTTTGGAAATCTGGTCTGTCATTTTTTGTTTAAAAAGTAGCATTTAATCCTTTCAGATTTTGAAATGTATCTTAATTGATTAGGAACTTAGCAGGGGGTAACTTTTGCTTCACTCTGAAGGTTGGGTTTGATGATGAGAAAGCATTAATGTTTGTTTTTTTAGATGTTACAGTTGTTCCTTCGTTTGGAGATGAAGAAACTAAAACGAGTCTACCAGATGATGAATCGTTTTTATCTCGTAAGTTTGTGTACAAAAATGTCATTGCATCTGACCTTAGTAAAAATTATCAATAGTTTTGATTATGAAATAAAAATATTATTTTTTTGTCAATCTTAGGTCCCAGTACTTCCAAACACACAATTTGTAAACCACTGATTCTTCCTCAAAATACTGAAGGCGTTAAAGAAAGTCTAGATGCCTCGCCACTGTTGCTGTCCCCAACAACGTCTACACAAACGCCTCTTCAACTGAGCTCCAACACCCCACGAAAACAAAAGCTGCGATTACACTTTAGAAACTTAAAACGCAGTCAAAGAAAAAAATTACTTAAAAAAGAAGAGCAGTGGACCATTGAAGATTTTAATAAATTGTGCGACTTTTATCTTGATAAACCTTTAGCTGACAGAGTTAAATCATACGCTGCCGTAAAAGGTAAAAGACGCATTCCCCATAGGTATTCTAATGATATAAAACAATTTGCCTTAACACTTTTTTTAAGTCCCCGAGCATATAATTACCTAAGCAAATTGTTGACGCTCCCTACAGAAAGAAGCTTACAACGCATTACTTTGCAACTGTTGTGTAAGCCAGGCCTTAACAATATTTCTGTGTATAAGGCCCTTGAGCTAAAAATTAAAACTATGCTCGAGCAAGACCGCCATTGCATTTTATGTATTGACGAAATGTCCTTAAAATTTAATATGTGTTATAATACAGGCACCGACGAAATTATTGGTTTTCAAGATCACGGTGAAGTAAAAAAAACCGTCAATATGTAAAAATGCATTGGTTATCATGGCGAGGGGCTTATATTCCGCATGGTAGCAGCCACTGGCTTTTTTCTTCGTAGGGTCCAGCGACATACATACTTGGACTGCTGATATTTCATAAAATACATAGGTTGCGCAGAACTATTTAACTCCACTATGGGCGAAATCTCTGCCACAGGAACGCATGCGCAGTATACGAATAGCCTTGTTCCCGAATTCATCAACGACAAACCGATTCCAGTCGGTCAGCGCGCTGTCCTTGTTTAGATAACGTAGTTAAAAAAGGATAGTATTGTTAACCACGAGACGGGTTCGTCCGCCAGTAAATTCAAATAAACACAGCTGTATCTATGCAACGAACAAATCTAGATTCAGGAACGGAGCAGCAGCCGAAGTCCGTCCTCGGTCTGCTTCAGTTAGCTTCGTACGGGCTGCTTGCGTGGGCCAGTGTTGTCAGATTTCGGTTATTTCTCCCGATCCCATGAATCAAGTACCAAATCTCACGATTTTTACCTTTATAGAAATATCAATCAGCGAATCTCACGACATTGATCTTTGCAAATTGCAATTGAGGTTTGAAACTCTGTTTCTATTTTCACATTGCACTTTCTCAATATACGTAGTTCAAATAGTTCCAATATAATCCAAATGAAATCCAAAATCTGAATAACGAATGGCGAATGTCAAGATCCCACTAAACAATTTTGATAACGATACCTTGTTGTTTTGGGAAAAAATTCATTAGTGAAAATCTCGGATGACTCTCTAAAATTTGCGGGTCGTTAGATTTGTTTTTCAGATTTTTTGCTTACCACACTCGAAAGCAGCAGTAGAGAGAACATTTTTTCACATTTGTTTAATAAAAACTCAACTACCTACGCAACAAACCTAAAGTGAAAACAATAGAAGGCATTTTATATACCAAAAGTTTGTCAAGAGACAAAAATTGCTACGATTTTTGTATCACAAATAATACGATTAAAAGGTTAGGTTGTGGTCACGTATTTTATTCAGATAAAAATAAGATGGAAACTCCAGATGAATAACTTCTTTCTTTTTCTTTGTTTTGTGTTAGTTTTACACTTTTATTTATAAAAAAATATATTTCGTTTTTTATAGCACAAAGTGATAGATATTTGTTTAAGTTTGTAAATTTGTTTACTAATATTTTGATATCGTAAAATTTTTTTCAGTTTTATTAAAATAAATGATAGTAGAATAAGATTATTTAATCCTATTATTTTTACTTCCGGTGCAATCAGTACAGGCTCGCGATTTATCACGAATTTCGGCGGTTAAGTCGCAAGTCGCAAGCACTCTCAAGTTTTTTTTTAATGACTTCTGGCAACACTGCAGGTAGCGTCAGCGCGTCTCCCTAAAGCAGTGTTGCCACGACACGGCAATTGCCGTGATTTTACGGCTTTTCAAACCGAAGGTAGGTACGGCCACGAGCTTACTGTACTGCCGCGCATATAGAAACACGACTTTTTCGTTTAAAAACTCCAAACGCATACTTGGCCATTTATGCACGGCAAAGGCTAAATATGAAGGTAAAAAAATGAGAAGCATTTTAAAAAATGGAGGGATTTGTTCATTCAGAATTGTTAATATATTTTAATTTTAAGGAAAGCTGTCAACAGTTTCATGAATATGCTAAAAATGACAAAGGTATTTTAACTGCCGCTGAGTGGAACAAAAATACGTGTTTAAATTTAAACCGTGAATAAAAAATCTCTTCCTTTGCCACGGCTTTTATTTCCTGTCGGTTGGCAACACTGCGCTAAATGCTATAGCGTGTTGGCGTGGCTGGTGCTCGTGTCTCGTGTCGTTTTTAGTATCATTCTGGAATTAGTAAAGGGTGTATCGAAGGCATGTCTCAATTTGGCGTCACGAAAAAACCGTGTCGCCGTATTTCCACGTAAACATAATATTTACTGTGTTGAATCTAGACTGTAAAAGGGTTCGTGGCGGTATGTCGGCCTTTTCGCTGATGGAAATCTGCTAGCAACCTTTATTTCGCTTTGCGATTGCCGGATCCACACAGCTGGCTTTCACAGTTTTAATTTACGCGGGTAACATCCATATCTTTATGAAAAATATTTTTTAAGTTTTCGACCTATTACCATAAGTATTTCTACATGGACATCGGCGTATTAAACTAAAAATTTACTAAATCTTTCATAAATATGTGTTCTATGTGAACTGATATACCTACCACCATACACAAATATTAAGACCCGTCCTGTAACCTTTTAACTGCGCATGCGTTCCTGTGGCACTGCGCGCGTCCGTAAAGGAGTCATTCTTGGTTCAAGCAATATTAGTCCGTTTTAATCTGTATGTCGCTGGTAGGGTCTCAGTTAAGTACACACTTTTATTGAACATTTTTATAAACAGGACAAAAACCAGTTTTATAGATGCTCCCCTAAATTAACCGACACTCATTTACGTCCCACAAGTTTTTAAAAAATGAGGGTTAATCTTGCCAGCCAAGTCCTTAGCCATACAGTAACAAGTGGGATGAATACCTACATGATATTATGTGCTCTTCCCACCGAGGCATTTGGGACTATAGAGGTTATTGAAAGGTTTTAATAACCTTTTTGATATCATTAATTCTTTTTCTTTAAGAAATCCCGTTAAATATAAAAATTCTTTTGATTGGTCTCCATTTCAGATAGATTATTTAAGTGATACATGCGATTTTTTGGATAATTTAAGAATTATTAATAAAAATAATGAAGACATTACAAATAAGGTGAAATTTATTGATTGCTGGTTAATTACTATTAATAGCGTTAAAAAAATTATCCCAAGGACGTTTTATGTATTTAAGAAAGCGTAGAATTAACACCGACTGCATAGAGAACTTTTTTGGTAGTGTAAGACAGCAGGAAGGAAATAGTATTAATCTCACCCCTGTACAATTTCAAAGGGCTTTTAAAAAAACTTTTCGTCAGAACTATTTGCATTCTGACAATATGATTTGTCAACATGATTTAGATAAAATAGTGGGTTTATAAATAGAGCTTAGTGAAAATGTTTAAAATCGGAGACAAAAAATTATACACAGCCCGGTATTTGTGAACAACATGAAAAGACCTATTTACTAAAAGAGCGCCAGAAAAAAACAATACCAGTTAGAGGTTTGGGCATTTTATCCGAAAGTGAATCGTTATCCAGATATTTTCATTATTTCAGACTATCAGCATCCTGTATAACAACATTCAGATCAAAGTGTGCAAGGAATGTACACTAAACTTTAAATCAGGAATAGAATTTCGTATAAAATATATTTAGTTTCTCAGTGTACAAGCAATTTTTACGTGGTCGAAACATTTTTCTCAGTGTAGGAGACCTGAGTATTGTTAAATATTCGTAAACGCAAAAAAACAAAGGAATTGACGTTTTCGTCGCTTCTCGTTGATGGCTCTTCTTGGGTTCGATTGTAACCCGAGAAGACCGATCATCCGATCAACGAGAACCAACAATCGCGTTCCCTCTAGAAAAAAGTAGTGGGGGTTATACCAGATTACTGTCAAAGCTTCGACCGGACCGGGTAGTCCGAGAGTCGATGACTAGCTTGGGTGACGATCACAGAAAACCGAAACTTCGTTTTTGGTTTTCTGTGGTGACGATGCTGTTGTCTGTGTTATTAAAGTTTGTAAGTGTTTATTTTGCAATCTTGTGTCGTGCAAAAATATGCCTGGAAATTGTTGGGCCTTTCGCGTATGCAGTTTCCAAGAAGGACAAAAAATAAGTATGTTTACGTTCCCCAAGGATCTTGAACGGTAAGTATATATGCACCTTTTCAATATAAGTAGTGTTTACGTGTTTTGAAATGTTTAATTTCTTATTTTTTTCTTAAAATATATCAAAGCAGTACTTACAGTAATTGTTTACTATAGCCTCAGCTTCAAGTTTGTAATCTTCTTAAATGAGGTTATTTTAACCCCCAGAAAGGTCATTTTCACTAAAATTATCTGGTCAAAACATGGTTAAGAAAATTGGAGTGATATATGTGTTTTGTAGTTGCAGAAGCTTTTCTAAAATAGGTATTGAGGTAAATGTTTACTATGTCTCCATTAACCAAATTTGCATTTTTTTGTCATAACTATAACATATAATTACTTTCCCCCAAAAAGACACTTTTAGGTAAAATCTTATCTCGGATAAAACTGCCTGACACAAATATTTGCCCTTAAGTAATTGTTTAAAAACAGGTATAGGTGCATAAGCTAAGCTTGCATTTTTTGTATAAAATACAATTATTTCTGCGGCCAAAAACAGATTTTAAATTAAAATTACCTGGCGCAGTGTTATTTCTTCCAACATCTTAGCATTTAAAATGACAAACTCACTTTTTCTGTAGTCTAAAGTAGAGTTGATACAAAATACTAGGAACGCGTATTTTGTAGAGTTGATACAAAATACTAGGAACGCGTATTTTGTAACAGGTATGACCGCATAACGGGTAGGTACAGGTAACAGTTATCGATTTTACCAAAATACTAGGGGCGTATTTAAATACTCATGTACGCGAATGCGATATTTGGCCTCGATGGAGTATCGGGTCGGAGTCACGCGTCGGCCGTTCAGTAGAGGAAATACGTGTAAAGTATTATTTACGTAAAATACTCTTGGTTAAGCAGCCGAGCAGCGAGCGCCGCATGTCCCGATATCTGCCGCGGTGTTTGGAGTATTTTCAGTATTTTGATATTTGGTATAAAATAATAGGTACGATTATTTATACGTATTTCTCTGTCACGCTGTTCAGCTGTTATTTTCTAATTCTGATATTTTCCCCGAAAGGGCGATCTGTGAGGGCGATTCTGCACACAAGATATCAAGTACAGAATAAATTATTTTAATACTTATATTAGTATATAATATAATGCAATTTGGTGGATTTCTTCAATTAGTAGTGCACTTTTTAAATTTTTGTGTGTCTAGGATGTTGGTCTGGGGGTGCTGCAGCCCTCCAGCCCCTCCCCTGGGTGCGCCAGTTTGTAAATAGCGTATGGACAAATAAATAAAACTAAACTAAACTATTAAGCAGTGGCGCACCCAGGGGAGGGGCTGGAGGGCTGCAGCACCCCCAGACCAACATCCTAGACACACAAAAATTTAAAAAGTGCACTACTAATTGAAGAAATCCACCAAATTGCATTATTCAGCATCCCCCCCCCCCCCCCCCCCGAGACAAAATTCCGGGTGCGTCCATATGTTGTTACGTATAACAAGCAATTTAAATATTATAAAAATATCAAAACAAAGTCAACGTTTCCCACATAAAAATAAAAAACGATCAACTGGCTTGTACTACCTAAATAAAACTTTGAAATTAAAAACTAGAACAAAACAAAATGAACAAAATCCTATAGCTATATAGGATTTTGTTCATGTAACTTAATACTTTAAAATATTTAATTACTGTGATAATTTTATTTTTCTCTACGTACTTTGGTTAGCCTTAGCTCATTATAAAATAATAATTTTAAAATAAATTAATTTAACTTTTGTCAAAAATTTGGCCTCATATTAATATATCGCACCGCACCGTATTAGCGCTTGCCGTCGTGAAACTTCGACCTGGCTGCAGCTCCTTTGATTTTAATAAGGAAAAAGAGATTATTTTATTTTTCAAGAGAGAATTTTTATTTCTAAATTAAATCCGTGAATAAAATGTGAACTTTACATTTAACATAACTTATCTTATTTTACTACTTGATGTTGCGATGTTGCCAGTTATCGTAAAAATTCCCTTACGATTTTGAACGCAGAACCAGAACGCCGTCTGTATAAATCACAGATCAAATTTGTACTTTGTAAAGTACTAGGTAAAAAATAACAGGTATTTGGAACAGGTATGAACTTGGAACTGGAACGTAACGTACCTGTTACCTAAAAATACTGGTTTGTATCAACTCTAGTATTTTGTAACAGGTATGACCGCATAACGGGTAGGTACAAGTAACAGGTAGTGATTTTACCAAAAATACTAGATGCGTTATTAAATACTCATGTACGCGAACGCGATATTTGGCCTCGATGGAGTATCGGGCATAGAGAAAATATATATATCTTGTCTATGGTATCGGGTCGGAGTCACGCGTCGGCCGTTCAGCAGAGGAAATACGTGTAGAGTATTATTTACGTAAAATACGCTTTGACGCCGCCGGTCCCGCTATTTGCAGCGGCGCTTGGAGTATTTTCAGTATTTTGATATTTGGTATAAAATAATAGGTACGATTATTGATACTTATTTCTCTGTCACGCTGTTCAGCTGTTATTTTCTAATTCTAATATTTTCCCCGAAAGGGCGTTCTTGCACACAGGATATCAAGTACAGAGTAAATTATTTTAATATTTATATTATATATAGCCAACATCCTAGGCACACAAAAATTTAAAAAGTGCACTACTAATTCAAGAAATCCACCAAACTGCATTATTCAGCCCCCCTCCCCCTCCCCTAGACAAAATCCTGGGTGCGCCCATGTTATTAAGTATAACAAGCAATTTAAATAATATAAAAATATCAAAACAAAGTAAACGTTTCCCACTTAAAAATAAAAAACAATCAACTTTGGCTTATACTACCTAAAAAAAACTTTGAAATTAAAAACTAGAAAAAAACAAAATGAACAAAATCCAACATAGAAATAAATAAAACAGTAAACACAAATTAAACAAACTTTGAATTCACATTTAAAAATAAGAGATATTGCACTTTTTTGCATTCATTCGAGTACGAGTACGAGTGAAACTTCGACCTGGCTGCAGCTCCTTTGATTTTATTAACGAAAAAGGGATTATTTTATTTTTCAAGAGAGATTTTTTATTTCAAAATTAAATCGGGGAATAAAATATGAACTTTACATTTAACATAATTTAACTTATTCTACTACTTGATGATGCGATGTTGCTAGTTATCGTAAAAATTCCCTTACGATGACGATTCATGAACGCAGAACCAGAACGCCGTCTGCATTAATTATAGATCAAATTTGTACTTTGTATTGTACCAGGTAAAAAATAACAGGTATTTGGAACAGGTATGAACTTGAAACTGGAACGTAACGTACCTGTTACCGAAAAATACTGGTTTGTATCAACTCTAGTCTAAAGCAGGAACAATTTTTCCTTCTCTAGAATCCTTAAGTGGTAGAATTTTTAAGAATAATATCTAAATACTGAGACCAGATTTATCTCCATTGATTATGCCAAAAAAGGAACATATTGATAAAATACATTTCCATTTTATGGTATCCGAAAAAGCGGGGTTTAGGGTAAGCCATAGGCGTTTCTAGGTGGGGGCTTGGGGGTCTAAGCCCCCCAAATCTCGGATTAGCCCCCCCTAATCCAACTGAGTGGCCTAGCCACCTATATATAAACCAGGGACTTAAGCCCCCCCAAATATGTAAACCGGGGTCTTAAGCCCCCCCAAAAATAGAGGTCTAGAAACGCCTATGAGCGTAGCTCTTTAGAAGATTGTTTTAAATTTTATTTTAACTAATTTTTGGGACCAATGTCTTTTTTAAAATTTAAAATCTTGAAGCTTTTTGGGCATAGAAAGAATCATACCTGACAGAAAAATGCAAACTTAGGTTTGATTGATTAGACTTTCAGACAACCTTGTGTGTGAATGTATCCAATACGTTTATACATGTAATTTTAAATTTTGACTTTTCTTTCATGGATTGATTTTTATCTTTTTTGATAATTTGTCATATTTATTATGTCTTTTTACTGTTGTTGAACATTTTCACTCTTAATAGTTGAATTCTCATTTTTTTTATTTTCTATTGCAACATAAATTGTATTTTTGTAACTCACGCTTTGTAAACGAGTACCATTGTTCTTTTTATAATAAAGCATTTTTTGACTTTGACTTTGACCTACATTAAAACCCATATCGTTCTAATTTTTTTTAACATCATTTTGCAGCTGGTGTTACCTGACCTTATTTTAAAAATATATTTAGTTTCTCAGTGTACAAGTGATTTTTTACGCAGTCGTAACATTTTCCTCAGTGTACGGTACCTGAATGTTAGATATTCGTGAACACGAAAGAACAAAGGATTTGACGATTTTGTCGCTTCGTCGCTTCTCGTTGATGGCTCTTCTCGAGTGCTAGAGTATTCGTCTGTGGTATTCGTTTCATAAGTAATATTCCTTTCAGAGGTGTCTGACGCCCCGTAGCGACTCGCCCCAGAGTAACTCGACACCGTTCCGAATGGAACAATTATTGACAAGTTTGACATTAAACAAGTCATAAGTGATGGACGAGTGGGCAGGGGGGATAGGGCTTGAACGGTTCAGGTGCTTGATGCCCCAGTTGAATGGAACAACTGTGTGCTGCTCTGGAGCTGTACGGAAGCTCCTCCTTGGGGTGAAAGGAAGACACCTAAACCCTGTTATTTTCTTTGTATTCGTTGATTCCTTGGCTAGATAAATTGAGTTCCCTAGTTTTAATTTTTAGTATTTCCAAAGAAAATAATACTACGCAATATTACCAATGGCTTCTCCTATAGAAACTAAAAGGAAAAGGTGTGCTTATCGCCCTTGTCCTACACGAAGAGAACCGTCAACTAGCTTTTTTTTATTTCCGAGAGATCCAGAAAGGTATGTACCCATTGAGGTTATGTTTAAATTAGTATAAATATGAAATAAATCTAGGAAATCAAAGTTTAAAGTTAGGAAATACGAAACCACAGTTTATAATTGAAACTTTTGTAAAATAATTATTAATATTATTATAAACAATATTAGGTATCTGTTCTATTGGTTTTTTTATGATATTTTTATGTCAACAATAAATCAATGTTGTTGATTATATTGTTTTTTTTTTCATGTATTCTGTATTTTTGGAGTATTTAAGTTTGTTTGTTTTTATACATATTATTTTAGGTCTGCAATTTGGCTAAAAGCATGCAATAGACAAGAGCTACTTGACAAAAGCATGGATCAACTGCATAAAAATTATTCCTTATGTGAAAAACATTTCGAGAAAAAGTATATTTCCAATGGTGGAACACGTAAACGATTATTTGACCAAGCTGTACCTACAATTTTTTCCCATGTCATGATACCAACATCTCAACAATCTCCTACTCATAGAATAGTTGGGGATACAAGTAAAAATATGAATATTGTGCCAGGTGTGTACATTTTTCTAAAACAGAAATTATGCCTTTTTCTTTTAAAGGAAAATCGTTCTTAAAATAATATAATAATACATTTGTAAATAGCGCCATTCCTTCTCCTGAGGACCTTCCTTCAGTTCCAGTTATTTCTGCTGAAATTGTAACCTCTGTGTCAGGTATTACACTCAACTTTTTTTACACCCATTTTACAAAAACGTTTATACTATTTGCAGTACTTCAGCTAAATTGTACAGTCGTAGTCATAACATAGTTTCATTCTTCATAAGAAAAAACATTAAAACTGAAACTTATTTCGGCCATGACATTCTACATGTTATAGAAACCATTAAGTACACAACACAACATCTTTTTACACCCTGGGTGACCATTACTAAATTTTTTACTGTATCTTGTTTTAGTAATGGCCACCCACTGTTTTTAGCATACAAATTTATTTTTAGAAAAAACTAGAAAAAAAAAACTAATGAAACACTTACCTTAAAAGGTATTAACAAAAACTTAAAATGTTGTAACTATTTCATAAATAATTTTTATTTAAAAAAATACGCGTGATGCATCTTTGGTCGAAAGTTAAAAGTCAACTGAATCGGACAGGTGACTCACAGGTGAGTTTGTTTATATATGAGTGGCCAATAAAAAGTTTTAATATTTGTTTAACAGATTTATGATTTTTAGTAAAGCCTGCCACATTAATCAACTTATTGTTTAAAACATGTTTTAAACAAATCTGTTTAAAACAACAATAAGTGCTTTAAATATGCTTAAAACAAATGTTTTAAACCTTTCCTTTTAAACATAACAACTTTCTTTCTTTTTAAAACACTTATTATCATAAATATATCATATAACTAATTATCATAAATATCCTTATATAACTAATTATCATAATTAAATAACTAATGTTTAATATTAAAAAAAAGCATGTAAAAACACTAAAAACACATTTAAGACAATGTTTTTTACGCAGTTAAGTAAGTTTTTTTTTTAAATTAGTGTACTTACAGTGTATCTACTAATCCGAATCCAATAATAAAAATTGGCAGACTTTACTAAAAATCATAAATATGTTAAACAAAAATTAAAATATAAAAAAATCATTCATAGCTAAGATTTAATATTGGAAAAGTCGGTCAAGTGCAAGCTATACTTGCACAGTTAGTGTTCCATGCCATCAGACCCCTACTTAACCAGAGCAAAGCTCGGCCGCCCGATCTCCGTCCATCTGCCGCGCTACCTGCCGCCGACGACAGCAACGCCGTATCGCATCGAGTATGCGCGGAGCTGAGTGCGTCAAATTAAAAATTTTGAAAAATGTGTAAGAATAAAAGTGGTTCCTTACATCGTGAGAAATATTTTTTGTCGAAACTCTTTTTCACTAAAACCAATGGTTCAGCAGTTATAACAAAATAAACAATTACATTGTTTATAACAATTGACCGTGCTAGAATTTTTCAATCCTGATAATTTTCATTTAATCTAGGTACACCTAATTCTCAATGCTCTTGATTTTTTTCAGATTTTTCTGAGCCATCCTTTTGGTGATAAGAGTGGGGGATATTAATTTTTAAGCGTTTTTCCCGAAAAATGATTTAAAAATACATTAAAAAAATTCATCATATATATCGTTGAATTCGTGCTTCAATAAAGCGTTCATGACTAATATTTAATATTAAAAAAATGTAAAAACACTTAAAACACATTTAAGACACGATGCCCTTAAAAAAAATTAATTTTCCAATTTACCCCCAAAATCTAAATTTAACTTTTTATACTTGACGTCTATAATTGGGCCACCACACTCTATATCTGTTCCAAATTTCAAATTTTTATGTCTTGTAGTTTTAAAGAAAATCGCCTATGACAGACGTCCGGACGGACACCGAAGTGGTTCCGTTTCACGGAACACTAAAAAAATATGTAAAAACAGTAAAAACACGTTTAAGACATTGTCTTTTCAACAGTTAAGCAATTTAAAAAAAAAAATTAGTGTACCTACCTACAGTGTACTTACTAATCCAATAACAAAATAAAAAGTAAAATCATACAAAAGTGACTACATGTAAACGTAACAAAAGGAAACTAAAACAAAATAACCCTATTCACTCTATCACGGTAGCAGAGAGTAGATAGAGTTCTTATCTAATCTCTGATGCAATTCATGCTCTCAAAACGATTCTTTAATTGAGTTACAATAATATCACTACTAGCTTTTTATACATCAACCTCAAATAGTGTGTTGTGTTCTCGTCAGTACTAAGTTCCTCGAAAAATCTCTTCACCTTTCTGTGCCCTTATTCTCGAATTCCGGAGTGATTTTCCATTTCCTGTAGCCAAAGCACTCGCCGCGCCATCTCTTTAATGTTTTCAAAACTATCACAAACATTTCTACAAGATATTAAACTAGAATTTAACATTGTTTTGGCGATTTCCAAATCTATTTCAACATATTGTAATGTATTTGATGTTAAATTATGCGCTCTAAAACTGCACACTGAAAAATCAGTAAAAACACAAATTTAAATTTCTCCATGTTTTTTTTTAATGGCCTTCTGAGACAACTATTCTAAAAATCATTCGGAATTATAGCATTTATTAATTAATACGGTGGTTGGCGTTGGGTCCCCCCGCAACGCGGGTTTTGCGGGGGTGTACTTTACGCCACAGATGGCGCCCATAAATAATTTCGCCCCCTCCGCCCCTAGAGTCTTGAACGCCACGGTATCACGCTGCCGTGTGGTATGTGGAAAAGCGTAGGGAAAAGTGTAAAATGATTCGACGTCAAAACCGTCCTATTCACGCCGGATGAAGGCGCCGTTTCACACTCGCCCAATCGGTAGGTAAAAAGACAGCATGTAGGGTAGAGCGAAACCAAGGGTTGACAGCCCTTGGGGGGTGCATGCTCTGGTTGTATTTCTGAGGACCGTGGTTTGGAGCACACGTTAAACTGTAGGTTCCGGGGCCAATACACTAGTTTTTAGTGCCAACGTAATAAAATTAACTTTAACTTTTGACACAGCTTTTCTGTTCATATTTTTCTTTGCTTTTTGATTAATAAGTTTTAAATTTTGTTATTTTCCAAAAGTTATGTACAATTTCGTATTTTCGGCACATCTCGTATAACCTTACGTAATTTTGATATTGCTACTAGGTATCTACATGCTTGCACGTCTTGCAGTAGGTAAATAAATGTATGTTTTGTCGGTGTGTTAACGGTAGAGATATACATTTCCATTTTTAATGATTCTGTCTCGTATAATAAGTGACAATACTGTCACTTAAAACGGTCCCCTTGAGATCAAAGGAACCGACACCCTCTTTCGTTTCTATATGCTTTAATAATTCTGTGCTGAACTAGGTAGCCCTAGTATCGGGTACTCCTCTATTCCAGTTCCCTTGGTTTTTTTTTTCTGGAAACGTTTAATGGTATAGTATGAATAGAGACAAAATGCCCCCAAAATAGAAAAGTGATGTTTGGAAGTACTTTTCCAAACTAACTGAAATATTGCAGAGTGCAACTTGTTTGTTTAGGAACAATACAAATATTTTGAAAAAAAAAATCTTTTACAGATTATTTCTACACCACACCCGAATAATTCATGAAAAAAAAAATAAGGAAGTAAAAGTATCGAAAGTTTGAAAAACATCGATATTTTGCAATATTCATATTTTTCCCCGACATATCGAGGACATCGATAGTTCGCTTTCGTTATATCAGTGTAGACTTGATACAAAAAGGCTGTTTACCGTTGTCAAACCTGGTTAACCACTCGATATAATGCGGTAAACCAATAATAGCGCTGGTTCCTGAAAGGACCGGTTTTACTGCGGAACGCAGATCGGGCGTTTCTATTGGATTTGTTTATTTTTACGGCTATCGACTCAACCTAAAAACATACCTCTCCTCCTGCTTTCATCATTTTAAAACATGATTTTTAACATTTGTGAAAAAATAAATTTAATTTTAAACTAAAAAGCAAAACATAAACAACAAAATGACATAACATACCGGAAAACCAGCGAGGATGTATCTCAACGAATACTAATACAGGATGTATGTGTTCCTTCGGTGACATTAATGACAAATGTTTTTCAGGAACCGCGTTTCCAAACTTACCAACTTTTCAGTTTACCGGTACTTACGGGACACAAAACCGTAACCGAAGTTGACAACGGTACACGCCCAACCAGTATTTTCCGGTTACGGGTACTTACGTTTCAGTTCCAAGTTCATACCTGTTCCAAATACCTGTTATTTTTTTCTTAGTACAGTACATAGTACAATTTAAAATGCCTTTCAAAAAAACATGAATTTAATTACATCAAAAAATATACTACTTATATCATGCTACTAAATTAATTATTAGACAACAAAATAAATTTATTTATTGCCCTTAAATAATCAGCTTAGTTTATTTCATGCTCTTTTCCGGCAATATACAGGGTAAGTCGGGAGCAACACACCAAATTTTAAAAGTGTATTCTACACGTAAATATAAGTCAACAAAACCCAAAAGTTGTAACGTTTTGAAAAAACACGTTTCATATATTTTTTTTAATTACAACTTTTTTAATAAATGTTCAAAGACACGCTTTACAATGCCATGATTATCATCAGCATCTTTATCCTATTTTTAAAACTTTGTAATTGGAGAAATCTGATTACAACTTTTAAGTTTTTTGGACTTATATTTGAGTGTAGAGTAGAGTACGTACACTCCTAGAATTTGGTGCGTTTCTCCCGACTCGCCTTGTATAATATAAATAATAAAATAATTTAATCTGTATACTTGATATATTGTGTGCGGGAACGTGCTTTCTTGGGAAAATATCGCATTATGGAATTACAAAATAACAGCGGAACAGCGTGCCAGAGAAATACGTATCAATAACCGCACCTATTACTTCGTATCAAAATACTGAAAATACTCCAAACACCGAGACAGATACCGGGATCGGCGGTGCTCGCTGCTCAGCTACGCGTATTTCACGTAAATAATACTTGTTAACGTATTTCCTCTGCTGAACAGCCGACTCGTTCATTCAGTTGAACCTAGTATTTTTGGTAAAATCGATACCTGTACCTACCTGTTATGCGCTCATACCTGTTACAAGGTACCAGTTCCTATTATTTTGTATCATCTCTATGTCAATTCTCGTCAAATCGTAATTTTCATCCAATTTTGCCATCCCTATATTATGTTAATGCTGGAACATCGATGTTAACATCGAGAGCAGGCATCGATGTCGATCAAACATCGTTGTTAAAATCATCGATATGAAGGTAACGTAACATCGATGTATATTACTTTTGAAAATAATTGTCAAGAATTAAGATTGGAAAGTAAAACAAATAAATCATATAAATATTATAATTTATTTATCAAAAAATTAAATATACTTAACCAACAGAAACAAATCCCAAATCAAATAATAAATCTAAAGAGATAACATACATTTTTGTATTAAAAAAAAAGCAAACAAAAAAAAATTTATACACTTAAAAATGAAAGAACTTGAAAGTAACTAAATAGTGTTTATTAATTTAGCTCCCAAAATCTTTTGTCAATAGATTCGGAACGGAAGGTTGATGGTGGAACCTTGAAAAATAACCATCGATGTTTGTGACCCACAGTTTGTTAGCCTATGTTGTGACCCCTATCATCGATGGCAAAACATCGAATATCAATAACAAAATATCGATGAACATCGCCCAGCACTCTATTATGCACTGTCACTACTTGAGTGTCACGAATTTCGATTTCGAATCTATAGACGGTGTTGTCGTGTTAATGCTGTTAATAAAGTTTTCAAGTGTTTATTTTGCTATTAGCAAAAATATGCCGGGAAATTCTTGTGCTTTTCGCGGGTGCCGTACTCAGGAAGGACAGAAAATAAGTATGTTTACGTTCCCCAAGGATCTTGAACGGTAAGTACGAGTACATATTATGCACCTTTTCAATATAAAGTAGTGTTTGCCTATTTTTAAATGTTTACTTTCTTATTTTCTTTTAAATATATAAAAGCAGTACTTACAGTAATTGTTTACTATAGCCCCATGATCCAAGTTTGTACTTTTCTTGTTAGAGGCGATTATTTTAGCTCCCAGATAACATTTTACTTTCCCCCAAATAGACACTTAGGTAAAATCTTAGTTGTCTCCCCACATAGCAACCAATGGATATTTATATCCTATGGATATAATATGTATACATGTAACGTATGTACATTTAATAAATATTCCACGTATATTGCAAGAATATAAAACTTTATTGATGCTGTGTGGGTCAGGTAGAAATGACAAGTACTTAATATTTTTTAAAATTCTCTGAGGGATATGTTTATGTATATGAGCTTTTTAAAATTATTGCCCTTAAGTAATTGTTTAAAAATACATATAGCTTCATAACCTAAGTTTGCATTTTTTGTATTATTTACAATTATTTGTATTGCCAAAAACAGATTTTAAATTTAAATTATGTGGCGCAATGAATGTTAATTTGGTAATTATTCGGATTATTGTATGCACCGAATTTTTTCATGAAATTTTGCACAGACCCTAATTTTGGGTCGTAGAACACGAATCCGAAGTCAGTTTTTGGCGGTCTCGAATGGTTTTTCCGCAAAAAAATATTTTAACTTTTAGGTTAGGTTTTTCAATGAATTTCTTTAAATTTCGGCACTTTTACTTAAACACATCTATACAAGTCATTACACACTATTTTTCTGAACCATATTTAGGCAAATTTATGTAGAGACACATTAAAAAAACAGAGAAAATATCAAAAAACTGAAAAAAATAAACACGCAATTCCTTGTTACACATTCTGATGGAAAGACGCGCAGTTGCCAAATTTACAAATTGTGTTTCCCTCAAATTTTAACGGTTTCCATGAATAAATCCGAAAAAGAGATGGCAATATTGGCATTTTATTTTCCCTAGTAACAGCACTTTAGTTTAGTATTTAGCCAGCAATAGTGACAGACAGGTGCTTTAAAAATGGAACCAAATCTGAGCAAAAAGGTGTATACACCCAAGCAAACCTGAGCAAGAAGGTGGTCAGGTTTGCTCAGTTTTCATTGATATAGATATACCTATATGTATCTATATCAATGAAAACTGAGCAAACCTGACCACCTTTTTACTCACCCAACCTGAGCAAAAAGGTGGTCAGGTTTGCTCAGTTTTCATTGATATAGATACATATATATCTATATCAATGAAAACTGAGCAAACCTGACCACCTTTTTACTCACCCAACCTGAGCAAAAAGGTGGTCAGGTTTGCTCAGTTTTCATTGATATAGATATATATGTATCTATATCAATGAAAACTGAGCTAACCTGACCACCTTTTTGCTCAGGTTTGCTTGGGTTGGGTATACACCTTTTTGTTCAGATATGGTTGCATGCATCAGCATGCAGGTGTTGGATTACTGATCAATAGGATTTTGGTTAGGTCTGATGTAGGTTAAAATTAAAAAATGTTGTTGACTAAGTTGGACAGAATAGTAACTTTAGTTTGTTATGGTTAGCTTTTTTATTATTCCTAATTTACAACTTTTTCTTGAAAAATAAGTAAACCTGGCAACGCCGGACATTTAACAGCTGGGAACGTAATGGCGTCTACTAGCAAATACAATGGAATTTTATATAGGAAAAAGCAATTTTCTTAGCTATTTTTGGCTAAATGTGGTGTTTTGTGTGACGAAATAAAATAAAAATTATAAGTTTACAGATATGTTTAAGTGAAAGTGTCGAAACTTAAAGGAATCTATAAAAAAAGGTAACCTAAAAGTTAAAAAAAAATTTTGCGGAAAAACCATTCGAGACCGCCAAAAACTGACTTCGGATTCGTGTTCTACGACCCAAAATTAGGGTCTGTGCAAAATTTCATGAAAAAATTCGGTGCATACAATAATCCGAATAATTACCGTTAAGGTTTCTAACATTTTAGCATTTAAAAGGACAAAATCACTTTCTGTAGTCTAAAGCAGGAACAATTTTTCTTTCTTTAGAATGCTTAAGTGGTAGAATTTTTAAGAATAATATCTGAAATCTGACACCAGATTTATGTCCATTGATAATGACAAAAAAGGAACATATTGATAAAATACATTTCCATTTTATGGTATCCGAAAATGCTGGGTTTAGGAGCACCCCAGGGTAAATTCTTGGCTCTTTACAAGATTTTAAAAAATTTCATTTTAACTAATTTTTGATATAGGTCCAATGCCTTTTTTAAGATTTAAAATCTTGAAGCTTTTTGGGCATACAAAGAATCATACCTGATGCAAACTTAAGGTTTATTTATTCAGTTAATTAATTAGCTCTCGACAACCTACTTTTAAAACACTTAGGTATCGTCCTAATTTTTTTTTTAAACATTTGGCAGCTAGTTTTACCTAAAATTATTTTAAAAATGTAATCATATTAAATTTTAAAAATTAGAAACTTGAGTGATGGATAAAGTGACCAGTCCCAGATTTTGCGGGACGGTCAGATTTCAAACCAGCCTTCCCGCATTTACAACGCCCCCTGGTAGGCCAGATTCCGTCCCGCATTTAAAGTATATTATAGTTGAAATGAACAAATTTTAAGCTTTAATAGTAAAAATTAAAAGACGAGGGTTGGCAGCCTCAAGATCTGGTCACTTTAGTGATGGGTCTCTAGTAAACATAATATGCATATAATTATCCCTAAGTAATTATTTATTATAATTCATTCACTTAAGTTTGCATTTCTGCTGTTAAATATTATTGAAATTTCCCCCCAATGCATATTTTTATTATTATAGTGCCTTCTTCCTTCTTTATTACAAATTATGGTTATTTAGGTATAAAAATAAGTTATACTGGTACCTGCTTTTCTGCTTATGATTTCTTTCCTATTTAGACCCAGGTCGTACCTATTTGAGGTAGTACTTAAATATATCCTGTTTCTTTAAAATGTTTATAAGTTTAGAATTCAATTGGAATTAAAAAATTATTACATTTAATTTTTTTTTTGTGAAATTTTAGGTTTTGCTTTAGTTAACTAAAATTTAAATTTTATAAAAATTAGCTGATACATCATAGAGTTCTGAACAAATAAAGTAGTGCATAAAAAAACAGGAAATTTTAACAAACTTAAATTTTAAATATGAAACAACTATATTTTAATATTTATATTTTTTCGGTTCCAGATCTAAACTCTGGGCAGAAGCTTGTTACCGAACGGATGTACTTCAGGTTCCTAATCTAAGACTTAAGCTGTGTGAGCTTCACTTTGAGAATAAATATATTTCAAAAGGGCCCTCTTTTAGGAAGCACTTATTGCCCAATGCAGTTCCGACAATATTCCCACGCCCCGTGGCTCAACAAAAAAATCTAGAAGATATCTCGGAAGAACCGCCTAAGAAAGTGATCTTATCAGGTTCGTATAATTTAAAAATGCGTTTTTTTTTAAATTCTGGTGATCAGAATAAACTCAAACCACCTAATTTCTATATTGATTTAGATATCACAAAATTGTGGCAGTTAAATATGTAATTAAGTACTGCTTTTTAAATAAGAAAAATGACATCAGAGTTGTAATCTGGCGCCCAGCCGCCCTTTTGGAAATCCTGAGAAGTTTTGGAACAATCGTCAGAACGGCTGCCGACAGTCGCAAAAATATTTTCAGGATGAACAGGAATCCTTTTCTAGCCACAGCTAAAATCCATTCTAAGAGGTTTTCCTCTCCATTAAAAAGTTGAGTTTTCGGGTCCATTTTTCTTTTCAAGGCATCAGTTTCAAGTCTCCTTAATATAGATCTCAGTACATTAAATTCTTTGCCAGTAGCTTTTTTAGTGTTGCCCTCATTTTTCACCGCGTTTAAAGTCATTTTTTCTTCAGTCCACATAAAAAATTATTTTTTTTTGTCTCCATGGCTAAATGCAATAAAATGATTTTTAGGCAAAAAATAGAAACCATTCGTTTACTAAAATTTAGTATTTTAGTAGTGGCCACCCTGGGCGACCATTACTAAATTTTATCTTGTTTTAGTAATGGCCACCCTTTTTTTAACATGAAAGATTGTTTTTAGAATTAGAAAAAAACCCTAATGAAGCACGTACCTTAAAAGATATTAATAAACACTTAAAACGTTGTAACTATTTCATAAATAATTTTTATTTACAAAAATACAGCCGCGTGGTGCATCTTTGGTTACAGTTAAACGTCAACTGAATTGTGACAGACTGACAGGTGAGTTTGTTTACATATGAGTTAGCTGAAATTGTGAACATTCAAGATGTGTTGAACAATAAAGAACCTGTTGCTAGAAGGTATTCAATGGAATACAAACGGCTGGCGCTAATATTATATTTCGTCGGTCCTAGAGCTCATTCATTTATGAGCAAGAACATTACAAAATATATCCAAAAAAATTTGTCTACCGATCGAGTTTAGCCAATAATGTCATATTTAATGCCCTCCAAATAAAAATGCAAACAATGCTAGACCAAGACAAGGGCCGTTCTTTGTATATGGATGAGATAACACTTAAGTCAGATTTGTTCTATTACACGGGAAGAGATGAACTGGTTGGACTACATGATATTGGGACGGGAAGAAAAAATTTCATCTATGGCAAAAATGCCCTAGTTATTACGGCCAGAGGTCTGTATTCCAACTGGAAGCAACCAATAGCGTATTTCTTTCTTAAATCGCAGTTTCAAGCTAATCGGCTTCGAGCTGCACTTAAAGAATGTGTAAAGAAACTGACAAGTGGGGCTATATGTTGATGCTGATAGCATCAACATATAGCAATATGGAGTCAAATTTTATTGACCTAGTCAATTTCCTGGGAGTCACCCCTGAAAATCCAGAATTTCAGTTATCAGGTGTCAACATATTATATTTATTTGACATATTTCAAATAATCATTAATCATAATTAATCAAAGCTATTCAGAATAACCTTATTAAAAATATTTTCCATTTTAATGATCAAAAAACGTCCTGGTCATTCATTGAAGATTTTTTAAAACTTGACAGCAAACAGTTTTATAGATGCGCTCCAAAGCTTAGTAGTGCCCATGTAAGTCGCATCAAATTTTGAGAAGATGAAAGTAAAGCTTGCCATTCAGGTTTTAAGCCGTAGTGTGACTAATTACATGAGTGATATGAGCCTTGAAGCACTTCTAAATCATGCAGTTGCAACAATAGAGGTTTTAGAAAAGTTTAATAACCATTTTGACATGTTAAATTCCTCTGTTGTCGAAGAAAAAAATTAAATTTAAAAAAATCTTGGAGGGCCATGAATTATAAGTAAATAAATTATTTAAATGAAATGGTACAGTTTTTTCAAACTTTAAAAATATTAAACAAAAAAGAGAAAGGTATCACGTCTTAAGTGTAGGTTTATAAAGTCTTGGCTAATAACGATAAACGCATGGATCTATTATAATAGGATTCGATATCCGTATACTGTGAGCGTATCGAACGTGAAGCCTTATATAATATAAATATTTTGTTGTTTGTTATTCTCTTGAGAGAGCAGTTTACGAACTACGAACATAGACAAGACTACGAATTACCACGTAATTGAATCAAGAATGGTAGTAGAAAGAGATAAAATAGCATTGGAGTGTTGGAGCTCAGAAGTGTTGTTGTCTGCTGGGTGCTTAGGAAAAACGTCTGGGAACGCTCGGTTACACGTACGTCTTTGTCTAATGAACTAGAAAAGAAAAAGTGCGACGTATAGATTTATAAATGACTCAGAGCGACTTTAAATAAACGCCTTTAGAAATAACCTAACATAACATAACCTATAAATAATAAAACCTTTTTAACTTAAATTTATTACTATTTAGCAGAAAAATAAAATATTTTGGGGCTTTTATTACTTTTAGTAAATCTTGTGATGCTTCTAACGTATTTTTGTACAAAAATACAAGGTAAAATAAGATGTGGCCAATGTTTACAAATTGTGTTTACAGTGTCGTTTAGAATGGTTTGTTTTGGCTTCAAAGAATGTGAAATCATCCCGTATCCAGTCCTAATAAATCCATGGATAAACGGCATTAAAAAACTCTGGGAGAAACTGTCTCCTGCAGGTTTCAAATACTTGAAGACAAAACGATTGAATTGCCTTTAAAAATGTTTTGGAGGAATTTGGCAACAAGGAGGAAATTGCATCAATCCTACGATGGTACAGTCACTGCCCTCGTGAAGGAGACAGGCCGTCAGGTGCGCATCCATTTTCCGTGATCAGCTGATCGCCCTGGGCGGTCAGTCGGTCGAACGAGACATTTTATAAACGTTTAGGTACCTGCGCGTCCTACTGTTTGTATTAAATTTTGTGCTTACGCTAATATTTAATGACCTAAAAGTTATGTTGTGGCTATTATATTAGTTTTTGTGTTAATATTTGTGACTGTTGTTTTAAAAAATGCCACAAAGTTGTGTGCTCCGGGATGTAAATCAAACTATAAATACCGGCGAATATGTTGCAAGTTTTTCTTTCCCAAAAGACAAACAGAGGTGTGAATTGTGGCTGAAAAAGATCCCTAGAGATAATTTACAAGTAACCAAAAATACATCTATATGCATTAAACATTTTGATGAGAAATAGAGAGAGAACTCCGGGCGACTAGAAATGACCGTAAGTAAATTAGTGTTTTGGGTTAGGTTTTGATAAATTTATTACCCTAAAAATCATGCAAATTCTTTAATATTTCTGGTAGAATGAGTATTTTTTGGCACTATATATAAATATAAGGGCATATTTTACGTCTTTTTACTTCCTGTATGTACCCACATAACCAAAAAGTTGAGGTTAAATTACAGTCCTAGTTGATTTGGCATGTTTTGGGGCTATGTTTCTACGTATGAACTCTGCAAGAGTCGCATATTATATGCATAGGCTAACTAAAAACTGGTAAAATGGTAATTCTTCTAAGCTTAAGCATGTGTAGGTCTCGGTGTAGGTAGAAGTTTAGGAACTTAACTTTCATTGTAGGCATGTTTTGGGTCTACGTATCACATGTACATAAGTCACATCACTAATAACTGGTAAAATGGGAATTGTTCTATTTAGCTTAAGTAGGTGTAGGTACCAACTTAGGAAGGTAAGCTTATACAAAGGCATGTTTTGGGTCTACGTATCACCTCTACAGTAAAATTAAAACTAGGGTTGAGTACCGTTGAATTATACTATTTACTTGGTGCACATAGAAGTTTGAGAAGGTAACCTCTTTATGTATGTAGGCATGTTTTGGGTCTAGGTACCAACTTCACATAGCTGATAGATATCTAACTCGGTATCTAAGATCTTTACAGAAATTCAAATCGATAAGTACCATATTATGACTGATGGTATGACATAGTTACGTTAAACAGTTTAAACACTTGGCAGCGATTACCTATTAAATATTCTTCAAAGGAATTCAAGGGTAAATACGAATGATTAATATTATGAGGGTGCCAAGGGAGTATGAAGGTGGACTAAGCCAGTATATACCATAATGTCAATGTCGTATAATGTAGAATGATGTGTACTTTTTAATTTTGAGTATCCATGTCTATTGTTAGTTTAGATAGGTAATATTTATTTAAATAAATAGCTGTATACGCCTCGAGATACGCCCTTACCTTGGTAACCTAGGTATATTTTTATTATTAATTTGTTATGGTTGTTTGTTAGGCTTCCTAATCGGTGATTGCTGTTTGGTGCATAATATAATTTAATTAAAATAAAGTTGCATATTAATATTACATGTATTCCGGTAGTGGTATGTTTGCTTCTTGTAGAGCTTTATGTAGAGTTTAATCAATTAATGTACATTGTATTAATAACTATTTTTGATCATTTTATACGTTTAATCCATGTCATGTTGTGAAAATCATTTTTTAATATATTATAAGTAGTACTAACTTTGCATGAACTATCCCAGAACTTTAACTATAAATTTTGCGTTCTAACCATTAACTATTTAATTTGTGCACTTCTTTAAAGGCATTAAATTTTTTTAGAGTAATTTAATTGTTTTAGTTTATTTATAACGATTCTTTTTATGTTTCAGCGGATTTAAGATAATTGCATTTCATTTTTATCATATAATATGTACCGCCTATTCGTGTGACGTCACGATCCCTACATTACGGCCTGTCACCTTTCACGAGGGCAGTGGTACAGTTCAAAAGGGCATTTACTTATACCAGTGTAAAATTTGTTTTAGAAATTTGGGTAATCGTAAAATGACGTACAAAAATGGCGCAGAACTTAAAAGTTATAGACAAACAGTTACGTTCCGTTATTCACGTCTGATCAGCGGGTGGGTTGGTCACGTGATCTGGTATTAAAAAATTTGTGAGTACTCATTTGTAATAAATGCCTCAAAATTTTTTTTTGCCTGGCAGTGAATTAGCGAACGTAAAGAAAGACAAGATTTAAGAGATTGCTCTTTACTTGTCATAGAATAAATAAATATTTAATCTGGGTAAAATAGACAGATATCATACAAAAGAAATACTCGACTTAAAAATATGCAAATGCTACATTGTTCCTAATAACCTTCATTAAAAATTTTCGAATTAATGGCAGAAACGTCCAAGTTTTAAAGCACATTTACGGTCCTTTGAGACTTGGTCAAAAGACAGAGGGCGTATCGAGCAAATAAAGGACGGTTGAAAACCCTCAATTTTTGCCAATTTTTCTTCTTAACTAACTTCACAGTTTTTCTATTCATATTTTTTCTTTGCTGTTTGATTAAAAAGTTTTAAATTTTGTTATTTTCCAAAAGTTAGGTACAATTTCGTATTTTCGCCGCTTGTATAACCTATATCCGCCATAGTACTATGAGTACTATGTGCATGCTTGCACGTCTAGCAGCATTTAAATGTATGTTTTGTCAGTGTATTAACGGTAGAAATATACAGAGTGTGTCGGGAGGAACGCACCAAATTCTACCAGTGTATTCTGCACGTAAATATATGTAAAAAAACCCAAAAGTTGTAATCCGATTTTTATTTGTTTGAAAATTAAAACGTTTTAAAAATATCATAAAGATGCTTTATTTTCTTTTTTTTTGTTAGGTGATAAAACAAATAAAAATCGGTTTCCAACATTTGGGTTTTTTGGACTTCTATTTGCGTGTAGAATACACTCCTAGAATTTGGTGATTTTGGTGCATTCCTCCCGACTCACTCTGTATATTTCAGTTTTTGATGATTTTCTCTGTGTAATAAAATAAGTGACAATACTGTCAGTGAAAACGGTCTCCTTGAGATCAAAGGAATTGACACTCTTTCGCTTCTGTGTGGTTTAGACATTCTGTGCTAAACTACGTAGCCGCAGCACAGCTTACAATCACAGTATACGGAATCTACAATACATATTATGTAAGCTGTGGCAGTAGTATCGGAATCGGGTATTCCCCTATTCCAATTCCCTTGGTGTTTTCCTGGAAACGTTTAATATAGTATAGTTTACATACGTATTTTAAGACAATCGTAAGTAAATAACAAATGCGAAATCGTGAGATTTTGTTTGTACTTCCTATATACCTATTGTAAATTTGTGAATAGAAAAAATACCCCCAAAATAGAAAAGTGATGTTTGGAAATACTTTTCCAAACTAGCTGGAAATGTTGCAGAGTGCAACTTGTTAGTTTAGGAACAATAAAGATATTTCGAAAAAAAAATCTTGTACAAATTATTTCTACACCACACCCTTCCGAATGATTCGTGGAAAAAAATAAACAAGTAAAAACCGAAACTTTGAAAAACATCGATATTTTGCAATATCGGTATTTTTTACGATTTGTATCGAAACTTTGAAAAACACCGATATTTTGCAATATCGATATTTTTTCCGATATATCGAGGACATCGATAGTTAGCTTTCGATATATATCAATGGCCCATCTTATGGTAATTTTCATTCAATTTTGGCATCCTTGTATACAAGGCGCTGAAAGGGATTTGTAATCGGCGAAAGCTGGCATTTGCGCCCTTACTTTTTGTGCGCATGTGCAAGATCGGCATATTTGAGGTGGTGCTCGGGTGGTGTCGGAATTCGTGACATGTGTCACATCGTTTTGTTGTTTGTAAACAAACAGTCGATTTTGATTCATCTTCATAGTGACTTTTCAGTGTATTTTCGTTCTTTATAGTGACTTTTCAGTGTATTTTCATTCATTATAGTGACAGTTCAGTGTGTTGTCATTATATTTTTTATTAAAATGTCGGAAATAAAGAAGTCTAGAGGTGGTACACACTGTGCTTACCTTGAATGTTTATCGAAAACCGGCGAAGGTACATCGCTTTTTAGGTTTCCCAATGACATAGTCAGGTATGTATAGAAGTTTTTGGGAAAAGTATGGCGAAATCATTTCTTATTGGTCTTAAAAAATGTATTTCAAAGTAAAATGCACGTAGATCTATTTAGATATTACAAATTTAGCTGCATGAGACATTTAACTTGTATAATGTATAGCTTGCTAAGTAAATAAATAAAACCAAGGATAAATAATTTATCCCAAAGCAGATTCACATAACTTAAATGTCTGTTGCAAATTAATTTCATAAATAAAATTATTGATTAAATCTATATGTATTCAATTGATGTAGCCGATACTTGATGGAAATCTATAGTAAACGCTGTTAATAACATGACGTAATGTTATAATATAATTTCCACTGTTGACAGTGGAAATTATAACATTACTTACATCGTGGTTATTAACTTGGTTTTTAAACCTACATGTTTCTTTACTTTTTATTAGGACTAAAGTCTGGCTTAAGGCATGCAACAGGGACGATTTACTTGGCAAAGATATGTTGGATATTTATAGAAACTACAGGCTTTGTGAAAAACATTTTGAGGAGAAATTTATGTCAAAGGGTGGGACGCGTAAGACATTATTTGCTAAAGCAGTTCCCACAATTTTTTTTGTTTCAAAGCAGGAAACCAACATAGAAGAACCACCAGCAAAAATGGCAGTTGGAGGTAAGTAGGATAAAAATATTGTTGTATGGTCACATTTTAGAAGACTGAAAAAAGGAAATATTATAAATTATTCTCGAGTTATTGAAGACAATAATTTATGTCTTATTTTCTTGAGCAATAAGTTGAATGGCAATTTTTTTTCTCGTTTATTATTTTTTCTGCACCATCCCTATCAAGGTGCAATCAATAACTGCAAATATTTTAATATACATAGTATTGAAAGGGGTTTGCAACAAAATGTAAACCTACAATAACTTAAGTACTGAAGTATGAATGAATGAAACGAGTTTAAGAATACCTTGTAAAAATACTTTTTAAAACCTGTTTTAGGTCCTTTTAGAGCACAGCCTTCGATAATTAGAGTTAAATCAGAGTTTTCATTGTTGGAGAATCCTAGTAAGTATTATTCTTGATGATGTCAAGAGAGATCGGTAGTGACACAGGCCAATCCACTAAATAATGCAGTGGTACAAAACAGTGTTGTTCATTTGTGAATGAATTATTCCACGACAAGATAATGACTAATCTGTTGTCTTTCAAGACAGCTCAGCTTTTTATCTAACAATACAATGTCTTTCTTTCTTATTGTCTTGTTATCATGTGAACTCGAGACAAGATACTACAACACTAAATGTAAAAGAAAATATATAATTTAATTGAACAGCACGACGTCCTGGATTCATGACTATGAGGATGCCAATGGGCACCGTCTTGACCTGGTGAAGTAAATAAATAAATACATATTAACGGATTGCCCATTATTACATTATACCTCCAATAAACACTTAAGTATAAAATCTGGCAGATAAATCCCAGGTACTAAAGATGGTACCTTAAAAAGTTTTTAATTTGGGTCCATGACATTGATTATGTCAGAAGTTTACACTTTCTTTTGACTTCTCTCTGTTTTATGTGCGCTGTCGAATGATCAGCAGACAAAAACAACACGATCACTTTGTGTATATTATAGAAATCTATAACCACCCGGACAGTAGGACTGCTAGACTCTTGAGTTACACCATTCATAAGAATAGACTTTAGAGGGTTCAGAACAAATTTACCAAATTCTTTTTACACAAACATCATTTTCTCTCGTCTGATCATACCTACAAGACCAGACTGTTGTTACGGGGGATGAGCAACCTTATACACAGACAAAGAGGTGCACTTCTTCTTTTCTTGTACAAGCTTTTTAATAACCAGATTGGTTGTGACAGATTATAAGGGCTGATGTCACTATTTGCAATACATTTAAAAACCTTTAAATCATCTGCAAAGAGAAGTCTGGTTCCATGAGAAAAGACTCGGTTACATCATCAAAAAAGAGAATGAATAGAAGAGGATTCATATGCTTCCCTTCAGGCACTTCAGACTTTCAGACTCCACAATAATTTCGCGAGATAAATAGTTCTTATAGTGAACAGCCTGCTTCCTTCCACTATGGTAGCTCTGTATTTATGAGGGAAGTAAGCTATTTAAGAAGGTAAAACAGGACAGTATTGTTCTGTCCCATTGACCTTCTTGTTTCTAAGGGTGCTTATATGCAAGTGCTGGGAAAGTTACCGGCAAGATAAATTGTATGTCTATCTTGTTCTTGCTAATTCTATTTCTAAAGGCATCATTGTCATTTATCTTGCTGGTAACTTTGCCAAAACTTGGATATAGCCGCCCTAAATCAAATGTTTCATCCCGCGTATTATTTATTGTCGCAACAAAAACCAATATAGAGGCGTGTTCGAATCGCAATTTATAAAAAGTGGAGTGATCCAGATCATTTTACGACACATGCAATGCTATTTTATCTCTTTCTAACTAATTAGTTATTACCATTCTTGATTCAACTCCGTATTTTTCTTAAAGCTCGACGTACACTGATTCGGATCGATCCAATTTTGGCAATCAATCAGAGCCGTATTTGATTGGCAAAAATTGGATCGATTCAGATCACTTTACGACACTCCAATGCTATTTTATCTCTTTCTACTACCATTCTTAATTCAATTACGTATTTCTCCTTAAAGTTCGTAAACTGATCTGGATCGATCCAATCATTGTCAATCGAACACGCCTCGGGTCAGGTGTATTTATTTATTTATTTATTTACTCAATACACGGGCGAACCCATTACAAAATTTAAAATTTTTTATAAGTTACAATATGCACTTAATACTAAATAAAATCTATTGTCAATTATTAGACATTTAAAAAGTCAAACAGATGTCAAACAGACATTAAATAAAATTAAAGGTAAAGTAGGAATGATAAATTATCAGATGGCGGCTAAAAATAAAAAAATTATCGTAATAAACTATTTCGAATCTGACTGAGGGCTGATCCGAAGATGTCCATTTGAATCTCATTTGCGAGAGTCATCACACGATTCACGGAACTGAACTGTCCGTAAAGCGTGCGATGACTCCCCAAAGAAAATACAGGAACAACTCTAAAGCTTCTGGCAGGAACATTCAAATTCACCAACATCAGAAGCTCTTCACATTGAATCGCACCATGCAACAGCTTACAAATAAACATTTTATCAGAAATTCTTCGTCTTTCATTCAGTGCTTTGATATTTAGCATTCTCATAAGCATATTATAATCAATTTCATCACTAGGTATAGACAGCTTAAATCCTATATAACGTAAAATTTTTTTCTGTATGCGCTCTAGAGAATTGATATGATTTGAAAAATAGGGAGACCAGACACACGTGTTACTTTCTAAATTACTGCGCACCAGAGATATATAAAGAGTTTTTATCGTAAATATATTGGAGAAATTGCTTGTGTGACGTTTGACAAATCCAAGCATCTTGAAAGCTCTGTTACAGCACGACTCAACATGGGCAACAAATGCAAGCTTACAATCGAAAATCGCCCCCAAATCCCTGATATGATCAACATTATCAATCATTTCATCACCCATAAAGTATTCATTCAATTGTGGATTACGCCCTCTGGAGAATTGTATATATTTGCATTTCTTTATGTTTAGTGTCATGTATTAGTGTAAACCCACCTTTAAACATCGCTGACCTAACCTCAACTATTTATTTGTTTGACAACAAACCCTTTATTTTTCTGTATTGAAAATCGGCTTTGTTGTAGATGTTTAGTGACTTTATGAGGTTTTTGGCAATAATTTGTTCTTTTGGAAGCAACGGATTCTACCCTGTACTTAGTTATGATTAGTACATATTCTAAAAAGTGTTGTGTCCCTGGATGCCTAGACAGCGGCGAGCTTAAGCATCGGTTTCCGAAAAATGACCCTGCTCGGTTTGAAAAATGGATTGAACAAATCCAAAATCCGAAGCTAAAATCTTTACCTAGGAAGAAAGTTTATGATTGTTATCGAGTATGTCACCGTCATTTTAGTGAGGATTTTAAAATTAAAGTGCCATCAACACGAACCATTACACAAACAGCTTACCCAACTCTGCATTTGCCTGGTAAGGACGTAGTTTAAAAATTTGGATGTTTATGCTTTCATCCAGGAGTCGAGGGACATACCAGTTTTGCTACAAAATATAAATTTATAGAAGTGTAGGCACAAGGGATGTATCTACAGCCATTGACAACTCAAACTTTCAGATACGCATTGCGTTTCCATTTAGACCTGAAAGTGAAATTGTCAATCCCTGTATCTAATAAGAATACGTTAACAACAAATTACAAAACAAATTTAACCTAACCTCAACATCAGTCAGTTATATTTTATATTGAACAAACTGCACTGGTGGAAACCTGAGCAAAAATTAGAGGGTTCTCAATTAATGCTGGGTTTATCAATATTGTTTAAAAGTCTGAATATAGAAATTATGTAGATATACATAGATAATGAACACCAGGGGCACATTCAGAATCGACGCCGGGTGTTCCCGGGTAAACAGCTGACCGTGAGGCCAGCCGTTGTTTCTTATGGCCGTGACGTCATTGACAAGTCTACCCGGGAACACCCGGCGTCGATTCTGAATGTGCCCCAGGGTTATAATAATAATAATTAATAATAATAAATTATCTACCCTATTAGGTACGCATCATAGATATTGTTCCGGTGCCAAAGTTCTAACCATAATAGAAGTTACAGAAATAGTATTTTAGAGTGCTACCAGTCTAAATGTTGGATTTTTGTTTGTATTTTTGTTGTTGGAGTTTGTTCAATATGTCATTCAACATCTCTATATATAAAATGCTGACTGATGATTAACGCCCAGGCTAGGGGTGTGACCCTAGAAACACCAAATTTGGAATATGTATTTCTTATAATATATAGGGTGTTACAAAAAGATGTTAAGACGTTTTAAGAGCAGATTCTACATCTAAAAACATGAAAATAAGTTTATATAAACATGGTTCCTCAAATGCTTCTTAGAGGTACAGGGTGTTTAACATTTTCTTTTTTAGGTGTTTCTTTTTAATTTCTCGAAAATACGTTAATATATTGACATAAATTTTGGTACACGCCAGTATGTAATCAAAGGGTACCTTTACGTGCAAAAATTTATTTTCGAGTGTACTTGCATCAGTGGCGTGTGTGCTGGTAAGTATATTTTTAGCGAAAAAATGGCACGCCACTGGTTTTTGGCAAAATTGATATCGTTCTCTTAAAGCCCAATTAATTCTGTGTAAAAAGTGTCTCTTGAGCTTTTTCGCTCTGCCGCACCGTTTTCGAGATAAAAATTAATTTATTTCTTACAGTAAAAACAAATAATGAAAATGATTTTTTTTAACATATTTTTTGTTCAAGAAAAGTGCTTTTTGATTTAAGTTTATAGTGAATGCTGGAAATGGATTCTCAGCGCTTCAATACATGCTGTAAATCGTCTTCGGGCATTTCTCCTAACTCTTCAGAATACTTGAGGTGTGAAAATATTAAACATCCTGTATCTCGAAAAAGAAGCGTTTGAGGATCCATATTTATATAAACTTATTTTCATATTTTTAGATGTAGAATCTGCCCTTAAATTTTCTTAACATCTTTTTGTAACACCCTGTACACAGCCTGTCAGAAACCATCTTAACAAATAGGAAACTTTTTTATTTTTGACTTTACGGAAAATAGTTCTACTTGTTGAGAAAATATCATAAAATTTTTACCCAGCATATACTTACGGGGTGTCAAAAAAAGTTAAAACGGTAAATGCCGTTGAAGATAAACTATCTTTAATTTTAATTGCAAAGTACAATAACGTAAGAAAGTGTCGTCCAGAACTGAAAAGTGATCGAATATGAAATTTGACAAAATAACTTTATGGATAATAAACCTTTAGAAATAATATAACCTATAAATAATAAAACCTTTTTAACTTAAATTTATTATTATTTAGCAGAAAAATAAAATATTTTAGGGCTTTTATTACTTTTAGTAAATCTTGTGATGCTTGTAACGTATTTTTTGTACAAAAATACAAGGTAAAATAAGATGTGGCCAATGTTTACAAATTGTGTTTACAGTGTCGTTTAGAATGGTTTGTTTTGGCTTCAAAGGATGTTAAATCATCCCGTATCCATTCTTAATAAATCCATGGTAAAACCCAAAAATCATTGGGTGTAGTAGTTACCTCAGCGTGTAGTAGTTTTTTATACCCGATATTCAGTGAATTATGGTTAGAATTTCTTTGATGCTCGTGCGTAAATCCCTTATAGATTATAAAATATTAAAATATTACACTGTGTTTTCAGTTCTCTTAATATTTCTGTATAATATTTTTTTATAATTTAGTTTTAATAACATGCTCTCGATGATCACAACCCGCAAAACGTATGCAGCGTACTGTGATTCCGACTATATGGAGAGTGCGGTCATATTATTGGAATTAATATTTTTGGAAATTAATAACTTTACTGAAAATTAATTTTTGTACTTAAAAAACCTTTATTGTTAACAAACCATACAAAAAGATGGTGAAGTGTGAGCCCAGCTAGCGTGATAAGTGTTTCATAATAAAACTTTTTATTATAATAATTTTTTTATGCTGTGTACAGTGTACAGGGGTTTTCACTATATTTTGACACTCACTTAGAGTCTTAACTATAGAAAACAGAAGAAAACTTTGAATACAAAAGTTGTAGAATTTTTCGTCTATTATCTTTTGGCAGTATCAAATTTGAAAATTTCTTAAAGATAGGTAGAGAAATTAACTCAACTTACATTTTTTTAAATATAATATTCTGTATATTGCTTATCAGTAAATAAGATGTTTTTTTCCTGATTTCAAAAATATATAATTTGTTGATATTTAAATTAACCGTTTCTGAAATATTTAAGTTTAAAGTTTTAAAAATTGTCAGTTAAAAAATCTGGATAGCCACGACTAAACAAATGTGACTCATGCAAATGTGACATTTTGGTTTTAATTACGTACGTCATTTCGATGTTCTAAAATAGGTTTCTGTTCTGAAGAAGAAAATTGTTGTTATTCAAATAATAGAACTTACTAGTACTTACCTATAACTGCGTACTTTTTTTGTTCAGAAACCTAATTTAAAACTTCGAAATACCTTTATATTAACTCCAAAACATCACATTTGCATGTAATACATTTGTTTAGTCATGGATATCCAGATCTTTTTAAAGGGCAATTTTTTAAATTTAAAACTTAAATATTTCAGAAACAGCTAATTTAAATGTCAAAAAATTATCGTTCAGATTCACTAAGAAGGTTTAAGATTTAGTACTGGTTTAAATTAAGATTTTCTAGTTGATCACTTATGTATGTTTTAACAAGTTTTTGTCAATTTTTGTCAATAAGTCGTCATTAAAAACGTATGAATTCTAATATTTCAGCCATTTGCTTGGTTTTTTAAATGATTTTTATCTTGAAACGGGTTGCTACAATTTTTTTTATTTCTATTATTGTCGAGAAAACGTACTAAAATTGCCCTTTTCTTTATACATTTGCGGAAAAACTTATAGTATGAAACTAAGTTGTCTTATTTTTACACCTGTCAGTTTAAAACTTTTTGTTGTAAAATTAGACCGGACTAGCGTTGGAGAATCTGGACGTACACTGTTGAACAAAAGTGGAGAAACTTATGATATTCTATAGTATCTTGTATTTTACCAGTTGGAAATGTTTTGTTATATAATATTTTTTTATATATGGGTCTAAGAATTTATGTAAGCATGTCAACAAGGATTTTACTCAGCGTTACCAAAAATTGGGTTGAAATTTCTAAAACTGACTGGACAAAAGTGGAGAAACTTAAGAAAAATCTTGCGCGTTTCTTTAGAAAAAACTCTATTAATATGAATTACTTTAATAATGGGTGGCGTATCTCTTATTCTTAATGACTTTTTGTAGTCTCCTTGGAATTGACTCTATTAATGTCTTTATAACATCTGGAGAAATATGGTTCCACGCCGTATTCAAAATTCTTGTTAGATCTTGTTTATTGCTTATCTGGCTATTTCTTGACGATCCAAATGTTCCTAGAGATTTTCGATGATATTTAAATCAGGACTTTGTGCTTGAAAATCCAAAACCCGAATACTTTCGTCTTCGAACCTGCCCCGAATACCCCTGGATTTGTGTTTCGGGTCATTATCTTGTTGAAAAATCCATGTAAAAGGTAAATTATCTTCAGCATAGGGTAGCATTTGATTTTTCAGAATGTGCAAGTAGCCAAATCGATCTAACATCCCTTCAATCACGAACAGTGGTCCTGTACCATATCCAGAAACACAGCCCCAGACCATAACGGACCCACCTCCATGCTTTACTGTCGATCTCGTATACTTGGGGTCATATCTTTTACCAACAGGACGATGTACCCACTGCATACCGTCCAACAGGACGATGTACCCACTCCATAACAACCAAATAAAATAAATTTACTTTCGTCGGAAAATAACGCCTTTTTCCACTCGGCAACAGTTCAGTGTAAATAGTGGTTTGCAAAATTCAACCTGGCCTTTTGGATTTTACTGGAAATCATTGTTTTTTTGCTGATCTTCTACTAAAAAGTCCTACATTTACTAGCCTTCTCTGAACGGTTTTGTAACTAATGTTTACGTCCCCCAGTTCCTTTAAAATAGCCGCAGACGAGTTTCTAGGAGCTTGTTGGGCAATCCATTTAATTCGTTGATCCAGTTTTTTACTGGTTTTCCTTGGACGTCCTAACTTCTTTAGGGGTTTAATAGTTCCACGACTCTTGTAGTTTGAAATAGTTTTTGAAACCACTGACTTGTGAATTTTGTGGTGAACAAAACGACTCGCAATCTCCACTTGTGTCACACCACTTTAATGAAGATCCACAATTTTTAGTTTTAGTTGCTCTGACAGATTTATCCCACGATGCATTTTGGATTTATTTTTAGTATCGCTATATGCAAACTGAATCAAATTCAGAGACAAAATGACCTTACAATAAATATTATAATTTAAGTTTCTCTACTTTTGTCCAACAATTAAACAAATTAAATATATTTATTTTCGTGGTCAAAAACTATTAGGAGATAAGAAATTTATTTATCAATCTGACCATTTTAGCAGCTGCAAAGAAGTGATTTGGTGCACGGTGGCCTAAACATAAACCTAGTAGCAGTTTAAAAACTTAAAATATGTTTCTCCACTTTTGTCCAACAGTGTATATATTTTTGAATATATTTTCAGGAAAAAAGATGTCATTTACTGATAAGTAATACCCTCCTTATTTAAAACGTCCTGACTACATTTTTCCCATTATCGGCTTGCATGCATATGTATATTGGTTATCCGACACCATATTAAACTGCCCTAACTGTAAATTTTGAGCAAGTTAGGACTATTTATTTTTATAAATGCTAAATTGGACGTTCTAAGTTAGGGAGAATAGATGAATATGGTATCGGACAACCAATGAATGCATATAAGTCGAAAATGGAAAAAGTGAAGTTAGGACGCTCCCAGGGAGGGGGCCGGGGGCTGCAGCCCCCCGCCTCCAGGCAAACATTCTAGACACACAAAAATTAAAAATGTACACTAATTGAAAAAATCCATTGAATTGCACTATTCGCGCACCACCCCCCCCCCCCCCCCCGCCCCCCCCCCGCCCCCCCAAGACAAAATCCTGGGTGCGCTACTGGTTAGGACGTTTTAACTAAGGAGGGCAGCATACAGGGTGTTACATTAAAAAATGTAAGTTGAGTTAATTTTTCTACTTATCTTTAAAATTTGATATTCCCAAAAGACAATAGATGACAAATTCTACAACTCTTTTATTTAAAGTTTTGTTCTGTTTCCTTTAGTTAAGGTTGTAGATGAGTGTCAAAATATAATGATAAATCCTGTACACAGTGGCGGCTCGTGAAATTGTAAAGTTGTAGGTATATCTCTGTTGCTACTTACGGAACCCATGTCAAGTTCAGGTTTTTTAATAGTGAGCCCACTAGGAATGTTTTGGTAACGAAAAAAAATATTTTGTAATTTGAGAAAAAAGTTGAATTTTTGCGTCTAGGTATTTTATTTATTATTTTTTCTAAACAAATTTTACGTCATTCTGTCGAAAATTTGTAAATTTTAAGAAAAATATGTGTTAGTAGAAAGTTATACTCATTTGAATGGATTTAAACCTAAAATAAAATAACTTTCTACTAACGCATGTTTTTCTCTTAAAATTTAAAAATGTTCGACAAAATGGTGTAAAATTTGTTTAGAAAAAATAAACAAAATACCTAAACGTACGTGTTCATTTTTTTCCCAGAGGAGACTCCGCAAAAATTCATCTTTTTTCGCAAATTACAAAATATTTTTTTCTTTACCAAAACATTCCTAGTACGCTCACTATTAACAAACCTGAACTTGGCATGGGTCCCGTAAGTAGCAACAGAGATATCAACTTTAAAATTTTACCAGCCGCCACTGTGTGTACATCATTCTACAAAACCTTAGCTGAAGTAATGCAAGTATTATAAACGTTTCTGCAAAATGGGTATAAGAAACGTTGAGTGTAATGCCTGTCATAATAAATAATAGAATATATGAGAAAACTAAATCAAAAACTTTGATTTACTATTGATCCGGCGCGGCCCGTGAAATTTTAAAGTTGTATATCTCTGTTGCTACTTATAGGACCCATGCCCAATTCAGGTTTTTTAATAGTGAGCCTACTAGGAATGTTTTGGTAAAGCAAAAAATTATTTTGTAATTTGCGAAAAAAGTTGAATTCTTGAATTGACCCACCTGGGAAAAAATTTAACACGTATTTTATTTATTATTTTTTCTATTTTTTTTTAAGATATATTTTAGGTTTAAAAAATTCAAATGACTATAACTTTCTACTAACACATTTTTTCCCTTAAAATTTAAGAATTGTCGACAAAATGTTGTAAAATTTGTTTAGAAAAAATAATAAATAAAATACCTAAGCGTGTTAATTTTTTCCCAGGTGGGTCAATTCAAGAATTCAACTTTTTTTCGCAAATTGAAAAATATTTTTTTCTTTACCAAAACATTCCTAGTAGGCTCACTATTAACAAACCTGAACTTGGCATGGGTCCCGTAAGTAGCAACAGAGATATCAACTTCAAAATTTTACCAGCCCCTACTGTGTGTACATCATATTACAAACCCTTGATTTTTGTCAGATTTGTTCTACTCTGATATTTATTTTTATAACGTTATTTCAAATTTTACTTAACAAGGGTTGTATTAAATAGTTTGCGTATTCTCCATTTTGTGGGCTTTTATTGATACCCCAGACACTAAACTTAAAAGTAAAACAAAGTTGTCACTCGTTTACCCCCAAAAAAACAACCCCTAAAACTTTGAATTCATTTTTTTATATTTTAAATCTGCTTTTATTCTATGACATATACCTATGCTAAATTTCAGCTTTTAACGTTTAACGGTATTGTAAAAAGAGGACTGTGACAGGCAGACACTGAGTTGATTTCATGTGTTCGGTTTGTTGAAATTTTGATGCAAAATAGTAAAAATTAACTACAAACAGAAAAGGCCGTTAAAAAGTGAACGCTTAAGTCACATTAATTTAACTATTGTTTACTATAAAACGTGCTTACTAAAAATATTTTTCCAAATAATATACAATGACCGCCAGAAAGTGCGCAGCATATGGGAAAAAATTGTATCTTTGAATTTAACAAATTTCTTTTATTTCGAAAAAGTTCTGCATACCTCCAAACCAAAATAGTACCCAACAAATTGGGTGAAGGTCTTATGGTATACGAGGAAGAGTCAAAAATTCGAAATTGCGTTAAGAGTAAAGTACCCACATTTTTTACTTTAGAAATTTTTTTATTAAGAAATGTTTTAATTTCAAAGTTATGCAAATATCAATTTTCGCTTACTTTGGACAAAAATAGGATTAAATCGTTTTTTGTAAATTACCCTGTATACAAAGTAGATCGCAATGATACAGTACGCAAATTATATTTTCTGTAGGCTTTATTAGAGATAACCGTAAATGTTATGTCAGAGTAGTCAGTTTCAAAAATATTAGGGCCATTAAAAAATAGAAACGTAAATATTTTAAATATTTGTGCTACACACCGTATTTTATTTTTGGGGAATCAAAAAAATTTCATCTAACTGAAATTTTGTGATACACTTTAATTTAATCTATCTTTCGAACCGTATATTTATTACTAAAACTATAATGTTTTCCCTTTATTTAGGTTTTAATCGTGGTCCTCACAAAAAAAATCTGAAAACCCAAAATATGTTATGAAATTCGGGTTTAAAGATCGATTTATATGAATTTTAAATAAAAAATATGCGTTTCAAATTTTATTTGGGTTTAAAGTGTACAACATTATATTGAACATATTTTTTTGTTTCAAATAAGCTAATTTCATAAAATATTTTTGGTTGCTTTATTCAGGAATAATATTCATAATGTTAATACTAGAAATCAGAACGCAATAGAAATACCTCAACATCATACTGAAAAATATGTCTTCGTTTAAATATACATCTGCTGTAATTTTTAATAATATTCCTTCTAGTCTAAGGGGCTTAAGCTATATAACTTTTAAAAATAATATAAAAAATTATTTAGTAGGGGTAGGATTGGAAGAATGATTTCTTATAAATCAAAATCCTACCTATTTATGCCAACTAGTATACTACTGTCATTTTTTGGTTTTCTTTTTTACTTTTATCAATTTTATATTTCTGTTTAATTTATTTTTATTGGCATAAATAAACATCTTTATTATTATTATTATTATTATTATTTTTCAGTTTCTTCTTGAGGACCACCATTAAAACCTAAATAAAGGAAAAACCTTGTAGTTTTAGGAATAAATATACCGTTTTGAAGATAGTTTAAGTTAAACTGTATTACAGTTTTAGTTAGATGAAATTCTTTTGATTCCCCAAAAAAATAAAATACGGTGTGCAGCAAAAATATTTAAAATTTTTAAGGTTTTATTGCTAATGGCTGTAATATTTTTGAAACTGAATACTCTGACATAAAATTTACGGTTATCTCTAATAAAGTCTACAGAAAATATGATGTGTGTACTGGATCATTGCGATGTACTTTTTATACAGGGCAATTCACAAAAAAAGATTAAATCCTATTTTTTGTTCAAAGTAAGCGAAAATTGATATTTGGGGATAAATGTGAAATTAAAACAACATTTCTCAATAAAAAATATTTCTAACGTGAAAAATGGGGTACTTTACTCTTAACGCAATTTCGAATTTTTGACTCTTCCTCGTATACCATAAGACTTTCACCGGATTTGTTGGGTACTATTTTGGTTTGAAGTTATGCAGAACTTTTTCGAAATAAAATAAATTTGTTAAATTCAAAGGTAAAATTTTTTCCCATATGCTGCGCACTTTCTGGCGGTCACTGTATAACTAATTATACTAATTCACTCGATACAGGTTGTTGAGTTAGTGAATATATCTTAAAATACACAGCTGTCTTTCATACAAATTATGATCATCATATGTTAATCAAGAGCGTACCCAGGATTTGATCTGGAAGGGGGCAACTCATATTATTTTCGAGGAAGGGGGCGGGATGCGAATTCAGTTTGCGCCGATTATAACGATATTTTTTCTCCTAGGAGGGAGCTGCCCCTCGCTGGGTACGCCCCTAATGGCAATTCTTTTTACAGGACTTATTATTGTTCCTAGATATAAATCCAAGCTTCCACATAATGTAAAAATAAAGTTTGGGAAAAAATTATTTCAAGAAATGCCCGTGGTTAAAGTTAAAACTTTTTTACATAGCGTTATTTTCCACCCTGTATAACAAAATGTGGTTCTTATTAGGTTAAAGCGATCCTCGTAGCTACCTTGCAATAAATTAGGTTTTTAAAAACCAAAAATTTATTTAAATCAGTTGAGCCTTTTTGATCCACAGAGCTGTAAAAATGACCGAAAAAATGCCATTGTGCAAACTTGTTGACGACCAGTTTACTTAAACTATTATAACATAACGTGACAAGCTGGACAGAGCTGAATAGAAATTATATGTCGTCATAAAAACGAGACTATGTAAAAGTAGGTTATGTACAATTTTTCGGAGGTCAAGACAGGCAAAATAGTTAAAAGTCAAGATAAAACGATAATATCACAAGCGCGGTCAATAAAAACATCAGTTTTATTAATGCCCAAAAACATCTGCAAATAAAACCTTTC
Organism: Philopedon plagiatum; assembly: GCA_963971165.1. Taxonomy (NCBI): domain Eukaryota; kingdom Metazoa; phylum Arthropoda; class Insecta; order Coleoptera; family Curculionidae; genus Philopedon; species Philopedon plagiatum. The sequence goes on along the minus strand of OZ020193.1, from coordinate 33,564,549 downwards.
AAACAACAATACCAAATTAAAGAATCAAGTACCTGCACTATTAAAGCCACTTATAGAGGGATTTAAATATTAATTACTCTTTACCACATTACCAAATAAAAAACCCACTTCTAACACAATATTTACACTGCTTTTATCATACTTAAAATGCACAATCTTTGCCGCCCACAAATCGACAAGACGACAAATCGTCCGTAAGTGCCATAGTTTTATTGATTCAAGTAAATTTAGTTCTTTTTGAACCCAAAGCAATGCCTACCTGACAGATCCCTGACAATAAATATTTTGAATTATGACCTATTGCCGGAACCACTCTGTAGCGGTGCCGACGCTTAACTTATTTAATAAATTTGGGTTGCCCATCGTGGGGCTACGTCACCAGAGGCCATATCCCCATTTTATATTGCTCGATATTTGATCGCTATTTTGAGGGTGAATTTAATCAAAAAAATCGAATTTTTGGGGAATGAGCTTTTCAAATGGAGTATTTTTTGTATTTTGAAATAAAAAAAAAATGCTGGATAAGCCCATTCAGTGGCAATCACAGATAATCATTGTACTCTCCAGTAATCACGGGTAATTAGTGGTAATCAGTATTAATCTTTGAAAGTCCAATAATCACAAAGATTTCTGGAATTCTGGGTGTTCTATTAACCAGTGTACACACTTTTATTAGGTGAGATACCCCCCGTAAAATACCGAAAATGTTGTGTTCCCGGCTGCCAAAATCGCCGCGGCAAAAGGCACCGGTTCCCAAAGAAGGATCCCGAATTATTTAATGCCTGGATAAACAAAATTAAACCTATGAACTACGAAGGTTTAAGTATCCAAGAAATGTACTGGAAATATATGATTTGTGAAGAACATTTTTCTCCAGATTGTATTGTTCCCGGTCGAAGAGGTCTGAAAAGAACAGCGGTCCCTTCTGTAAATATTCCAGGTAAATATTTGTTGAATTCACATAATATTATAGTAGACGTATGAATATATTTTTTGTTCTGCCGTTATTAGCTAGAAGACATTTTAAACACATGAAAATTTGTGTGCTGTGGAATTTGGTCCTTAACTTTTTTAGGAATCAAGGTGATAATCTTTAATAATTATTTACAATACAGCTGTGGTCTTAAAAATCATACTTTTAATATACAGTCAAGTGCATCTTACTTGACTTTTTACTTAAACTGTAAAAAGTGTTATATTTTTTTTGTTCACAAGTATATAGGACACACAGGCATGCCTTTATGCAGATAATGATGATGTGAACCCCCAGATTGGCAGCCGCTCCTTTTGCCCCCCCCCCCCCCATATTTTTTAACATCTGTTAGACAAAATTAAATTTTCTGACCTCAATAATGACATATTAGTTAATATTTTTAGAGAAATTCCCAGTCGTTCCTTCCTAGCCTACCCCCCCCCCCCCCCCCCCCACGTAAAGTGTCCGCTATCTCAAAAGATTCTGCTAACGACAAACAGCTACTTTGCAGTTTTTCTATAGTAGCATCATTTTTTCATAGTTTTTATGTATAGTAAATAAATCTGCCCTAATTTGCTCACTATACCAAACTGTCTATCTGACTATCTTTGATGGAAGCTGCATGTATAAAGTTAAATTATAAAATTACTGCATAATAACGTCAAAACGTTCACCCTAATAAACGGCCGTCTGTGCCCCAAGGTCTGTTTGTTGAGTTTTTCTAAAATGGCTGAAGGTATATTTTTACACATAATATAATATTTTTTTAATAAAAAATTTTTCTTATAAAGAATTTCACGCTCTGATGTTTGCGGAGAACATTATAGAAGCACAGTTGCCAGGGCAAGATGTAAGTTTTTAAGATTTTTATTTATTTTCCCGATTCTAAATCAATTTAATCTTTCAGTTTGTGTATTTTTATCATGACCTGGCCCCACCAAATATGTTGCCACAGACTGCAGTAATTTTATATATGGGATGGTTATTCAAGAATATTCTTGTATGGGTGGCCCCAATTAATAAATATGTATATGTTAATTTTTATTAATGGGGATCGAAATAAAAAAGTGCAACGTTTTTATTTATAAACCCCTTTTTATAAAAAATGATTAAAAATAGCATCATAAAATAGGGAAAAATAGAAAAATAGGACAATGCCAGCTCTCCAATCTGAAAAGAAAACATGTATTTAGTATTTTAGAGAATTCGATGCTTTTTTAATTTAAATAGAAATTTTTGAACTAACGAACGGGTGCATAATGTAGAATAGAAAATATGTAAATAGTATGTCGATTTTCATGCCATTGCCCTCAATTTTCCACGAGCTCTACCATAGGTGACTCCTTTTTATAATCTTCAAAGTATACAATACAAGGGCTAGCTGTATGTTACGTAAGACGTCAATTGTCTCGTCGCGTCATTTAGATTCATACGCTTTGGTAGATATACTATATGGATTTCTAGTTCAACTTTCGTTTGCATTCCGAATATTCTATCATGTTTTTCAATAATTGGATAACACTTAATAAACACTTTTTGTTAATAATCAAGTACCAAAAAATTATTTGTATCTGTTATGGAAGAAAAAATAATTTATAATATTTTATAATGCATAATAACATAAAAAAGTTATACCGATGCATCAACGCTTAGGATTTTTTAAATTTTAACGCCCTACCGAATGTTTCGAGTTTATAGTCTATAAAAGCAATGTTATTAATTTTTCATTAAAACATATGCTCTACAAATAAACACTTTTTGTTAATAATCAGGTACCAAAAAATTATTTGTATCTATTATGTAAGAAAAAAAATTATAAGATTCTATAATATTTTTAATTCATACCGATGCACCAACGCTTAGGATTTTTAAAATTTAACATCCTACCGAATGTTTCACGTTTATGTGCTATAAAAGCTATTAATTTTTCACTAAAACATAAATGCTCTACAAATAAATAAAGAAATATGTGGTTCACCGTTTTTCCAAATTCAACTCCTTAGACTTAATGCGGGGAAGTCTACGTTTAATTTTAGGTTTACATTCTTTTGAGGATACAAAAGAGAATTTTTTCAATGTGAATAAAATGAAATAATATCCGAATTTTTGAGAAATAACTTAAATTACATAGGTCAATAAAAAACGGAATTTTAGTAAAATTTTTTAATGAAAATATTTTACATTTTCACTTCTTTTCGTATATGAAAAAGTTACAGTTTTTCTGTAATAAAAAGAACAAAATGTCAGATATAAAAGAATATATTCCTTCGATTTAGATGGCGCATATAAATACAAAAATATTCTTACCATAGTCCCCAATCTTCCACTATCGCCAAAAGAGGAGGGTTTTTTTTTATAGGATTGTACATAGTGCTCCCATCTCTTCACAAGGGCTATCTGCTTATTCGCAAGGCTCTCAATCCTCTGGTCTGGCATAGTCATCCGTTTCGGAAGAAACACGATACCATTCTGCAAAACTACTTTTGTCTGCAACCCATAACAACCCTGAACGATTTCCAGAGGAGAAATGGGGTAATGTACACCCAGTTCCAACAGCAGAGGTGATATAATACACCCAGTGTGAACCCCATCAGATTGAGAACTACCAGCTGCAGATTGAGAATACATTTTTTGAGGAAATAAAAAGTAACAGAAAAAATTCAAAAATTTTTTTAAGCTTCTAGCACTTTTAAACACTGGGTAGACTCTAAAACTTTGAAAGTAAACTACTTTTCTAGGTTTTTTTTCTTTTATAGTTTAGTCTTTTACGTCATCGCATATACCACCACCACATGATTTAATTACCACCACTTCTACTTTTTTCCTAACTTTCAAATCAAATCAAATCAATAAAGCTTTATTGTCCAAAGAAAATCTTATTGACAAAGCATGCTTAAAATTATAAAAAAAAGTCATTACATGGACACTCTACATAAGTATACACCAATAATAAGCGCACATTATAAAATTCACTTGAAGGAGCCTAAAACTATCTTTCACTTTTACAACTAAACCACCAATTAATTTTAAAAAATATGTATAATAATTAATAGTAAATTAAAAGCCACGATAAAAATATTAAAAAGATTCATCAAAAAATTCTGAAATTGAGTAATAGGCTTTGTTAATAAGTATTTGCTTAACTTCTCTCTTAAATTTTCTTGTACAGGTAATTTTTCTAACCTCTTTAGGAAGGTGATTAAATACCTTTTTACCATTATAAACAAAAGAATTTTTAACTAAAGTAGAAGATGGAATGGGAAGTGCTGCGGTGTGTGTATTACGCACAGAATAGACTGGATTTGCTCGAATTTCTTGCCAAAATTTTTTGTGAATAAGGCTGACTGTTTCTAGGATAAAAATACATGGCAGTGTTAACAACTTATGAAGTATAAACAGTGGTTTACATGATTCTCTTCTTTTAATTTTAAACATAAAACGCAAGGCTCTTTTTTGAAGTATAAAAATCATATTAAAAAAGTATCTTGAACACGCTCCCCAGAAAGATATTCCATAACGTAAGTGAGATTCTATTAGAGCAAAATAAACATTCCTAGCTGTTAACAAATCCAACTCCTGAGCTATTACTCTTAAAGCATAATAACCCCTAGAAAGCTTCTTAGACAGTTGCAGTATGTGTTGCTCAAACTTTAATTTATCGTCCACAAAAAGCCCCAAAAACCTATTGCATTCCACATTATGTATCCGCTCAACATCCAGAAATACATTATCCAATTGACACTTAAAACAAACAATATTTGTCTTCGAAATGTTAAGTGTAAGGAAATTTGAGTTACACCAATCTTTAATCCTTACCAGATCTCTATTAATATCGTTCTCCAACTGATCAGAAAATTTGGAATGCCATAAAATAGTAGCGTCATCGGCGAACATAGTAAATGAGCCGGATATATTTAAAGTTGCCAAATCATTTATATATATTAAAAAGAGCAAAGGACCAAGGACAGACCCTTGTGGAACCCCAGAAGTAATTGGCAAACTTGAAGAAACATTATTGTTAAAAATGACAGACTGTTGACGGTCCGACAAATATGATTTGACCCAATCCAAGATCTTACCCCTAAAACCATATATTTGAAGCTTGCCGAGCAGTATTCCGTGATTCACACAATCAAAAGCTTTCGCGAGATCACAGAAAACTGCCGCGGCAACCTCTCCATCATTAATCCGGAGATAGAGGTCATTTAATAAATAAAAAATAGCATCATTAGTATTTCTTTGCGCCTGAAACCCAAACTGATATTTGTTTAAAATGTGATGTGCGTTCAAAAAATCAATAATACGTCTTTTGACGAGTTTTTCAATAATTTTTGCCAGTGTCGGAAGCAATGATATGGGCCTAAAATTTGAAACAGTATTATGATCTCCCCCTTTGAAGATTGGTAAAACTCGGGCATCCTTCAAACATGCTGGAAAATTCCCTGAAATAAAAGATAAATTTATTACTTCAGCTAGTGTGCCTAGGGCTATATCCGGAAGAGCAAGAAATATTCTTAAAGATACATCGTCCCATCCAATAGCCCTTTTATTTTTGATTTCTGTAAATACCTTTTTAATTTCATCTATGTCAGTTGGAGAAAAATAAAAGGAGTCATTGACTGAACTATTATGTAAAAACTCCAAGGCATTACGTTTCGGATGGATTTGACTTGACAAGTTAGAAGCTACAGAACAATAAAAAGAATTAAATTGACTCGATGTGATGCTATTCTCAGGTATAGCATTATCTCTCCAACTCAAATCCTTAACTAATTTCCAAGTTTCTTTTTGTTTATTACTTGAATGATTTATGCGATCGGAAAAGTATACCTGCTTGGCCATCTCAATAACTCGCCGGTAGATGTTTCTATATTTATTATAATATTGCATAAAAACATTGCTGTTTAATAAATGTTTTCGGAGCTGATGCAAGGAACGCATATTTCGCGCAGATACTCTCACACCTTTAGTGATCCAAGGTTTTCCAGTATAATTCCTCAAAATCCGTACGGGGAAACAAATATTGAACTTATTAGTCAAAATAGAGTGAAAAGAAGTAAGGGAATCACTAGAACGAATAACCCTTTGCCAATCCACTCTCTCGCAGAGTTGTGTAAATTTTCTAAAATTACAACCGGTATACAATCTTCCACGCCGTTTCTTGATCTTAGTATCTTTAAAAAGTATTTCAAATTCACCAAGAATTGCCACATGATCCGATAATCCCGCATTTATTACACTACATTGAATTAGACAATCATTGGAGAAGTTAGAACAGCAATAGTCTATTATAGACGACCCCTTGTTTGTTATACGGGTTGGTTTGTTAACATGCATGTTTAGACCAAAGGAATTTAGTAAATTTGAGATCAATACAGTATTAATGTGCGATGTGTTATTGTAATCTATGTTAAAATCACCCTCTAAAATAAGTTTAGAGGCTCTAGGAAGTAAAGATAAAAGCAATTCCAATCTAGATATAAACATGCCGACATCAGAATCTGGTGGTCTATACAAACAAACAATAAAAATACTAAGTTTTGGCATTTTTGCCATAGAAAATTCAAATTCCCTTTCCACTAATAAATGATTAAAATTTTCAACATTAACAAAAGAATATGATTCCAGCACGGACTCTTTAACTAACACCGCAGTACCCCCGTGATTAAAATTATTTCTGGAATACTTCGAAAGAACGACGTAGTTAGGTAAACATATTTGCTCATCATTATGTAGCCAGTGTTCAGTAAAAAGCAATATGTGGGGACTTTCTCTCTCCTCAAGAAAAATTGATAATTCATCGACTTTATTTCTTATTGACTGGATGTTAAGAAGCATTATTGATAAAGTCGAGTCGTCACTCCCTCTAAAAAAACACTGCTATCGGATTGCTCACCTCCGTCATAATTTTCAAGCTCAGTCATAGTATTCAGTAACAAGGCTGGTTTTTTAGAAAAGAGAGAAGCATTTGCGCACATAAAAATTTACATAAAAGTTTCTTACTATTATAAGACGGTTCCGCATACATAGATCTTTCATTAGCTTGCATAAAACTATCTACTGAAAAAAATACAGAATTATGTAAGTCGTTGTGTACACTAGTATGAACTGTTAGATTATTTTCATATATCAATCTATTTAACAACCGTCTATTACAAGCAAATGAAGATCCGATTACAATTAAATTAGTTTTTTCTGAAATGAGCAACAAATTCTCAACATGCTCCTTCTCAATAGTTTCCCCTCTTAAAGCATTTTCGCATCCTATAAATACGATTACAAAATCTTCCTTGGTAAAATTGCAACTCATACCTATAGATTCTGAAACTAGTTCACGAAACAAAATTCCCGTCCTGTATTGGCAATTTACATCATATTTAGAATGCGAAAACCTTTTAAACAAATTACCGCAACCAATAACATTATCCCTGCCACCAATAACCAATAATTGGGGCTTCCTTGCTACACTTTTTTTATCCTGTTCTTTGATTGTCACTCTCGCTTCCACAACCTTTGAACTCTCTACCGCTTCAACCATAAGAGCAGTATCAGCATTTCTCAATTGACTCAGTTCGTTAGAGAATCTTTTGTTATCTTCTTCTAACATTCTAATAGAATCCACCATCTTCCTATTAATATCATTAAGATCTTTGAGATCATTCTTTATTTTGTTGTAATCATTTGTTATCATTCGTAACTCCTCCTTCAATTTCAAGTTATTTTTATTCAACACAGAAATTTCCTCATTTAATTTAGTAAGCTCTTCACATTTTTCTATAAGCTGCTGCTTGTATTTATTTTCGGTTTCCAATACATCATCTGTAAAATCTTTAGTCTGTTTACTTTCATGTTTAAGTTTGGTATCCCTTTCCTTCATATCGTTAATCAATTTTTCAATTTTATCTTTTAAATTCATTATTTCAGCATTATGTTTTAAGTTTAGATCTTCTAAAGCCGTTTCCCTGTCAAAATTGGCTTCTTTTAGTTTGTTTTTTAATTTATCTATTATTTCATTTTCTGTAGCTTTATTATAAAATTCAATGCATTTATCTGAACATAAAATTTTATGCCTCTCAAGTACCTGAAACGTTGTCCTCTCAGTACATCTTTTGTGAAAGATGTTCATACATTCGACGCAATAATAATTGTCTGTTTTCTTTGCTTTTGTGCAGCACTTAAACAATGTGTCCAAGTCACTCATTACTGCTAAATCACAACAAATGCGCGCAATTTAGAGATGTATTAAACTTAGATATTTTTTGGAAAGTTTTACATGATTGTAACTTTTTAGCTGTTCTACAGCGTTTGTTCAACGATAAGATTTTACAGAGGTGAGTTTTAGAAAATAATAATAGTATTATGCCACAAACTTAGGGATTTTTTTTTCAGAAAAACTGCATTCATAAAAGAACCCTAGGTTTTACTACGGATAATGTTGAGATCTGTCTAGATTTTTTAAATAAACTGTATTTATCGTTAGATAAAGTTGTGTCGATGGGTATAGAACCATTCCAAGTAAAAGACTTAAGTTGTATTTGTAAAAGGTGTATAGCATTATTATCAGAACCTAAATTATTTAATTAAGAATATGGGAGGACGTTTACAAATAAAATTAGTTAAGTGCTGTCAAGTGTTAAGCTATACTTACACAATAGGGAATATGCATATAACCCAAATAAATCTGAAATACTTTTTTATATTCTCTACATAAATTAAATGTTCATAGCGGTTGCTGTTATTCATTTATTTTGGTCTTTATTAACAAAAAAAGGATTTAAAACTGCAAATTTTCGCACGAATTTCGAAACTTGTAAAACGTGATCCCATTTACTGTGTCGTCCAAACTGAACTTATGACTCATCATGAGTACATGGCGAATTCTAGTGTTGTAGAGGCATCGAATAAAAATGGTATTTAATGCGCAACTCGTCCAATGAAATATCCCTGCATTTAAAGTAGAAGGTTCCTAAAATCTCGTTCATGTATATTTCAAGCCAAAATCGGTCCAGGAACCTTTCAATTTTGCAACAAACATTGGCATTTTTGATATATCATCTTAAAAATTTCGAGTAAATAAACTGCAATTCTTTGTTTTCAAGGCAGTCTTCGAAGATTCAAAAATTTTCAAATTTTAGATGTCCTCGATGCAAATAAACCTATTTATTTATAACTTTAATGAAAAATTAAGCGATTTAAATCATTGGGAGGTATTCTTAGATAATGAATGGATAAAATAATCCCAATAAGAATCACTAAATAGGGTAAATACTGTGGAATAATGTCGGATAAAAATAGGATTTGTCAGAAAAAATCAAGAAAATCCTATTTTTACCCCCTAAATACGCTCCTGGATTACCCATTCGGTATTCATTTTACAGTGTGATTATCCGTTTATAAGATAGTGTTGAAAAACTGGGAAAAAATTGAATAGGAAAAATATAGAGTGATTCAAATGTTCCGATGTCGAGGGCAAAAAAAGTCAAAAAATCTAAATTTAATCGGCGATTGCTCCCTTCCTATAGAGAATGAAGAAACTAAAAAATATGGACAACACATACGTTTTTATATTTTTCCATTAATTTTTTTTTGCCAGGAAACTAGCGGACCACGTGTCAACTCCAGTCGAGTCACTTTTGCCTCGTATGTTTTACGTGCATTGACATATTTTAGGTTTTTTTACCCCTATTAGTTTTGTGCTTTAAATTAATTTGGAGGTAAAAGTTATTTTTTATTACGTTGGCACTACAAGCTAGTTTATTGGTCCCGGGACCAATGTGAGCTCCAACGTGAGCTCTGGACCACGGTCCTGAGTAACACGATAACCAGAGCATGCACCCCCAAGGGCTATTGACCCTTGGTTTCGCTCTACCCTGTGCTGCCTTTTTGTTACCTACCGACGGGAGTGGGAAACGGCGCACAGTGTACCGGATTTGATTAATTAGTGAACATAGAGCAAAACAGCGACAATCGAATTTTAATGTGTTTTGTCTCTAGATTATTCGTAAAATGTCTGGAGTTTAGTCGTTTACCTGTTTTTTTTTCAAATGTAATTACCTTAGAGTACAGTAGACTACCGATTGTCCGAAATTGGGTTATCCGAAACTCTGCTTTATCCGAAATCAAATGTAAAATTTTAACCACCGCTTTATCCGAAATACCGGTCTGGGACGCTCCCGATTACCACATTATCCCAAATGGCGCGCGTGCGCTTCTCCCAAAGACAGACCTTGCGAATGCACGCGGCTGCGGATGCTTTTGTAAATTATAATTAAATTTTTAATATATAATAAATAAATGTTTGTAATAGATAGGTACCTACATAAGTACTTTGTAAAGTTCTAAAAAGAAATCTGTAATAGAAAGTACCTACATATCTAAATTAACATACATACATATACATATTATGAAAAATTATTTTCAGCTCCGTATTATCCGAAATTTCGATTATCCGAAATGAGTTCGGTCCCGCACATTTCTGATAATCAGGAGTCTACTGTACTTCTTTTTTAAGCAGAAACTTGACTTTTCTGAGGGCAATAAAAATGATGCGAAAATAGTCCAACTTTAAAAGGTTCATGTGTTCTATAAACAATTTTAAAGCAATTTTTGTTGTAGCTATAGTGTGCTTACTACTCCTGATATTTCCAAATTTTAGTGGAAATATTTGTTAAGTTTACTTACATATGGAATTTTAAAGAACCGTGGTCCTAATCGAAGAAAAAACAAACTTTGGTGTGACTTTTAAAAAAATGCCTAAATATACCTAAGTTAGAGGATTACACACATTAGGAATCTCTAAAAAGCTCATCCGACTGCTCGATTTGCTGTAAAACAGAGTGAGGGCACTACAAACGGCGGCAATACTGCCAAAACTTTTTTCCGACATTACGAAAAATTAGGAGCAATTACTGAATTAAACAAAAATTTAATTAAAAAATTTGCTGCAATTCTTTAAGCTGTTTCTTCGCGTCAAAACTTGATTGATATTTTGAGAATATTTGACAAATACTGCAAAGCTCTGTGTGTCATTATACAGGGTGTTTCATTAAGGGCGATGAGCTACCATATCTCAGGAATTGATATTCCAGGAGCTTCGAAAAAAATCCTAATAAGGAAAGTGGCCAAGAGAAATTGCTGGAAATAATTTTTAAGTTCTTAACTCTGTCGCTATGGGGCGTAATTGCTGTGGTCATGTAAAAAAAGATCTTTTTCTGGAAAATATCCCTATAAAAGCCATCAAAAAAATATTACACTGATAATACTACTAGAATTCTACATCTTTTTGGTTTAACACTTTTTGCTGTAAGATGTAAAATTAGGGCGGGAGAGGAGGGGGAAAGTCTACTGATAAAAGTGTCCATAATTGTGGTTTGACTCAACCGAATTTGATGAACTTGGTCTCGTTTAAGAAAGGAAGGTTTGCTAATTTAAACGAAATAATAGCTGTGTTACATTGACTTTCGCGGCACTCGCTAGAGGGCGTTATTTGAAAAACTTGTTTTTCAGTTTTTCTCCGAAATGTTAAATAGAGTGACATAGTTATTATATCACAATAGTAAAGGAGAATAAATTTGCAAGAGAAAATGAAAAAAATTCAATTCGATGTCTTCATTAGTTTCAGAGTTATAGCCAAAAGAATAATTAATATCATGTTAATTAAAAAAAAAGCAAATGTTTTTACAGGTCCCTGGTCAAGCGTGTCATGAAAAATAAAAAGATATTTTTAAACTTTTTATTAAGTGAGTTTTTAACTTTTTATTCCATTGCTATTGCCTTTAATTTACTTACCTGCCGTATTATTAAAAAAATTATCTAGTAAGCCATGAAACAAAATCGGCAGGTTTTCAGGGAAACAAATAAATTGAAATGTCACTTTACTCAATCTTTGATAAGTATCTCTCAAAATTTTATCTTGGATATTTTGTGAATTTTGAGTTTATCGTTACTCAACTTTTGTGCTTTCAAAAATGGCTTGTACCAACGCCGAGGCTTACGATATGCTTGCCGTATATTTTCAGTCTGTTGAAAATGCTCTTCTTGCGGAACATGAATATGCTGTCAGGTATCAGACTTAATAAAAAGTTTTAAAATATTTTTTTATTTTTCATGGCACGCTTGACCACGGACCTATAAAAACAATTGCTTTTTTCAATTAACATAATGTTAATTATTCTTTTGGCTATAACTCTGAAACTAATGAAGATATCCAATCGAATTTTTTATATTTTCTCTTGCAAATTTATTCTACTTTACTATTGTGATATAATAACTATGTCATTCTGTTTAAAATTTCGGAGAAAAATTGAAAAAACAAGGAGTTTTCAAATAACGCCCTCTAGCGAGTGCCGCGAAAGTCAATGTAACACAGCTATTATTTCGTTTAAATCAACAAACCTTCCTTTCTTAAGACCAAGTTCATCAAATTCGGTTGAGTCAAACCAAAATTATGGACAGTTTTATTAGTAGACTTTCCCCTCCTCTCCCGCCCTAATTTTACATCTTACAGCAAAAAGTGTTCATACGTCGAAAATACGGCCGCATTTTTACGTTCTACAGTATTTCCCTGTCGCCAAACATCCAACAGTTCTCTTCTCGTAAATGACATGGTAACTAAATATATTGTTTTTGAGTCATGTGCAGCGTTCTGCACGTATTTAATATAAAGTTAAGAATGAACTGAATTAAGGCACTTAAAAAACCTAAAAACATACGCAATCTGTGGAAATCTTAAAACTGCGAATATGCCTTTTGCATAGTTATAAAAAAAATCTGCAGAAGTTCACCAAATTTTTAAAAATACTACGTCCAAATTAATTTCAAACACCACAAAACTAATAAAGGTAACAAAAATTATAGTTTACTTACCTCAAACTAAAATACTTCACACAAAACGTGGTGAGCGCAACACACGAAAATACAATGCCAATGCACATGAAACATACTAGGCAAATGTAACTTGCAGTGGCGCACTACCATATTGCACTATTCAATCCCCCCCCCCCCCCCAAGACAAAATCCTGGGTGCACTACTGGTAGAGAAATATTTTCGGTTATTGTAAACTACTCTGTTCTTGTTAAAATAGTCTAGTTCATTTCGGATTTTTGAACGATTTTTTTTTTATTTATTAAAATAGAATCAGATAAAATTACCTCTGTGCGGCGGCCTGCATGTCGGGTAGTGAATGGGCAGCTTTATATGCGTGATAGTGTTGACTAATGACACGAGGGGCATATTGTAGCAGACTGTCAGATCGAGAAACACTCTTCTAAAATTCAGTTTTCTGCTGGTCTGCGCACTCCAAATTAGCCGCTCGAGCAATTATTCGTTTCTCCCCTCGCAACCAGACGGCGCGTCGGTCAGATATTTCTCCCCTCACAACCAGACGGCGCGTCGGTTAGATATTTCAGCATATTGCGCATGTCCCACAAACTAGAATTGGGAGATATAGCGATTTTCGATATCTGTTAGAACAGCGATAGTGATTTAAGAATAGCCAATATTTTTAACGGTGATTTTTCACTACAGCGATTTTTTTAGATTAAGTTAAAAATATTACATTTTTTCCGAAATTAGAATTATAATGCTTTTGGTAATTTTGAGTATAGGTATACCTGAAAATGTTTTTGTGACGCTGAATCTAAATACGATAGTAATTAATAAAATTATAACCTCTTTGATACTTTCCAGATTTGAAATTAACCATCTAAATCTGCAAAAAATCCCATTTAATAGCTTAAAAATGAGGGCACACCGAGTCTAAAGGAGATTATAAAATACTTAATAACCCACAACATAAATAACAAAATAATTTGAAATAATAGTATAAAAAATATAATAAAAAAAAAAACATTATCTTTTATATTTAACTAATTTTTGGTAAAATTCAGAATTCAGGTACATTGAGACACTGAGAACGAAGGATAACTTGACAATCTTGACATAATAATATGTTCTTTTAAATTTTAGTTGGATGCTCTATGTGAGTATTTTTTTGCAAATCTTGCAACTTTCAGAAAAGTTGTCACCTTCAATTGGTGTAAAAAAATTCCACATTTTACTGGTTTTCTGTTTTTTGGACATTTTGTGAATCTAAATATATTGCAGGAATTGAATTTTGCTATAATTAAAAATATTAAAACTAATTTATCGGTTACACTATAGTCGTTACTACGCGCAATGAAGAATAAATAGCTAATTCACCAACAACATCGACTACGACCGACCGGACCGATAAACGACAAATCACTGAACAATTAAACATAGTGAATAGTATACCAGAATACCGAAAGAATCAGAAATAGACACAACGCAAGAAGTGATAATATCTGGCTACAGTTCAAGCAGCGATTTTGTTCCTCGATACAAGAAATATTTATTTTAATAAGTGGCGATTACGCGGTCGCCGTGATCTATTTTGTTCCGGTGATCCGTCCGTGGCGCAGGCAGATTTTTTAATCACTGTATAGCTGGGTTAGCGAGATTTCGATCGCCGGTAGCAATAGCGATTTGTCTTTCACGGTGATTGGATCATGGTGATTGATATATCTCCATAGGCGTTCCTAGGTGGGGGCTTGGGGGGCTAAGCCCCCTCAAATCTCGGATTAGCCCCCCCAAATCCAACTGAGTGGCCTAGCCGCCTATATATAAACCAGGGACTTAAGCCCCCCTAATATGTAAACCGGGGGCTTAAGCCCCCCCAAAAATAGAGGTCTAGAACCGCCTATGTATATCTCCCAACCCTCCCACAAACTGTCAACTGTCTTGTCACTCGATTGTCTGTCTTGTTCTTGTCACTGGAGTACTGGAGTGGATTGTTAGTAGTAATATTCCTTTCAGGTGTCTGAGGCCCCGGGGCGACTCGCCCCGGAGTCACTCGACACCATTCCGAAAGGAACAATTGACAAGTTTGACATTAAGCTCAAGCCATAAGTGATGCACGAGAGGGCAGGGGGGATAGGGCTCGAACGGTTCAGGTGCTTGATGCCCCAGTTGAATGGAACAACTGTGTGCGGCTCTGGAGCTGTACGGGAGCTCCTCCTTGGGGTGAAAGTAAGACACCTTTGTTAATATCTTGTGTTTTTATTGAACTACTAAGCTGTTATAGTGATTAGAATTAAGTTAATTTGAACGGTAAGTTTAAAACTTACGTGCTGTAAAATGGCGGTTGTGGGCAAACGGGTCCTTTTTACACATTAAGTCGCGGCTAATTTAGTGGTAATTAAGTAAATAAAAACAAGGCTGACAAAAACGAAAAAAAAAATGCTGATTATTCAGTAAATATTAAGAAATGCTATTTGAAAGTTACACCCTAACAAACCCTAATCTATGGTTAGTACTGTTTGGTAGTGCTTATGTTAGATCATTTGAAACAATGATTACAACAATATTCGTACACTATGTTTTATTTCCTGAATTTTAACCTACAAATGTGGAGAAAAATACAAAAGAAGTAGTTTTTCCTTGTATTATTTGTAAAATTGTTATTTTTCCGTGACTTAATATGTAATGGACCCCGAAAGCGGTTTTTCTCGGAAACTCTAGTTTTTGAAATATTCCTTCTTAAAGTGCCGTTTTATAAAGGTTAGGTTTCGGACAGATATTTTCAAAGTTATCCATTTATGATGCAATTGTAAATAACGAACTATAGTGACCAATATTTTATACAGTGTGATCCTTTTTGTCTTCCCT
This sequence comes from Philopedon plagiatum, assembly GCA_963971165.1. Taxonomy (NCBI): domain Eukaryota; kingdom Metazoa; phylum Arthropoda; class Insecta; order Coleoptera; family Curculionidae; genus Philopedon; species Philopedon plagiatum. The sequence continues at coordinate 33,548,887 of OZ020193.1, read as the reverse complement.
TTTTTTTTAGAGCTATTATAAATTAAAAATAGAACCAAATGCAAAGCCGAATGCAATAAAATACTTTTTCATAATAGGCTAGGCTGTGACATTCCAAAAATAGTATTATATGTTAGAATATTGATTAGTATTTTTGAAGACTAAAATTTGAAGTAAAATTTTAATTGAAAACACTAAAAATGGGGCTTTTTCTACTCTTTGAATGAAGAAGAAAGTTAAATTTGAGTATGCACAATATAAAATAGTGATGAATAACTAAAATGCCATATTATGCAGTCGAAACCTAACGTCTGAAAGGAGCACTTTAAGAAGGAATATCTCAAAAACTAAGCTGTTCCGACAAAAACGGCGTTCAGATTTATAATCTACGCCCTAAAATATATCATTCCTGAAAAATCTTCGATTTTGGCATGATATAAGCTATAACAGCTGAATTAAGTACCGAAGGGATTTTTTGTTTGCATTAAATTTCCTATACATTTATTTTTAGATAGCTGTCAACAAGAATACTGTGTCATTAGACAATAAAGTATATTTGAGTTTCAGATACTATCCACCTTAATCGTGCCTGCTTACTGCTGTGTGGAGAGCTGCTGGACAAGTATCAAGTCAAAACATCGTTTTCCTAATCCGTCAAAGGATAGAATATTGTTTGATAGATGGGTAAATGTTTGTGGCAATAGGCGTTTAATAAAAGAAATGTTACCTGAACAGGTATATAATAATTATAGAGTATGCTCCCTCCATTTTGTACCTCAGGATTTTGGAATGAATCAAAAACTTAAAAAAGGAGTTGTGCCATCAGTCCAATTACCAGGTAATTATACTTTTTTATAAAATGTATACAGCTTATGACTTGGACTAAGCTGTGTGTATATTTTTATGTTTTTACAATAATAATATTAATTTATTTGCATCGCATTAGGTATGTTGTATTGGACTTGTTTGTCAAAATTGAGGAATAAAAGTGAAATAATAATAGAATATAATTATACAAGGCTACCTATAATGGCCTAATATTTGGTACAACAAAAAAATAACTATGTAGGACTATTAATAATTGAAATATCTAGTGAGATAAATCATGGAAGGTTAAATTTATCATTCTGAAGGTTTTTGACTTTATTAATAGTATATATTATTAAGTAATTACTTATAAGAACTATAACTATATATTTTGTTTCTTCAGGTTTAGCTGGAAAACTGAAATTTGGTTACAAATTACAATACAATATATAAAAATAGTATATTTATTACTAATATCCGCAAGAAAACACAAGGTATTAAAATTTTAAAAATATTTTTTGTTCTTGCCTTAATTGAAACTATTTTTCAGAACCATTAGGTCTTGCTGAAGAAATAAGTGAATCTGTAGCCCCTGCAAATAGTGACAGTGCAACTACTAGCACACACTTAGAAACATTAAACATCTGTGAAAGTGATATCCAAAACGAAAATGTCTTTGCCGGCACTAGTAAACAAAGTTCCAGTGTATTGTGACTGCTAGCAAAACATTTGTTTCTTTTTGTACTGCCCTATTTGCTTATTATTTATTATTCGATTACAGTTGAACAGAAAAATATTACTCCCTCATTTTCACAAAAATGACCATTCCATTTTTTCTTTGAAAAATTAATTTATCACAGATTACACCAGTCAATAGGATAATTTTAAATATTCAGGGTTTTCCAAAAAACATATGCCATCACTTAAAGGGACATTCTTTGTAAAAAAAACTAAGGCAAGAAGGTTATATGAACATGGGTTCGCAGATGCTTTGTTTCAAAGAGGTGTTAAATTTTTTTATTTTTGAAAATATTTTTGAAATATTTACGTTGTGGAAAGTACTTAAATTAAGCATTATTCTGGCTATGAAAAGACTTTAACAGGTCCTCCCAGAGCGTGCATATGAGAGGACGGTACAATATTTTTGCAATAAAGACATGTACGCCACTGATTTTTTCACATTTTCGTTTCTCAGTGAAATAGTATGTTAAATTGTTAACAAAACTTACTTCTTAATATTTTTTCAATTTTCACTACGTTTAAGAGATAAATTATAGTTTATTAAGCACCTTACTAGTTTAGTTTTCCCAACAGATAATTGCACATCGGTTTTAACAGGTAAAGGCCATTTAAAAAATTTAACATCCTGTATCTTTGAAACAAAGCATCTGCGGACCCATGTTCATATGAACTTTAAGTTTTAAATATAAGATTTGCCCCAAGCAGGCACGTCTTGGGGGGTTTTATCAAGTTTATTTATAATATAAATATAATTATATAATATTTAACTTGTAATTAATTGAAATAAACTTTATTATTTTTATTATTATTAATATTTAAACAATATTAATTGGCGCATGTACAGTTCTTAAAATTAAACAAAAAGATTAGAGGATGAAACTTGTCTTTAATTTTGAAAACTATCGAAATAATTTGTATTCTTAATTTTATGACATAAATGTTAATATCATAAAGTATTAATTTAAAGTCTGTGTTATTTTATAATAATTATTATTGACAACAAATATATTATGACTATAATAGTCATAAGACTATTTGTTTCCAATTGATTCCACAGTAACGTACCAAATTATAACTTTGGTGTGTGGTACAAATATAACTTTGTTAATATTAACATTGCAGTTATAAAATTGAGAATAAATAAATTGTTTACATATTTTGATAATCGAAATCACAAATTCGCCCAAAACGCCATCTAGTTGCGGGGAACTTCAGTTTGATGTAAAACATAAAATGTGACAGGTTTTCTTTCAAGTTTTAGAGTGCCAACTTGTCCCCCAACTGCATAGATGGCGCTCATTGTTTTAAATTTCGATACAGAAGAGTCCATTCTATCCCCCCTTAAATCTTTTTCTATGGTTTGACATGTGAGGTTATGCTTGTTTTTTGTTTTGTTCTAATAATGACTTTTTTCCAAATCTGGTTTTTTGATTCGTGTTTTTTTAACAATGGTATTTACGTGTGCTGTTCCAGAGTGTCATAACACCAATAGGATGACTCGAATACATGTGTTCCCAAAAGACCGAACGGTAAGTAATTACCTAACCTCACTTTTTATGTTTACAAAGATACTGTTAAAAATTTGCTTTGTTGCTTAAAGAAGTCGGAGATGGTACAATTTTTCCAACTTTTGATTTCCGGAATTCCAACTAAATCAATATTTATGACATTTTTGACCAGTCTGAGTTATTGGGGTGGCTAATAAAATACCTACTTATTGAGTTTACTGCAGTTTGGAGTCGTTGATATACTTAACGAATGTATAGCTGAAGCAAATCTTTAGCTGTATGACCTTTGGATTGAAAGAATTGGGCGTGCTGATTTAAAGGAAAAATCCATGGAGAGTGTGCGGAAATCATACCGAGTGTGTAATGTACACTTTGGACCAGAGGCTACCTATGTAGGAGCGAGATATAACTCTACACTTAAGAAAGATGCTGTGCCATCCCGGATTTTAGGTAGCTCTAGCAGTACAGGTAAGTTTCTTTGAATATCTTGTTATCTCTGTACATGGAACTTACCTCATAAAACAAAATCAACTGAACTCTATTTTGAGAATTATCATGTACTATTATTTGGTTGCAACAGCATATGCAAGTACACTGACCTCCCTTTTGTACCAAACAAATGCAAGGCTTTGTTAAGTACTAAGTACTGAGCAAACATGAGCTAACCTGCACATTCTAGTTTTTTTGAGTTTGGTCAGGTTAAGTTGGGTTTGTTTTGGAAACGTCCTCTATATTAGTACCTATGGATTATCATTTATATTAAGTAGTACTTTAGTATTTGTATTTACTGCCAAAAAATTACTTATTAATTATTTTTTTCAGGATCACCATGGTCTGGAACTGAAGAGAAGCATTCAAAAATAACAGCAGAAGGTAAGTACATTCATATGCTTTTGTTCAATTTGCATGGCCTTTTGTTGGACAATGTCGCAACCAGAGGACTGCCAGGCTGCAGCACCCCCCCCCCCCCCCCCCCAGCTTTCCGGATTTACGTCAAACTATTAGTACTATAAGTAAGTTTTCTAATAACTGCTAGATGAGGGTCACAGTGATTGGATCTACTTACCTCCCTGTGCTACAAGATAAATTGATGATCAAAGACACTGCTTATGCACTTACGTCATTAAAAAACATTGGCGCTTACATCCCTTTGCTTCTGACCACCTCAAAATAAAGCATTGAAAACTGACGTTACCTACATAGTTTTAACAGTTTTTCGGTTGTGGGGTTTAGATGTTTTTTACCCGTATTTACAAAAATTTGTTAATTTTTTTAATCAAAAGGCCACATTTGAAAGTTAATTCTTTATAAGTACTTACAGGGTGGAAAATTTAAAAACAAGAGAAATATAAATAACCAGGTCTTTTATCTTAAGATAGGATAATTACAAATAATGATACATTAATAACTTCTGCCTTTTTTTATTATGAATGTGTTTCATGTTGGTGGAGTTTTGCGTACATAGCTTTTTTTATCGCAAAACCATGTCCACATTTTATCTTACATGCAGGCTGAAGAAATATTATTACTTCCCTTGCTGGAGGATGTATGTATTGTATCTGTGAAAAAATCATCTCCCGAGATTTCGTTTTGAGGTTCCTGGATAACAAAAACCATGTTTTTCCGTGTCCGTCTGTCTGACCGCCGGTCCATCGATCCGTCGGGTCTGTCTATTGGCACGAACTGTTTGTCCAAAAAAAAATTAAATCTTGCATAGAAAATGGGCTTCACCCTGGCTCGAAGCGGGCTACACTTTCAGAGAAATATACATGTAGGGTGATCACATTAAACAATTTCTAGTTTTGTTGCTTTAACTCAAATATGTTTTTATAGAAATTATGTAGGTATACAGGCTTTAACTTTTAATATAAATAAAGGCACTTTTGATGCACCAGGAGAAGGGAGGAATAACCGACTAGTTAATGTATCTTACGTGTTTGACTGTTGACGAAAGACGAAATAGTCTGCATTTTCGAATTTTATTATATTATGTAACTTCATTTCTCGAGGGCAGTTCTATGTTAAGACATTTGCATTTTTTTATTGCTATGGGTTTGTATGATACAGTTGTGTTTGTAAATCATTTTGTATACTTATGCCATAATTATTTTTATATTATCTATTTTGTATAATGCAAATTAAAATAAACATATTTTGGTAAAAAAATTAATGTTGTTTGATTTTCTTCTTAGTATTTTTTTTAAATTTTTTATTTTTTAACCAGCTGTAATAAATGAATGATTTCATTGAAATCAGTTGATCAGCTCTTACTTCAACGTCAGGATTATAAAGTCCACTAAACTTCGTTTGTGCGCCGAAATTCCATTGAAATAAAAGCTTGGATATTAACAACAAACGATTTAAAGAAATTTTTGGAATTACTTTTTTATATAATATATTGTATAATATATATATTTCTATAATATAAAAGTTATATATTTATTTTTCTCTAAGGATCTCTCTTGTCCTAAAAAAGAAATTGTATGTTTGTATTTGAATATATATTTTTTTCAATTGAATAATTTATATAATTAAATAATGTAATGTTAACTATAACAGATATACATACATATATATATATATATATATATATATATATATATATATATATATATATATATATATATATATATATATATATATATATATATATATATATATATAATATATATATACAGGGTGTCCCAGGATAGGTGTTACGATAGGACATATGGGTCAAAAAAATTTGAATTTGAAAATAGCATTTTGGGAACATGCCCCGCTTGGTCCAAAACTGAGGAATACAAAATTTCACTCGGATTGGTATTATACAGGGCGAGTTATAACTAAACATATGAAAAATGGCCAAGAGTAAAGTACTCTTATTTTTCCAAATGGAACAAAAGCTTAGTAGAAAAAGTTGTTCAGAAATGAAACTAATATTATAATTCTAGTCAATATTTTTATTTTCGTCAAATTTTTTGATATGTAATAGTACATTTTCCACCAATATCGTATTACAATACATTATTAGGCTATACCTGGTAAATGTACATATTACATGTTAGAAAACGTAGTTTCCAAGTATAATAAAAAACCGAATACGATAGTGGTGGAAAATGTACTATTACATTTCAAAAAATTTGACAAAAATAAAAATATTGACTAGAAAGCTGTAATTTCAAATTATAATATTAAGTTACATTTCTGAACAACTTTTTCTACTAAGCTTTTGTTCCATTTGGACAAATAAGAGTACTTTACTCTTGGCCATTTTTCATATTTTTAGTTATAACTCGCCCTGTATAATACCAATCCGAGTGAAATTTTGTATTCCTCAGTTTTGGACCAAGCGGGGCATGTTCCCAAAATGCCATTTTCAAATTCAAAATTTTTTGACCCATTTGTCCTATCGTAACACCTATCCTGGGACACCCTGTATATATATATATATATATATATATATATATATATATATATATATATATATATATATATATATATATATATATATATATATATATATATATATAGGGTGATTCAAAAGTAAGCGGCATCCTTTCAGGGGCGTAATCCTTGCATAAAAATAAGGCAAAAAGTTTCTATTAATATGTGTCCGGAGCTACGCCCCTTTGAATAGGACACCTTAAAGACGATTTTTTCTCTATAACTTTAAAACCCTTTACAATTAAATTTTGAAAATTGGTGTACAGTATAAACATTTGATGGTAAATAAGATTCTAAATTCAAAACTTTAAAATTTTATTCAGGGGCGTCACATGCGGGGGAGGGTGAGGGTAAAAACATCCCTTTTTCTTTTACTCTTTAGGTTGTTATGCTTTTGTTTGGAAATTATAAAATTCTAGAGTTTTTTACCTAAAAAAGGTACTCTTAGGTCAATTCGATAGAGCGTACCATTTACGAGAAAATCGACTTTGAAAATTTTCTGATGCATATGTTTATTGATGAAAATTAATCCGCATTACCATAGAAAAAAAAACACATTTTTTTACTAACATTTTATTTAGCAATTTAGAGAAAATGTTGAAAACTATTACCATTAGCGCCACGACAAGCTAAATTAGGCACTGAACTTCGTTTTGAATGCGTATCTAGTAATTTTATTATGAATAAACGTACTACCAGAAAATTTTCAAAGTCGATTTTCTCGTAAATGGTACGCTCTATCGAATTAAACTAAGAGTACCTTTTTTACGTAAAAAACTCTAGAATTTTACAATTTCCAAAAAAAATCACATTAACCTAAAGAGTAAAAGAAAAAGGGATGTTTTTACCCTCACCCTCCCCCGCATGTGACGCCCCTGAATAAGATTTTAAAATTTTGAATTTAGAATCTTATTTACCATCAAATGTTTATATCGTACACCAATTTTCAAAATTTAATTGTAAAGGGTTTTAAAGTTATAGAGAAAAAATCGTCTTTAAGGTGTCCTATTCAAAGGGGCGTAGCTCCCTTAGGAAGCCTTTTCGGAGCCATAGTAATAGGAGCTTCTTGCCTTATTTTTATGCAAGGATTACGCCCCCGAAAGGATGCCGCTTACTTTTGAATCACCCTATATATATATATATATATATATATATATATATATATATATATATATATATATATATATATATATATATATATATATAACAAATGCTAGAAACTAGCGCGGATCGATACATAAAAAAAGGAGAGGAGAATTATTGTGGGCATGTCCGCTAGCAATGAACAGTAAAATGAAAAGTTAGAATGGTAACCCGTACGACACGTGTTTCTGCTCATTGGCTTCATCAGGCCCACGTATGTGACTGTGCCTCTCAACATAAGTCGAGATGCACAACGTCACATACGCAGTTACGGGTGTAACCTTAAGAAAAGGGGAAAAAAAAAATATATATATTTAACGAGGACCACAAACAGGAGCCAGTGCACCAATTTGTGGCTTCAGCCAAAAGACCCCTTTTTTGGGGGCAACAATTAGCGTCGCCGACGGAGGCAACTATAGCCAACTGTCGTGGTATCCTATAAGCCCAAGAGAAGAAAAACAAATGCTAGAAACTAGCGCGGATCGATACATAAAAAAAGAGAGGAGAATTATTGTGGGCATGTCCGCTAGCAATGAACAGTAAAATGAAAAGTTAGAATGGTAACCCGTACGACACGTGTTTCTGCTCATTGGCTTCATCAGGCCCACGTATGTGACTGTGCCTCTCAACATAAGTCGAGATGCACAACGTCACATACGCAGTTACGGGTGTAACCTTAAGAAAAGGGGAAAAAAAAATATATATATTTAACGAGGACCACAAACAGGAGCCAGTGCACCAATTTGTGGCTTCAGCCAAAAGACCCCTTTTTTGGGGGCAACAATTAGCGTCGCCGACGGAGGCAACTATAGCCAACTGTCGTGGTATCCTATAAGCCCAAGAGAAGAAAAACAAATGCTAGAAACTAGCGCGGATCGATACATAAAAAAAGAGAGGAGAATTATTGTGGGCATGTCCGCTAGCAATGAACAGTAAAATGAAAAGTTAGAATGGTAACCCGTACGACACGTGTTTCTGCTCATTGGCTTCATCAGGCCCACGTATGTGACTGTGCCTCTCAACATAAGTCGAGATGCACAACGTCACATACGCAGTTACGGGTGTAACCTTAAGAAAAGGGGAAAAAAAAATATATATATTTAACGAGGACCACAAACAGGAGCCAGTGCACCAATTTGTGGCTTCAGCCAAAAGACCCCTTTTTTGGGGGCAACAATTAGCGTCGCCGACGGAGGCAACTATAGCCAACTGTCGTGGTATCCTATAAGCCCAAGAGAAGAAAAACAAATGCTAGAAACTAGCGCGGATCGATACATAAAAAAAGAGAGGAGAATTATTGTGGGCATGTCCGCTAGCAATGAACAGTAAAATGAAAAGTTAGAATGGTAACCCGTACGACACGTGTTTCTGCTCATTGGCTTCATCAGGCCCACGTATGTGACTGTGCCTCTCAACATAAGTCGAGATGCACAACGTCACATACGCAGTTACGGGTGTAACCTTAAGAAAAGGGGAAAAAAAAATATATATATTTAACGAGGACCACAAACAGGAGCCAGTGCACCAATTTGTGGCTTCAGCCAAAAGACCCCTTTTTTGGGGGCAACAATTAGCGTCGCCGACGGAGGCAACTATAGCCAACTGTCGTGGTATCCTATAAGCCCAAGAGAAGAAAAACAAATGCTAGAAACTAGCGCGGATCGATACATAAAAAAAGAGAGGAGAATTATTGTGGGCATGTCCGCTAGCAATGAACAGTAAAATGAAAAGTTAGAATGGTAACCCGTACGACACGTGTTTCTGCTCATTGGCTTCATCAGGCCCACGTATGTGACTGTGCCTCTCAACATAAGTCGAGATGCACAACGTCACATACGCAGTTACGGGTGTAACCTTAAGAAAAGGGGAAAAAAAAATATATATATTTAACGAGGACCACAAACAGGAGCCAGTGCACCAATTTGTGGCTTCAGCCAAAAGACCCCTTTTTTGGGGGCAACAATTAGCGTCGCCGACGGAGGCAACTATAGCCAACTGTCGTGGTATCCTATAAGCCCAAGAGAAGAAAAACAAATGCTAGAAACTAGCGCGGATCGATACATAAAAAAAGAGAGGAGAATTATTGTGGGCATGTCCGCTAGCAATGAACAGTAAAATGAAAAGTTAGAATGGTAACCCGTACGACACGTGTTTCTGCTCATTGGCTTCATCAGGCCCACGTATGTGACTGTGCCTCTCAACATAAGTCGAGATGCACAACGTCACATACGCAGTTACGGGTGTAACCTTAAGAAAAGGG